>CM070033.1:71953184-71963880 GCA_036250615.1 Ptychadena robeensis | reverse complement strand
ATTACAGAGATGCACATCACCTAATATGCTTAATTGGTAGTAGGCTTTCGAGCCTAGACAACATGCATAAAGAGGATGATGTGGTCAAAATACCCTTAAAAATTCCCTTATTGATTGAGAAACATAAAAAGAGTTAATTGTGTTAGGCCTAGCCTTCAAATTGTTATACAATTTTGCAAAAATGTTGGTTTGTAAACTTAAAAGAGAATTAAAAAGAGCAGGGAATAAAGGGGGGAGTCAATGAGATAAATAAGTTTATATAAGGGGATACATGCCAACTATTGCAGTTCCCACAAAGGGAAAGGGGGAGAGGGGGGTTGTGAGGTTTTAAAGGAACCTATATGTCTTACATCTGATGAATGGCTATAAAGTCATGATTATTTGATTTAAAAAAGTTCAACATTTTATTTAGACATTAACATGATAAAAGAAAGTGCATATAGTGATCATAGGAAATTTACACAAAGCATGATTCAAAAATACGATTGATACAGATTATATGTAGGCCCCCTCGGGTCCCTAATTGAAGCAATCTATTTGAAATAATTACTTTTACAAGTAATGTTTTAATTATTTTTTTGCCATTCATTGATTAGTGTGCAATAAATTTCAATAGAAACATAAGGTGTTTAAAAACTAATTTACATTCTATTTCTTGGATGCCGTTTTGGCCCTCCTTCTTTGATAAAGGTATAACATTTTTAAATTATGTTTATTCCATTCACATGCAGTATGACTTTTTTTCACTAAATCCACAAGATAGCCACAAGGGTCCCTAACAAAAGCAATTTATTTTGAATTGTTACTTTTACTACTTATTTACTTAAAGTAATATTTTCTATGCATTTACTGATTACGGTGCAATAAATTTCAATAAAAACATAAGGTGTTTAACAACTCATTTAAAAGTAATTAGTTGTAGCAGATCAGGCATGTACTTAGAACACTTTGGCAATCACTCAACATTAATTGCTGTAGTTAAACAAAAATGTAATTATATTATTTCTATTTGCATAACTAATTTTAAAGTACCTCTGAGAAACATATGCAGTTTCTCTTAAAATCTGAATGGGGATAATTACAAATCCGTCTGGTCTGCATGGTCTACAGTAAAACAAAATTATCCCAAAACTGTTTAATTTATTGTAGTAAACTTTTAAAAATATGTAATGCTAGATCAAATTTTGTTTTCTCTCAGTCTCATCCCTTTTTTCCTTCTCATTTTTTTTGTAATATATAAAGCCTTATAGAGATGGTTGAAAACTGATTTTGTGAGTTAATTTCAAATACCCTGAACAATGTATCATCATCAACACTGCTGTATAATCGAGTAAAAATTTCAAGTTAACTATGAACATAATGTATGCAAAAACTGCATTTTCTAGAGCAATACTTGCTACATTTTCAGGATCTTTGGTGACGATGCCTTGTTCATGTGGTTTGCACTCATTTCTGAAATGGCTCTATGGTGTTTATACCTTTGTCCCTACAACACACATACATTATTTTCAAGTGTGCCTCTTGCCCAGTAATGATGTCCCAGGAATACAGTGGTCTTGTTGGAAATTTTGAAGCCCCCTTTAACCTCCTGAGCGTTTCGCCGAGGTCCAGATTTCTGTACCAGACGCTATTTATCATTGAAAAAGACGTGTTGTAGGCCTGTAACTGACCAAAATCTGTCCAAAAACAGGTCTAGTAGACATCCTGAATATATAAAGTTTCAAACACTTAAGTATTTTTTAAAAATCACATTTAATGATCAAATTTAATAGAAAACACAAAAATCATTTTTTTAATAAACCAAGACTGACAGGCGGTCTGATATACCGCGCCAGGAACTATGTCGACATATATCATTTGAATGGGAAGAGTACTTTCTGCGTCTTTTTCCCCGCTGTGGACATACGTCCACCGCAGTGAAAAAGACGCAGTGGGCGCAAGCCCTTACAAAGTATTTACTTTGTATGCCTTTTACTTTATTTTGAACTTGATTGGATACAGAAAAATCAATCCAATCAAATCCAATATGAAAGAAAACTCACAATAAGCAAATCCATGTTTTTTATGTGTTTTTTTTATTTTGCAAAAAGAAAAGAATCACTCCAATCAATGTCAGAATGAAAGAAGAACCATACAGGACAAAAAAAAAGAAAAAAAGTTTTTTTTCACATTTTGATCTTCCCGCCCCTCCCCGTCCTGATGACGTCATCGTGCACCCGCCGGCGCGATCACGGACACCGGGATCTGAAGTTCAGACATCGAGGGACACGGGGAGAGAAGCAGCAAGTCTCCTGCGCTGCCTGCAAGCCATCTGGATGCAGGTAACAGCAGCCCAAGTTAATTCGGGCTAAACCATTTCAGCAACTTTATTTAGCCCGAATTAACTCGGGCTAAACACCCAGAAGGTTAACCTCTCTAGCGCACTGCTGAGGTACAGATTTCTGTTCCAAAAGCGCACCATATCTTCTAATATCGGTGAAGTGTCCCCCCCCCCCCCCGAAGTCCAGGAAGTGTGACACTTCGGCTGGGGAGGAGAGATTTCTGCTGCGATCTCAGAGCAAACTCTGAGATTTCTCAGTCCAACCACTGTGAACACAGTTTCTAAATAGAAAACTGTTATCAGAGTGGTTAAAAGTTAAAAATCATGCCGCAGATCGCTCTCTCTGTGGAGAGGGATCTTCCAGAAGCCTACAGTAGTGGACTGAAGCCACCGCAGACTCCGGATCAGGTAAGCCGGCGATGCAGGGAATCTCTCAGGGGCGGACGAACCTAGTTCATTCAGTGCACTTTTTGCACGTCCAGAGCATACAAGCTGGGTTCGTCTCAACTGCTAGGGAGGTTAATAAGGGTGGCACACACATATCTACCCTTAACAAACACAATACTTACCAAATTTTACCTTTGATTTTGATTTGATGTAAATCATCCACATCCTGGGTTGATCCTGATCAACTATATCACCAAAAAAAAAATTAACTGCCCTCAAAGAATGACCGAGAAACTTACCCTGTATGACAAGTAGGTTCTGTCCTTGCAGTCTGATAATAAACAGCATCTTGTTTGGTCTAGGTTGGTTTGAACTGGGTTCTGTTTGTGAACAGAAAGCAAGGCATTTTAGTTCTGTTCTTTTAGTTCTGACTCCCCTGTTGTGGTTTCCCAGGATGCCTGGTATGACTGAGGGGGTGGAAAGGTTCCCATTTGCATTAGCTAAATATAATATATTTAAACATTTGCTCAGGTGTTGTTTCTGTTTTTCTAAGTAAAAAAACGAAACTTTTTTAAACAAAATAACATTTTGCTACAATTCTGTAAAACAAACCTTTAGAGTGCATGTAGCATGTGGCATTTATCTTAAAACTAGGCAGCATTTCATATTAGAATTAATTTGAATGTGTTATGAAAAGATCTCAAGAGCATTAATCATTCTTTTTGCCCTAATGACATTTCCAAAGAAGTAATTCCATCACAAAAAGCTATCATTTCGATCATGTTTTAAAATGTCACTTACTAAATTCTACTGAACGAAGTAATCTTTGCTGGAAACAGCAGCAAATGGTAGAAAGTTCTCCAGCCTTGTGCTGCTAATACTTTCTTTTTATCTGTAAAATATAAATATTTAGGCATATGGATAGCCATAAGTCCAACATGGAGGCATTTCCTCTATACACCATAACTTTATTAATTTGAGCATAGCTTAACCTCCCTAGCGCACTGCTGAGGTCCAGATTTCTGTACCAAAAGTGCACCATAGACATCAATGGTAATTTTTCTTTATGTTGTAGGCCTGTAACTTCCCAAAATATGTCCGTACAAGGGTCTAATAGACATTCTGAATATAATAATGTTTGAAACAATTATGTAAAATTAAAAAAAAATTGTTAATAAAATTTATGAGAAAACACAAAGATTAGGGCAGAAAAGCTTTGCTGCTATGTACTAAATCTCGCCCAAATAAAGTCTCTGGTGCCCCATAGTGATGAGCGACTAGGCAATATTCAAATTCGCGTAATTTCGCGAATATCCGCCATAATATTCGATTCCATATTCGTAATCTCGAATATCCGCACTTACGACATGAATTGCTATCTAAAAATCGCAATTGCGATCACATATGCGCAATACATGCGTCAATGGAGCTCGGATATTCGACTGGGAGAATATCCGTCACTTCCATTTTAAAAAATCGCATTGCGATTATATAATCGCGATCCCAGTCATTGCAATGTATCAGGATTATAAAATTTTGATAATTAAATTGCAATAAAATCGCGAAAAATCGCAATCGCGACGGATATCCGATGATATATTCTCAAATATTCGCCAAATGGCGAAATAGCGATATTTAAGCTAAATATTCGAAATTTGAATATTCGAGCTCAACACTAGTGCCCCAGATGTTCCCATTTGCAGTTAACCCTCTCCACACCAGGGAAGAGAGGGTTACTGCAAATGGGCACATCTGGGGCACCAGTGACATTATTTGGGCGATGTTTATTAGATAGGTGCACATTGAAAGCAGTATTCTTCATAGAAAACTGCTTACGTGCAATTTCACTAGGGCGGTTAAAGTGTTCATTTAGTCAATTTTGAAATGACACTTGTTACATAAAGAGTTTATAAAGAGGAATGAAGAGCATTTTCAGCAGCTCAAGATCTCATAGTCTCTGTAATCATGCACAGTCTGTTTCCCAGCAAAGCATTAAGCAGACCATTACATTTGATAAGCAAGCTGCACATTGATTGCATTGTTGCCCTACTGCTACAACATCTGAGGGAGGACTTTACTGACCTACAGATAGTGTGGCAACATTTCATGAAGCCTTTACTCTCAATTCTATGTGTTTTAGCCAAGGCCTCTTTGATGCCTTGGAACTGCATTTTCCACTCACATTCATGCCTTGAAACACCAAACATAATGTGTATGAAAAGAATTTCTACATTTGTGTCTCTGTAAATACTTTAATTGAATTATAGTTACATTACACAGTTAAACTTACTTTTACTACACCTTAAACTGGGAATAGATTTACTGTCGACTCCCGACTCGATTTCGGCACTAGGGGCAGGCCTGATGACGTCCCGCCCGCTAGTGCCGAGAACCGTCCGGAACCCTTTGTGTGCCGCCCATTACTTCGGCTGGGGGCAGCCAACACGGTCGGACTAATGGGATCGGATTAAAATTAACAGTCATGTCGGATCAATGTGCGATCTGACATGACGGCTGATTTTAGTACAATCCTGCTAGTTGCTGCACCTGATTCCTGCACAACCCTATCCCTAACGGATGCGGGAGCGTGCATGGCATCCGATCGGTGGTCAGGTAGTGCAGGAATCTGAACGTCTGTGCCCAGTTTTATAGATTAACTAATTTGGAAATATTAAAGTTGAAGTCTAGTAGTGCAGAGAAAACCAAGTTTGTTCAAGTCGACAATATGTGAGGATTTTAACAAATTTACCTGTATTCTTAAGCCCCCCATACACCTTTAGATCACTTCATACACTTTCCTTTAGATTAACCAACAACTATGTAGTGCCAGGTCCTCCCTGATAGAATACATTGTGATTGGAAGGTATAGAAAGGTCCTCATATTACATGGGTTTGGTAGAACAAAAGTTGATTGTACATAAATTGTATGGTAAGATTGTAAGGTGTATGTGGGCCTTTACATTCAGCACATCTTGGGACACGCTCATATACTTGTTTAAAATTTGTTTTACCCACGTCTGCCTTTTATATATAATATTTAAGTTCCAGTCTTATCATGATAAATAATGCATTTCTATGGCACAACACCAGGCATTCTTCATCTTGGCCAAAGATAAAATGTACACTGCAATTTTTCTATGGGATTCCAGATTGTATTTACATTTTACCATAACTATACCAACTGGGTATTTAGGTGGTTTATGGTAACTCTTTTTGTTTTAAATTATTTGTTAAATACTGTAGCTACACAGAACAATTTTACAAATGTTTTTATATTTTAGAAAGTTTTATTAGTTGAAACTGTTGATATCTATGTGGCGCTTTCATGCAATGAATGGGAGATTGCCATAAGCAAAAGGTAGGAAATCATACAATAACATAGCAAAGAATCTCATCATTACTTTCTCCGAGATGTCTGTTTTTAGCTTAAACTCCACCAATTTGGGAAACTGGATATTATACAAATGACCATATAAATAAGCACCTTTGAAATAATCATTTTATTGTCTTATGTTGATTCTTGAATTTTTATGAATGTTCTTTTGATGAAAAGAGTTTTAAATGGCAGACTCTAGAATACTATTGTATTATTAATCAATAGCCATAGTTGTTTGCTGTAATCACAGCTGTGATTCCATTCTTCCTTAACAATAAACAAAATGTAAGTGTTTCTAAGGAGTACAGTGATCTTCAAGACCTGTATGAAGGTTATTGTAAGCAGAAAGTGATCAGAGCATTCATGGATTCTTCTATTGTTAATTTGTAATTAAAACATGATTATTCTAGGACTATTGCAAAAATGAAAATGACAAATTAATAACACAGATTTCATCAGCTGGACACAGTATACTGCATGTATAACACTAATCATGCAAAATGTTCTGCATTTACCGTATGTTCTCAATCCATACAAAGTAGCATTGAAGGGTGGTTAATTTTGACTTATTAAGTAGAATTTCATCTGTAATAATATTGTCTCATTTTCCACATGAGGTTTTTTTTTTTGCAATCATAGTAAAATGACGACATTCTATTTTGTTATTTTTGTGTTTGATACCAAATGTAGAACACCTTAGGATAAAAACCACAATATTTACCCAATTTTAGAACTGAAGTGACGATTACACTTTGTAAATAGAGATGGTCGATTTTTTTCAATGACTTTGTGAGTTGATTGCAAAACTCCTGATCATGCTATCATCACCAAAAGGGTTGTGGGAACATTTAAAAAAAACATATTGCTCTAGCATATGTAGTTTTTGCAGTTGACCTGAGAAATATAATTTATGCAAAAACTATTTGTGTAAGAGCAATACTTTCTTTTTGGTAGTAAACCCTCAACCTTTCTCTATATCTTCAGCATCTCTATTTATAAATAGACTGCTTGCAAATTTTTTGGGTAAATCATTTTTGTGCATGCAGTGTGAATGTATTAGTCCAGTCAACTGGGAGGAGGGCGATTGTAATTTGTAATTCTAGGCTTAAAATTACCCATTACCTCTTCCTTCAACCCCTCTAATAACACTGACATAAAAAAATGGTTGCTATCCAACTAGATACTTTATATTGTTGCACAGATTTTTCACAATTTCTGTGTCAGTTCTATGCAACACACCTCCTAATTTTTTAATGTATTCACATGCCTCCATTGGTTCACTGATTCTATCCTTATAAGTACATACTGTTTAGCATTATGATGTTTGACTGTATTTTATCCTCTCTTCCGTTCTTTCAAATAAGAATAGCTAAACCCCCCAAAATTTGCTTTCAATTCTGACTTCTTCTCTTTTCTTGTTACACCGCTAGGGTCCTTCTTTGGATGTCTTAATGACTTCTTTCATAACAAACACATTTCCTTTTGGCTTTCTAGAATACACCCAAAGAAGGATCTTCGCTCATGGGTCCTGTTGTCTCAGGGAGAAATAGAAGGATGTAATGAAAGGATCAGGAGTGATCTCCTGACTTAGCTGGGGGTCCATCAAAACCATGATTTAGATAACTATATTTACTTTCACAATTTAACAAAAGGAGTTAAAGGGGGATGGGTTGGAGTAGGGGAATCAAAAACAAATAACACAGTAAGCCAAAATGTATTTATTAAAGATTGTTATTCTTTCTCATTATATTTAACATTATTAAACTCTTCACCAAAACATGTGTAATTCCGATAAGCCAGCACTGTGATGTAAACTCTTATGCTAAACAGAATAGACAGGTGATTGTCATCACTGATCATGTAGTGCATTTATAGTTCCTTCCACTTCATGCTGAGGAGAATTATTAAGGCACATTAAGTGATATGTTATGTTACATATAGTTCTCATGTATCAAGGTTATAATAATTAGTAATCATAATAATTAGTTAAATGAAACTGACTTGCTTTTGAATGTTGGAGGTGTTTTACATTCAATCCCCTACAAAGTATTACTAAATTAAATTTTACTGACCAATTAGACTGCTTTTTGTGGTAGTTTATTTATGAGTGAATGGTAGTAGGGCAGGTTCTAGGGCTTGTCCATTAAGTTATAAAAACAGGCTGCAGGCTCTATAGTCTAAAAAGGTAAACCATTTAACAGACAGTAATGAGCATGAAATATTTTTTCAAAACCCTATATTTACTGGAACTTAGAACTGAAGAATTGCAGGTCATTTCTATTCACACATACATTTGTGTAATGTATGGAGTTCTGTTTGAAATTCACAAATGAGAATTTTTTTTGCAAAGATCTTATCTTTTAAAGGCAGTTTTATATAATTAACATCAATAATGATTATACATTCCCTTTTCTGTAGTGAGTATTGAATTGTATTGTCAAGATGAATAAGAACCCAGATGAATAAGAACCCCTCCTTTTGATGATGAACAAATGAAAGTCATAACAAACCTGTTCATGGAACAAATGTGATCTCAATAGCTTACGCAAATCCCTTGACTGTGGCATCACATTAAAATGTGAACCAAAATCTTGGGTGTCTGCTTATTACCTTTTTTACTTAAATTACTTCAAGAGATGAACTACAGCAGAGCAGGAAATGTGTTAAGTAATTGGAGGACACCTATTGCTTTCTGTCTCACTTTCTTCTCACTTGTTCTGCTACAGGATCACATTTGACAGTTGCTTTAACACATTTATTAATATATCATATTAAAAATCAATCTGTCACAGTGCTGAAGATTGGATTGAAATAAAAATGTTAAATTACTTGACTTTTGAAGAGTCAATTTGCCATTTCTGCTGAATAGTTATTGGCTGTGTATTCCATTATTTACAACAGAAAGTGGTAATAAAGAAGGTATGCTAGACACTGACTTGTACCTGTATAAAATCCATTTTTCAACCAAACGTGGGAAATTGTATTTTATATCCACATCATTCGTTTAAAGAAATGTATACACGTTGATAGTGGTCAGCTCTAGTTGTCCAAGTCACATTATAAACATGGGAGGACTTACCCGCTGGAGCTCTCTGCAGTGCTGAACTTTGGTTTTACACACTAGGACTCTAAATATATTGTAATACTTGTATAATAATGTTTAATACAAAAGTGGTCATTCACTCTCTAATCTCTGTGCCAATATACCTTTTTTACATATATCTAACAAACCACAGGGAGGGGAAGGAGGAATGACCCCCACCCATCCCCCACCTTAGGTTGCAGCCTTGAACTCCTGGGACTTTTAAGGCACCAATAATCAATAGTAGTCCAATGCATATAAAGGTTACTCCATTGTCTATATCATATATGTTTATAAAAAGTCCATAGTGTAAATAGATCTTGTCTTTCTAAGAATGTAAAATTGTACATGTACACATTTTTCACAAGTTTGTTATATTTTATCAGCGAACAAGTCACATTTTGCGGGGAATATGTTTCACTCTCAAAAGTTTGTTACATTTTATAGACATACAGGTCACATTTTGCTGGGGATATGTTTCTCAACATCATTACATTTATGCTTCTGACGAAGAAAAAGCTGATAAACGCTTACCCCAGATGAGGCACGTCACCAGAGGCGCATACACTGACTCCGCGCCCCCTGCATCCCAGGGGGGAGGGAGAAGGAATAACGGGGGACACAGATGGGATTTTGGAGTTCCACTGCCATCCAGCTGTATTGCTGCACATGCAGTTATACAGGGAGTGCAGAATTATTAGGCAAATGAGTATTTTGACCACATCATCCTCTTTATGCATGTTGTCTTACTCCAAGCTGTATAGGCTGGAAAGCCTACTACCAATTAAGCATATTAGGGGATGTGCATCTCTGTAATGAGAAGGGGTGTGGTCTAATGACATCAACACCCTATATTAGGTGTGCATAATTATTAGGCAACTTCCTTTCCTTTGGCAAAATGGGTCAAAAGAAGGACTTGACAGGCTTAGAAAAGTCAAAAATAGTGAGATATCTTGCAGAGGGATGCAGCACTCTTAAAATTGCAAAGCTTGTGAGGCGTGATCATCAAACAATCAAGCGTTTCAATCAAAATAGTCAACAGGGTCGCAAGAAGCGTGTGGAACCACAAAGGAGCAAAATAACTGCCCATGAACTGAGAAAAGTCAAGCGTGCAGCTGCCAAGATGCCACTTGCCACCAGTTTGGCCATATTTCACTGGAGTGCCCAAAAGCACAAGGTGTGCAATACTCAGAGACATGGCCAAGGTAAGAAAGGCTGAAAGACCACCACCACTGAACAAGACACACAAGCTGAAACATCAAGACTGGGCCAAGAAATATCTCAAGACTGATTTTTCTAAGGTTTTATGGACTGATGAAATGAGAGTGAGCCTTGATGGGCCAGATGGATGGGCACGTGGCTGGATTGGTAAAGGGCAGAGAGCTCCAGTCCGACTCAGACGCCAGCAAGGTGGAGGTGGAGTACTGGTTTGGGCTGGTATCATCAAAGATGAGCTTGTGGGGCCTTAAGGGGGGTTGAGGATGGAGTCAAGCTCAACTCCCAGTCCTACTGCCAGTTTCTGGAAGACACC
>CM070033.1:71913052-71942589 GCA_036250615.1 Ptychadena robeensis | reverse complement strand
ACTGCAACATCATCCTCTCTGGTCTTCCTCTCACTAGACTTTCGCCTCTTCAGTCCATCAAGAATGGGGCTGCTAGACTCATCTACTCCTCTAACCGCTCCTCATCTGCTTCTCCTCTCTGAACATCTCTACACTGGCTTCCAATTGTCCAGAGAATCAAATTCAAAGTTCTGTGCCTTACCTTCAACTCACTCCACACCTCTTGTCCTCCTTACATCTCCAACCTGGTACACAAATACACCCCTAACCGCCCCCTCCGCTCCTCCAGTGACCTAATAATAACATCCCTGCTAATAACCTGCTCCTATTCTCTGGAACTCTCTCCCTCGTCCCATTAGACTTGCTCCTACTTTTAGCACTTAAAAAAGCCCTTACAAACCTACCTCTTCAGTCTAGCCTACCCTTCTTCTCATTCCTAACATCAGCACCATGCCAATCCCCCCCCCCCACCTATTGTATACTCTGTTCCCCAACCTATTAGATTGTAAGCCCGTCCGGGCAGGTCCTCGATTCCTCCCCGATGTCATACCTGTACCTGTGTGTTATTGTGTGTTTATATCTCCACTCTTATGTTTTGTACAGCGCTGCGTAATATGTTGGCGCTATAAAAATAAATGATAATATTAATAATAATTTTGTGATTTAAGTAAAATCGTGAATGCACACAGCGCTCAATTGTGCTAGAATCTATTGCAAAATCGAGCCGTGTATGCCTATCGGTGAAGACCGCAACAGAGATAAGGGTATCTTACCTGAACTTAAGACTGGTGATCCCTCATACTTTTATTAGATCTTGTAATAAAAACAACATGCATTTTTATTTTATTTAATGTATGAAAATGTTAAGGGAATTTAACATTGGCATAAAAACCTGATTCCTTAAGGTTTTTCTTTAAAGCCTTTTCACCCTCATACCAATTTTATGACCATTCTATAGTCTATGAATTGTGTGAAACCTCTTCAAGTGTTTACAGCTGAGCACATCTGGGTTTATACAACACAGAGAATAGTAAACAGGAAAGGGTTTGCATGTATAAGTGCACAGCCACTTATATTGATATCATTCATATAAAAATAATCATATAATGAATAGATAAAAACATCTTTTTAGTTTACTATATGGCTTATATTGTAGATTGTTTTCACTTTTTATGGTTCCAGTGCAGTAAAAAGGTCAAATCTAAAGCATCAACATGACAACCAAGGATCTAGCACTCTAGAAAGAGAGATCAGGGATGGCATTCCACTTATTTGCCTGATAAGAGGTGGAGTAGAATCTTTTATAGTAGTATACTCTATTCCCCAACCTATTAGACTGTAAGCCCGTGCAGCAGGGTCCTCTACTCCTCCTGTGTCATAAACTGTTCTTGTGCATACTATATAGTGATGATCATGAATATTCGGATTCCGAATATTAATCGCGAATATCGGCAATTCGGAAATTCGCGAAGATGGTGAATACATTGCCGAATATTCGCAATTCCGGATATTCTGTATTTTTTTTCCATTACACACGCCTCTCAATGCAAGTGGACGAATGGGAAGGCTGCAACAAGAGCTTAGCAACACTCCCTGCGACCATCAACAGTTTTTAAATCCAATATTGGGGTGATGCGAATATTCGGAATATTGCGAAAATCGGCACTTTAGAAAATTCGCGAAAATCACTTAGATAGGCTTAGATGCCCCTCAATGCAAGTTAAACATATATTCGCGAATATATAAAATTCGCGAAATTCGCATAAAACTGCCGATATTCGCAATAAGAAGAATATTGCCGAATGCAAATATTTTCCGAATGTTTTCCCAAAAATTCGCGGCATGCCGCGAATACGAATGTTGCCTATGCCGCTGATCACTAGTACTATATTGTGTTGTATCTCCACTCTAACGTATTGTATAGTGCTGCGTAATATGTTGGCGCTATATAAATAAATGAAAATAATAATAATACAAAAAATCTTTTTATATGTAAAATTCAAAAATAGTACGTAATAGCCTTAAAGATAAGTCAAATTTGTGAGTCCGTTTTTGGTTAGTGACATCAGAAAGTTTTTTAATATTGCACCTACATTTGACAACTCTTCTGTCTTGAGATACAAAAAGAACAGGACATGTAACTCCCTACATATAGTATATATATACATCTCATGTTCAGGACTCGTGAAACTTTTGGACCAAATTGATTAACTAGGACACGCAACCCCCAACACTCCTGTCCCTCCTTGGTGAAGGAACTGGTCTGTTGGGTGTGAACAGAGGGATAATTTGGTGACGTTTTTAAACCATTATGTATATATTTGACACTGTGTGACTCTATTGTTCTTAAATTCTATTATGTGGTCATTATTAATAAAGACTTGATTTTAATTGAGACATCTGCTAATTGGAGATTTATGAAGTGCCTTAAAAGCCCCATCCCCCTCAATACTTCCTCCCCTCCCCCTTGCCCATATTGTTTTTTCAACTCTTCTGTCTAGAAAAAGGTTGGAGCTTGAGAAGAATCTACTAAATAAGATCCTTTCAGTTATAACTTTATACCAGCAGTTTACATACCTACGCAGCCAATACAATAACTGCCTAGACTGGATGTTAATCAGCACACTCAGAAAACGTTTGTCTGGTAGAATAACACAGACCCCATGATCTCATCCTCTACATGATCTATATCCTGTATATGATGAGTACTGCTGCTCTTATGGAGATATAGTTCTTATGAGTTCTTTTGGCTTCCCATCACCCCCCCCCCCTTTACTTATATTTGCCCCCTTGGGGATACATGACCACCCCTTAAGTGGGCAATGCCACACAACTAAAAGAGGAAACTTTCTTACTTTTAAATTAAAATAGTCAATAGAATTGAAAACCTTCCAAACATCCCATCCCAATGAACATCATTGTTCTTTTGTTAGTTTGTCAAAATTGAAAGAACAATATGTGAATCTTGATTGTTGACTGTAGTCAGAAGCACTTCTTTGTTCTTTTTAACCACCCATACTGTGTTTTAAAATGTCATCTTTTTAATCTTATTAACAGATTTTTCCCATGAATCCTCTTATTTTCAATTAACGAGAATATGTAGATTTCTTAACTGCTGCCTAATTTATTAAATAAGATTTATGGTCACAGCAACAAAATGCATTAAATTCATGAGCATGTTTATGCCTACATGCGGGTTTTAGGTTAATCTAATTTAGCAGACACAAATTAGACAGCCAGACATTAATTATACTAACACATATACATTGTGTTACATTATTGCTCTGAAGGCTTGATATACTCAATTACCATAGACCAATAAATTCCATTTTAAAGGATTCATTTATAAACTGTTTTGTTGTAATGTTGACCATTTGTTTAAAATGATGGAAGATTTAGAACAAAACTGATTTAAAAAAAAAGACAATATTTGCCCATCCTTCTAATCATCTAATCCATCTTTAACTGTTTGTAAAATGTTACCATTGACATTAATGAGTTTAAATGTATTCTGTTATATATGTTATATACTAAAATATTTAAAATCCAGTACGTTGTTCTGCATCTAGTTACTGTTATCAGTCACAACTGTTTCTTGGGGGGGGGGGGGAGTTCTTGTCTCACCCCAAATTTTGTGGGCTTTACACTTCTCAGATGAATGGCGCCTTTGGATCAACCAGATTCTTTTAAGCAGTAAATGCTTGAGCCATGACGGATAACACACTCAGATAAGGAAGGGATTGTCCACACGTGCTGTATATTTAGGCAGGGCACAGTTCCTGGAAATAATTATGAATTATAATTCAAATACACAGTCCAATATATATACAGTAGGCTGAGACTCTGCCCCAGAATAGAGAGGTGCTGATGTCTTTGTAAGGTAGTGGGGAATAGTCTTTAGTTCCTAGGCTGTAGTAAAGGGGGTGTCCTCCACTCCCTGCCGTCCCTCAAGTTTAGCAGGCAGATGGCAGGAGCCCTGGAGCCCCTCCTATCAATAATATTTATAGTGTCTATGACACATCAGAACCTCCTTTGTTACTGGACAGAGCCCTCACTGTATAGGTTTCCAGCACATGCTGGAGTATTCCAAACAGTCTAACAATATAATTTTTTTTCATAAAAAGTCATTTAACTGTCACATTTCCCATTGAGTCCATCATACTACAGCTGTGTTAGCTTTTCTTTCCTTAAGCTAGAAGAATTTACTTTCTGGAAATTCAGTGGCCTCACACCTGCATTTTACTAATTGTTAATTTATTTAATTGTATGACTTTTATTTTTTAAGCTGTGAATAGACGGTACGATGTACCGTCAATTCCTTATGCGATTCTATGCAGTAGCAGGCAGCGTGATGATGTCATCATGCCCGCCTGCTGGTGTCGAGAATCGGACGGCACTCTGCATCTGCAGCTCATTAGTTCGGCTGGGGGCAGCCATCTCTGTGCGATCCAACAGGACGGCTGATTTCAGCCCAATCCTCGTCAGTTGCAGCCTCCAATTTCTGCACGACCCGATCCTTAAGGGATGCGGGAGCAGGGTTTAGGGATCGGATTGTGCAGGAATTGGTACATGTATGCCCAGCTTTACTTGGATCTTTATGTAGCATGTAACCTATGTTACTATGGTATGCTATGGCTATCTCCCTACCCTTTATTTTTATCTTCTTAGTTGCAAAAAAAAACAACTAATGCATGAGGCCGTTGGGCCCTTATAACTTAGACACCACTTTGGCGCTGTTGATATATTTGTATCCATGTTGCAAATGGTCACAAACTTTTAACAAGTTTTCATGTTACTGTATTTTTCGACATATAAGATGTACTTTTTCACCCCCCAAATTGGTGCAAAAAATTGCCTGTTTCTTATAGGCGGAATGCGCGACCCAATCAACCACTCGGCCGCCGGTGGTCGGACATTGGCTTCCCGCCAGCTCTCCCGACAGAGTGGAGCTGCAGGAGCTGTCAGTTCAGATGGAAGAGCCGATGTTCAGCTCTCCCATCTGAACTGTCTAACTGCCGGCAGACCCGATCCCCTTACCTAACCACAGCACCCGATGTTCCTGCAGCAGGAACATCGGGTGCTGTGGATAGCTCAGCAGATCGGCATCCCGGGCATCCCCACCAAGGAATACACTTGGTGCAATAGTGCCGGTTTTCTGGGCGCTATCGGGACGATCGGCTTCCTGCTGAGAATCCGTGACATCAGGAGACTGTGACATCTGCAGAGGAGAGAAAGCTGAACACAGCCCACAGCTCTCCTCTCCTCCCTCCCTCCTCCTCCTCAGATCAGTGTAGTGTGACGTGTGTTCAGCTGACAGTGTACTGCTGCTAGTGACACCTGCTGGCTGAATTGGATATTGCATCCATTAAATTCATTGCATTATCCCAATTGATGTGAAAACTTATTAAATCTTTTTTTTCTGGATTTTCTGCCCTAAAAACTGGGTGCGTCTTATGTGCCGGTGCGTCTTATAGGGCGAAAAATACGGTAATTGCACAGCCCCAGATTAAGGAATCAACCACAAAATTTTTAGAGCTGTAGAGAAGGGTTGAAGAAAATTACAAAGAAGGTATACAAAATGTAGTTTTTGCATTAATTTTGTTCACTCAAGTCAACTTGATTGTAATTTGTAATTTTCCCCAAACCCTTGTCTACATTGTTAACATATTTGGTGATGATACCATGCTCAGGGGCTTTACAATTAACTCAAATGTTCATCAAGTGAAAATTTCATGAACGTTTATCATCTCTACTGTCTCTTGCTCATCCTTTTCTGCAGTTGAATTTATGTCAGGACCATTGAAAGTTATGGAAGGCAGCATGTAACATATGCCAACCCTGATATATATTTCAAGCAGTATGCGATCAACAGTATGGACCATTTCACAGTTTTGTGTGCTATGCATACTGTTCTGCAGTGCATTGTGGTGCATAAATGCCTTCTTATTTACTTCCTGAAGATATCTTGCTAGACAGCTCTCACTCGCCTTGGTCACCTTGTCTTAATCTGCTCACTCAGCGAAGGGGAAGCGGACAACGAATGGCACAGACTCACTTTTTTGGGGGTTCTACCGGCCAGGTTACAGACTCCGTTACTGTAAGGCAGGGATCAGCAGCTTGTCCTTCCTGGCGCGAACCTTTGCAGTCACTTCCTGCTCCACTCTGCACTGCAGCCAGCCCTGATGGAGGCACACAATTACCCAATGGGAGATTCAGACACAGATCATGGGTCTTATTTGCAGTGAGTATCTGATTTGCGGCGGGTGTCTGATTTGCGGTGGGTGTCATATTTGATGGGGATTATTATCGGGGAAACGCCGTATGTAAGACTGCACTTTATGCACTGAAATCAAAACATCTAAACCCTATTTTGTGCGTGCAATGGTAATGGTTTTGTGTCAGTGTAAAATGCATATTTTTAAAGGTGCATTTTAAATGTACACTATAGTTGCTGATCCTCTTTCTAGATCTCATTCTTAAGAAAAGTGAAACGTTCGCATAAATGCATAGATCAAACAAAACATATCTTTTATCACTTTCTAGTAATATGGCTTACAAGCTGTGCTTTTATTTTCAGAAAAACTTTAAACTAATGAAAGAAAATCTATCATGATTAAAAGAAAAATGTGTGTGTGTGTGTATATATATATATATACATAATACATATTTTTATTATACCAAATCAACTTATTTTATTTTAGCTTGAAAATGTTTTTTATTGATAGGGTTGTTGGATATAAAATGAAAGGTTTAAAAGGCAAGGCTATTGGGTCAATATGCAGAAGGCATAAAGAAATTTTGCACCAAATCTACCATTATCAAAATCATGTGGTTTGTAGAGGGATTTTTAAAAAAACACGTTTTATAAGAAACAAAAAGTTCTTTTATCCCATATAGTCCAAAACAAAAATTTTCCAATTCATAGTTCATCAAAGACATGTAAATATTAACAACTTATCGATGCGCTTCACTACAATCTGTTGCTTTCTTAGGAGAATTTCACATGTATTTACATTACTTGGTACTGTAATAACAAAAAATATATATAATAACCATCGTTAGTGATATACATACATGTACTTTTAAAGAAGATGACCCTTTCTGGGTTATCTGAGGTAGTGTATTCATAGTTATCTAAGGCAGTGGTTCTTAAACTGGGGGGCGCTAAGGTATCCCTGGTGGGCACTGGCCCTCATTTTTAACATGTGTATGAATAGGGAGGGGGGCTCGATACTGTTCCTAAATAGAAAAGGGGGGCCCTGCAAGCACAGTTTGGGAACCACTGACCAAAGGTAAGTTTCAAGAGTATTGAGGATTCAAGGTCTGGTGAGTAACAATCTTTTAATAAAATACAAACTAATGATATTTTTTTATTTGGTAAAGACAATTTACCTGCCAGCATGTCTCTGAAGTGTGGAAGAGTACCCAGAGGAAATCCCCACAGACACGGGGGGAAACAGGCAAACTCCTTACAGATAGTGCCCAAGCAACAACTCTGCTTCTATATAATTTGCAATATGTTTGAAGAGCTGGTGCTAAAAAAAAAAAGTAGAGATGAACTTCTTCCTCACTGCTGTTCAATCTTCAAACCCTTAATAATCCAATTGTTGCTATCCATGGGTCTGACGTCTCAATCTTACATGTTTCACTCGAATCCTGAAGTCAACCATAGAATTAAAAGCAAAGGATATGATAGGATAGCTATGGAATTGAGACATATTGTAATTGCAGCTATTGACAGCATTTTTTTTGAAGGACACTTTATTGAAATTTTGCCCTAGGACAATAAATGTTGTTACGATGAACTTTTCTTTTAGAGCTTTTTATTTTCTGGGTATGACCCCATTGAACCTACCTCCTACCCTCCTATGATAGGAAACCTTAAATATCACATGCATGCATTGATCTGTACAAACTGGCTGGAAGTTAATGGGTTTAATTACTTACATTGCGTCATGATTTTTTTAGCATCAGTAAAGCCCCTCCCATACATACATTAGAATAGCTGCCTATCTCCCAGCAGATCGGACTCACGTGATGACGTGTTCACGCGCGGCCAGTCATGCCAAGAATCCACCGTGCACCCATCTAAAGTAATGAAATCGATCTAAGAATGATGGACATGTTAAGCATTTGATTTGCACCCGATTTCACGGCAGATTTAGCGCCATAAGTGCTCATGGCAGTCGATCGTCTGAAAAATCAGGTGCAAAGCACTCAATCATGCTCTAGACTTTCTTAAGGTATGGTTGCAAGTAGTGATGAGCGGCATAGGCAATATTCAAATTTGCGATATTTCGTAAATACTTCTTCTAATATTCGATTCTATATTCGTGAATATGCATGCACGCGATTGCGAATCTAGATTCGCAATTATAATCGTCTTGTAATTACCTTTAAAATAAATGGTCAGATGCTATCTATTTTAGCATTGTGAATATATATTCGCAATCCATGCCCATAAGCATCCCAATGCAAATATTCAAGATTGCGGATATCCACCGCCATATTCGCGATATTTACGAATTCTCGAATAGCCGATATTCGCCAAATATATTCGAAATTCGAATATTCGAGTTCAACACTAGTTGCAAACACCATCATGTCATTTTTTTTTTTGGTCATTTTTTTTTTTGGTCATTGGTCATTTAATCATATAATCAGTATTACATTACTCATACACATACTCCAAAAATATATATCCTATTGTCTGGTTTTATTCCCACCCGGTTGTTCATTTTAATCTGACGAATAACCTTCTTTCTTTTTTTTTTTTTTATTAAAAATTTTATTGAGGAATTTTATGGGTTACAAAACAAACAAGCACATGAAAAGGCAGGTAGTTGATAGGTATACAACGGCAGGAAATGTACAGTCCCTTAGTGTGAGACCTAGGTCTCCGGCTATCCTGGATTGCCGTCCCAAACATTTGCGGAAATAATGGAACGGGGACTAACAGGAGGGGGGGGGGAGAGGAGATACTAACACAGAAGAAAAGTAGAAAAAGGAGAGTATGAGAAGAGTACAAGTGAAGCAGGGGGGGGACCCATCTCAGGATGTCGACCCAGGGGGTTCTCCGGGAGAGTCCTGGAGCCAGTGTCTGCTCGCGTCCGAGGCCATGAAACTTACCCAGGGGAGCCAGGTCTCCTGAAATTTCTGAGTGGTATCTCTGAGAGAGCTCGTGAGGTCTTCCATTCGGTGCGTATCCGCAATTTTATGAATCAGTTGTGTCATAGAGGGAGGGGTCGCCGATCTCCAGAGAGCCGGTATGCATGTCCTGGCTGCGTTCACTATATGTCGGAGGAGGGAGCGTCTGTAATGTTCCACAGGCAGGGTCGAGTGGTGCAGCAGGAAGAAGGCCGCCGAGGAAGGGACTGGGAGGTCTGAAAGAGTTTGGCATAGGGAGTGGACCTGCTCCCAGAGCAAGCCCAGAAAATGTGGAGCATCCCAGCCCCCTCGGCTCCACAGCGCCAACAGGTATCTGGGACCTCGGGGAAGATGGCATGTAGACTAGCAGGTGTCCTGTACCATCTTGATAGGATCTTATATCCTGATTCCTGGATTTTACAGGAGATAGAAGTTTTCATTGAGAGGGAGCAGAGTCTGGAGACAGATCCGGGAGAGAGATGGAGTCCCAGGTCTTCCTCCCACCTTGGGGCCAGATCCTCCACCAGGAGGACATAGGAGTACGAGAGCGTGTGAGGTATCATGCAGTCATGCAAAGCTTCAAGTCCGGCAGTCCCAGGGGCGTCTGAGGGTGGAGTGCTTAAATAACCTTCTTTCTTAAAGTAGCACCAAATCTAGGATTTATAATTGTCACATTAGGATTAGAGATGGCCAAAAAGTTTGCAGTGAACATAGCATAATCGCAGTTCTCAATGCCAGCAAACATTATGGGTGTTCGACCTGCCCCCTTTACCTTAACATGGAGACAAAGTACGACTCCTTACCCTATAGTCAGGTGGGACAGTACAGCCAAAAACACATTTTCCCTCCTGGAGTACTACAACCCCCTTATAAGAAAAGCAGCTCGGTGGACATTTTACATTTATCATGTTTCTGCAGTACTAGATAGATAGGGAGAGCTGCTGCTGATTGAGGGATGGCTGAGATATTTTGATATTATGCTACATCCAGTGATCTGTAGCTATAGCTAAGGTGTTCTGTTACATGCAGTTCATCATTACTGAGCCACAAAAGTCCTTCTTTGGGGGTGGGTTTTGCTGTATTGCAGAGAGATCTGACTGAATGTGATGCCCCTGACAAGTAACCTTTGGCAAAATCTTCAATCTAGATGTGATTTCTGGCCATTAGACCTGAAGAAAACAGCATTTAGAAAAAAAACATATTTTGGGGGAGAAGTTTAGCCATTGATCCCCATTTGGCATGACACTGTCCAGGTGGTTGCACCATTTTGACTTTCTTTTTATTGGTATTTTGGCTACAAATCTGACCTGAAGTTTGAGAAGTTCGCCCTCTATTAACCTCTCTAGCGCACTACCCGTATCGTGACGTTTTTAACGGCGCGGTACGGGCAATCGAGGCACTTGCTCCCTCCCTCCGCCCCTCTCTACACAGCTGGTGTCATTATTGACGCCAGCTGCGTGGGCGGAAAGCCGGTGCTCCTCCATTAACATGGAGGAAACCCTGGAAATGCTGCAGCGATGAAGACAATCACTGCAGCTTTCCAGGGAGGCATCGGGTGCACCCGATGTCGGCTTCCCCTGCGGTTGGGGCGAGCCTGAACAGCTGACGAGCTGGGCTCGTCTCAACCGCTAGGGAGGTTAAAGTAAATGGAGGTTTGCCGTAAACATGCGAACGGTGTGTATTTGCAGGAGTTTAATTCTCCAGCTAATGTTGTCCATCACTAATTAGGATGCTTTCCAGGTTGGGACTTCTTATATACAGTGTATCCTAAAAAAGTTTTTATGTTACAGCCTTATTCCAGAATGATAACATACATTTTTTACTGGTACTGATGTAAAAAATCTTGAATTTGCTAATTTAAATCTTGCAATTGCTAATTTAAGATTATAAGTGGTCAGAAGCTATATAAAAGAAATGCATCCAGGAACATCTGTTTAATCTTTTATGCCCTTAAGAAAATGCAGCACAAGAGGAAATGTTCTTGTGAAATGTCTTTGAAGGCCAAAACTGTATTTTGGCTTCTATTACACTGGGTTATGGGTTAGCTAAAACAAGCTGCCGACTCTCCACATTTTGCTGAGGCCTGAGGCTAAACATATAGGTGATACAACGGTTTTTAGTTACCTAATGAAATAAATACAAAACGTAAATACAGAAATTCTTCTGAAGACTACTGTGCAGGAAATGTTGGAAGAAAGAATGTCATTTTACAACAGAAGTCCATGAAATATTAAAGATAAAATGTATTAAAAAAGATGCTTTGTGTAATATTAGATTATAATAAAGTAGAAATATGGAAAAACAATAAAATTGTCACAAATAGGGTGCAACCTCTAGAATTAACAAACTTATTGCATTACCTATTGATTCTGATGGCAAATCTTTATACTTTGTTTGCCACCTAAGTAAAGTAAAACAGTATCCAATATGGTCCTTTCACAGTAGCTGCATTCTAGCGTATCATGCCAGAGTATCATACTGCATGATACAACAGGTTTCCATAGGAAGTTTGTTGTACCATTCACGCTTGTGTGCATTGTAATATGCATTTACACCCAAGGCTGAGCTTTAAAGCATAACGCTCAGCGGGACATTAACAAAAAAAAGTTTGCTTCTATAAAGAGATTCAAATTAAATGTTTTAGTTAAATGAAAAGAATATTCACCAATTAAAAAAAAAACTTTACTGTTTCTTTCTTCCAACTTTCTAACCGTTAAAACCTGCCAATTCCATTTCTGCTGTTGAAAGCAATTCTAATATTGGCATGGCAGTCAGATTATAATTAGAATCTTCTGTAGTAAGTTAATAAACACAATCAGAGTAATTACTTACTGTAGTAGTTTGCTTTTACATCAAAATATGAGTAATGCACATCGCTATACTTAGATGGATGCAGAAATAGAAAAGGAAGCCTTCTAAATTAAAAGAGTTTTGATTATGGAGTTCTTTAATCACCCTACAATCAGTAGTAAGTAATTGAGGGCAGACATTTCAAAGAAATGCATCCAATTCGCTACAATGTATTTAAAGCCCTAGCTTTAGTAAACCATGATTAATATGCCTTTTGTGTAATTAGTGACTATCCCCTTGTCTCCTAATTGCAGCAGACTTGTTGAGAAATTATTAAGTCCATCTCTTACATGAAATACTTCTCATACATATAAAGTACACACCTACACAAAAATTATTATCTGCCTACTTTACTGGCATTTAAATTACATTGGTAATTGTATTGTGTTTAATAAGAAATGCCAAACTAAGGTCATAAGGTAGACTATTAAAAAAAACTACAATGAAATAGATCATTCAGTCATTTCAATAACTTTGTGTGCTCTGACTGTACCAGGCAGATTTTTTCTTGCAGCAAGTGTTCAGTATTCTCAGACCTTGACCTATAGTCATAGCCAAAATGTTGGCAACCCTGCGTTATCAGAAAATGAACTTCATATCCCATACAAATGCATTGGTAATGTCATATTTGTTCATTTATTTACACTGAAAAAAAATAAATCTGAGAATGGCCTGGACAAATGTATTGGCACTTATTACATGAAATAATTCTATATCAAGTATGTGATGCTTCTTTAACCTCCCTATCAGTTTTCCCCAGTGTAACTCAGGGTAAGGTTATTTTACAAAACAAACTCATCCCTGGCTACACTTGGAGTAATGTACCTGTCTCCAGCGAGCCTCTGCATTGGCTATCTACAATTATTTCAGATTCCACCTTTCGTGAATTATTGCATCCCTGACTGATACTTTGCGTCCTCTTCAAAAGTAATGACAATCAAACAGAGATTTACCAACATGTTGGCTCTCTGTTCGCTCAACATTTTATTGAAGTGGGAACGATCGCTTAAAGTGGGCATCGTTCGATTTCAAAACGATTGCCACAAAAGCACACGTCGATCGATTGTTCGGGAATTTAATGCAAAATGGAGCCATGTATAGGGACCTTAAGGCTCCAAAAATTGTTCAGGATGGATTAAAGCCCCATTAACACTCTGGCTGAAGGAGAAAACAACATAACTCAGAAAGGCAAACAAACTCCTGAACTTGAATATAAGTGGGAGCCCAAATCCATGCTTAAATTTAGTAATTTACCATAAGTGGTACCATAAGTGTAATTAGTATACTGTATTTAGGTTACTTTACTCCAGAATTTATCATTGTCATGAAGTAAATAAAAACAAAAACATTAAAGAATGCTTTCTAATTCTGTTAAACATTTAAAACAGGATTGCAATTTGGAAGATGTAATCATCAGGTGTAAAGAATGAGTTGTATGGTTTCCATATCTTCACAAAAGGAACCAGAAACACCTGCTTCAGTATCGTTGTAAAAAGCCCCAATGGACAATATCAACATCCTGCAGGACAAAATAAAATGGCTTTCTGGAGAATCTAACAATATGACAATATTTTAGTGGGCAACTTGTCCTGTACACAGACTACCAACAAATACGCTGCATGTCCCTGAGGCTGTTGAGACCCTGCCAATGTCTGTTGATGTATTTGCTGAGCAGATGGTCAGTGCTTGTCACATTTGTTGAAATGTAGAGCAAACATTGAATTCTGAATAAGTATTTTCTGTTAAATACGTGATTTGAGAATATTTCTGTTTTATCTGCTCATTTTGCCATGAGAAGACAATATGACAATAAATTTGCTCTTAATCAAAATGTGACATGACTCTTTTACTGCTAAATTCAACCACCCCCCCATCCCATAGACTAACACCTGCATTTGTTTGACATGGAACTAAAATCAAGTTTGGATTTAATAAAGAATTTAAATAAAATGTGCAGGTGGCAAGCATTTCAAGGTTTGACAGTTTATTCTTAAACAATTGCATTTAAATAAGCTGGTTAAAGGATTTATCTTAAAGGATTATACCCTGTATTCTTTCAAAGTAAATTTACCACTTTTTAGTGAATGTGGTGAAAATTCACATTGTAGAATATACAAAATCACCTACGGGGACAATTAAAAATATAGATTTTTAACTCACAAAGAATTGAATGATAGATCCATCAACTGGAGCATCTCACTGTAAAAATAAGTAAATAAAAAAAAAACAGACTATCCCAGATGGAGCTCCATGTGTACGTCTGTCAGTGCAGCAGTACAGAGCAGAACTCTACAAAGTCCAAAAAACGGATGTCAGCTTAAGCTGACATAAAAAGCTCCTGGCAGAGCTAACAAGCATGCAGAGCTTGTTCTAGTTGAGCAACATTGCTGGCCGGGTGGAATCCTGTCCCACTAAGCAGGTGGCTGGTAGTGCTGAGCTACCAGCCATCTGCTGAGAATAGAGGCAGAATGCAGACAGATTTTCCCTCTGAGAGCTTCCCCACCTATGCTCAAGCTCAGTGCTTGTCTGAGGAGGCAGAGTTGGCGCATAGAATGCAGTACCACCCAGGGCTGAATAGCCCTTTGCATGCACACATGTCCTTTACACGTCTTATAATGTGACAACTACGGTTAAAAAAAGGTGGTATATGGTCAATATGTCAACCACATATAAAGCTTGCGTCTATAGCTTCTGTCTGTGACTCATGTCTTATGTGTGTAAAACTTTAGAAGTTATTTCTTGAATGATTTAAAGGGTTGATCAACAGAACACCACTCCCCAGTCCCAATAATGGAATAGTGTTAATTAATAGTATTATTTTGGTTAATGAAATACCGTATCTTTTGGACTATAAGATGCACCGGACCATAAGATGCACTACTTTTTAGCAGACAACCAGAAAGAAAATATTTAATTCCAACTGGGTCCAATTGGGTTAATGCAATATATTATATTAATGCAATATCAAATTCAGCCAGTAGATGTCACTAGCAGCAGTACTATCACAGCACAACTTCATCTTCCTCATATTCTGGGAGGAGGTGGGCCGTGGGGGGAACAGCTGCAGAGTCTCTCCAGGCTGTGCCTGTGTCCGTGGACGCTGCAGAGTGATTGCAGTTTCCAGGGACACAGAGAGAGAAATAGATGGCAGTTCATCTATCTCTCTCTTCATTGCTTATACCAGGAGGGCTCTGTTGGCATAAGCAATTATACAGTATAGATGGAAGAGCCGGACACCAGGCTTTGGTTTTCAATAAACATTTTGGAATTCATTTCCATTCTTATTCCCCAGCTTTCCCCCTTCCTAGTATGGACGTCTTCAGAGATAAGGAAGGGAAATTTGATTAGTTTTCCTAGTTTTCTGCTATATATTATTGACTAGAGTATGGTTATCTCTGGGAATGCTAAACTTCAATTTCTTCATTCAGTTTTGCGAAGTCTCATGTATTCTGCAACTACGAAACCTAAAAAAAAAAGAAATAAAATAACCCAAGATGGGTATAATTAAGCAAATTTAGTAAAAGATGCAGAAAATCGATAATTGTAAATATGTTCAATGTTATATAGCTTTTTATTTAATAAATACAGGATATTTATGTATGGAAGTTTTTTTCTAGATAGAAAAATATCAGCATGTTGTCTCCAGATGCATTAACTTAACCATTTAGGGGCAGAAACAGACCCAAACCCAGAATAGATTTATTATACAATGACTACAATAATGACACAATAAAGAATTCTCCATACTCCATTTTTAAGACAGTTATCTCCCAATTTAAACCTTCCTGCTTATACGAAGGAACAAACATAGAATAGAGATGTTATTTCTTCTCTGCAACTCTTTCTTTTTATAACAAACAATTAATCTTTACAAGATTGAGATGATATTTAATGTCACAAGACATTAGATTAGTCTTTGTCCACACATCACTTGTATATTACAACGTGTAGGCAAAGCTGACAATCCATAACTGAACTTAAAATTCATCAATAAAAATGACATATCTGCTTTATCAGAAAACAGTTTGTGTGGCTTAATTAATATTTTAGCTAACCAATACTTTTGGCTACTCTTATCCTTTTGTTGTCTTTTTCTTCCTCATTCCCCCACATGACATCACCAATGTTCTTCACGTATCCTTCATGTATGTCTTCTCTAAAAGTCTGTGACTGTCCTGACCATGTTCCCAAAACCTCAGAGGACATGTACTTTATTTTGAAGATTAGCTCCCTCTGCTGGTACTGACAGTAATAACACATGAGATTGCCTCTTCTGTTTTTCTACGCCCTCTGCTGAAGAATGCAGGCATTTTATACTAGTGCCTCATCACCCAATCAGGTAATATGAACTATAAGGACTCAGCCAAGCTTTGGAGTGCTGTCAGTAGTTGCATGTGAGTGCCACAGGAGGCACCCTAGTTGTAGACCTCAGCCACAATGTCCTTTAGTGACTCATTAGATTGTTTACCTCTGTTTGCGCTTGCAAGGTGACTTGGTGGGTCCACTGCTCCCACCTGCTGAACCACAGTGTGGCCACAGTGTCTGCACTAAACTGTAGCCCACCAATGCCCATAACATGCTGCAGTTATGCTGTATCACATAGATGTAAAAGAGGACTTACACTTGGCAAGCCATTCAGAAGGCTATTGCAGTTTTGGGGCAAGTTTGCTTGTAGGCTTTTTATATTACACTTGCAAAGCCTACTAATAGGTTCAAATAAAAACTATAAGGAATAAAAAAGAAAAATTAAAACAGCATCATATTGCAATGTCCAGTGGTAGCTGGCACCCATGTTTATTGTGTTTTTTTTATAATCTCACTTTCATTTTCTGTATGCATGAAACTATAGGTGGTTTTAGTTATAAAAGCACAATTAGGTAACAGTTTAGCTTGCATACTCATATTTAATTGTAGATTTTACATTTGACAAAAATACTTTTACAGGCAATTAAATAATTACGTATTTGGCTTTAATCAGATAAGAAGTTCAGTAATTCAGCTCATAAATATTTGAGTAAAGTACAGTTGATACACTAAAATCATAAAAAAATTTATTTCCAAATCTAAGAAACCCTATCAAACTGATTTGTCTGATTATTTTAGACAACAAAATTTATTTCACTTCTTCCCTTTTACATTGTTTCACCCAATCACTGAGGGGCATAAACAGGAGCCTAAGATTAGTGATGGCCAAAATGTCCGCAAGGCAGACAGTTCGTGGCAAGCACTGCAGCACTGTTAGACCCACCCCTTTCACCGGCGAGAAGATTATTATTCTTCCGCTGGCCAGATCAGGCACAGAAATATCCGGCCAGAGAAAATAAATTTTGGTAGAGATCCCGGTCTCTAGTGAAAAATCAGGTAAAAAAAACAATGAAGTCACTTTTGGAATATGGAACTGTGCATTTTAAACACTGGAAGTGACGTAACGGATGTCACATCTGTTTTTTTTTTCAAATTCCAGTAAACAGGCGGGGAATTTGAAGATCCCAGCAAACAGACCGATCTGCCTGTTCACGAACGGACATGGTCAATGTTCGGCCATCACTATGTGACATTGACAAAGCTCATGACTAACTAATATGAACCAAACTCATTGCCAATAGTTTATTAATTATAGTATTATTGTTGGTATTATTTTATTGATAAAAGTTTTTTGTCATCTCCTACATAGCTAGTGGCCCATTGCAATAAACACTAATTTTTTTCAAGATAACTTTGTGTAAAGGAGTGGAAATCTAGTGTTTACTTCTTTAAATCCCTAATGTATTGCAGAGATACTTAATTTACTTGTTGAATAGTTTGTATTTATCTTCTATGATTTCCAGTTATATACAAATGTCCATTGTTATGACATTATAAGAAATAATGTATAAGAAGAAGAAAGCGATTGATTAACATGGACTGTGCTTTGACTGGAATGACTCCATTTATGTGTAGTGATCTGGAAGGTGAGGCAATGCAATGGTGCATTTGGTCAATAGCTGCCTGCAATTCACTATTGATTTTTCATCAGACTGCTTCTTCCATTAGACCCCTAAAGGAGAAAGGCCCAACTTAGCGAATATTATGGTCCACAAAAACAGAACACATTGATTGCTCTTCTGTACATACGTGGATAAGAGTTTAGTAAACAACTTGTGATGCTAGACCGTCCAATTATTTTCATAATTAAGAATATTGGGAATCTATCAGGAGCAAACCACATATAATTGGGCTTGTAATCGCCACTGCATGTTGCCAATTTAGAAAATCCAATATAAATATTTTGACAAGGAATAGAAAAAAAAGGCAATAAACAAAGATGTCAGGATGGGCAGAAAATGGAATCGATAAAAAAAAGGTCAGAAATATTTATCTTTGTTTCTGTATTTTGTCAAAATAAAACAATGTTACAATGTTATTGCACAAACATGTATCGGTTGAAAAGATAAAAATAAAAGAATCAATTGTGTTGGAAAGTTTAGTATTTACATATCTAGTTTTTATACATGTTTATGTCTTCTCCACATATTTTTGACACCGTAACAAAAAAATTTTGGGCTTGTTTCCACGACGTTTTTCAATCCTTCAAGGTCCCTCCGTCAACGGAAAGGTGCATCCGTCAGTGCATCCGTCAGGCATCCGTCTGTGCATCCGTCAGGACATACAGGAAATGTTTTCCTTCAGTGCATCTGTCAGTGGCAGATTACACCCTCCGTTGCGTCAAAATAGACATAGTGATCTACGTAAATTTTAACGCAATGGAGACCAGCGGATTGCACTGACAGATGTTGGGACAGGCTTATTTGATATAATGGGCTACGTCAAAATCCCTCCGTCTGACGTACGTCTTTTGACGCAGTGGAAACTAACCCTTAGAATTGATTGATCTCCCTTTATTGTGGACCAAATTTTTTACGTTTTTTTTA
Organism: Ptychadena robeensis; assembly: GCA_036250615.1. Lineage (NCBI taxonomy): Eukaryota > Metazoa > Chordata > Amphibia > Anura > Ptychadenidae > Ptychadena > Ptychadena robeensis. The sequence goes on along the minus strand of CM070033.1, from coordinate 71,923,702 downwards.
AAGAGTTCAATCGAATATATGTATAGGATTTCTATCAATGCCTCCTATTTTACTAATATTCTAAAGCTAGCCATACATGTTCCGATTCCATGGCCGATCGATCACCCATCCGATCGATTCCGGATTCCGAATCGGATGTCCGATCGATCGCCCAATTAAGCCTGTCCCTACCACCTTGGCCCGCGGATTCCACGGCAAACGGACCCGTGTATGGGGGCCTTTAGAAGAACAAGAACATTTGCCCTAATTCCTTATTTGATTAATCTTAGAGACTTTGGTGTTTTCCTGATCATCTGGGTGTTTTTCAAACACATGGAGATTGCCAGCAACTTTTAAATGGCACAGCAGATGTGTTTTCTCAGCACTAGAAATGGATGAAAATTCTGACCATCGAAATTTTATTAAAAATACCAAAACTCAAAATTCTCTCAGAAATAAGTTAAAATTCCAAATATAAATATAAAATTTTAGATTTAATCATTACAAAATTATTAAAAATAATGACTCTATATAACTCTATCGCTGTCCCTCACCATATGGAATGTGTATAAACATCTTCCAGACCTGTTACCCATTTACAGCATACAAACAAGTTTAAACATTTGAAGAAAATATTACCTATAAAAGGCCAAAGTGATGAGTATACAGGTCCCCTAGACCTCTTACCCATTATAAAAGAGTCAAAACACTGTTAATAGAAAAAAAATCCCTAACCACAATTACCAATACAAAATAAATGCATTAATAACGCTGTAATCCAATTCTCGAATTCCTGTCAATGTCCCAGTTCAAAAAAAGAATTGCTCAAGAGGGAAAAAGCAGAACCATATGCTCACTGCCCTAGCTGGGATCCTAATGACAACAGTAGGTGTTGGGTATGCGCAGTAGCGTGGAAATAGAAATCTGTGTGTAAGTGGGGTGATGGAGAAGGCAATGAATTGTGTGGTGATGAGGATATATCCTACAACAGGGATAGAGTGGTCTGAGAAGGTGCATCTGCTGACTTGTGAGGTGAAAGGGTTTTGTCATACCTCAAGGGGATATATATATATATAACAGAGTTGTTCATGAGTCACTTTAATTCACTCTTGCAACAAACCAATGATTATTTAAATGTTTCAATTACATTAGAATTTGACTAATGAGTTATCAGTTTAAACAATAATAGAAGCAGGACGAGTCTTTCATGCAAAATTCAAAACCAGAGCAAAAAATATGAAAATAGCTTGTCACAAGTTTTCTTTTTCTTTTTAAAAAATGTGTAAAAAATTACTTTCGGTTTTCTCAATACAAGTCATCATTACTCAGGAATAATTTCTTTATCACTTAGATCTATAAAAGTGTCACTATGAGAATGCCTTCAAAAGAGGAATATTATACTTTATTTTAAAACAATGTCATTTAGGTTCCATTTTATGGTAAATATAGCTGACAGAGCAGCTCTTTATACACTCACTTATTTCTTTAAAAAGGCTTCTTTGTGCTGCTGATAACACCAATGAGGAAGGCAGTTTTGAACATTGCACTAAATGTCACATATTCTTTATTTCAAAATCATATCATTGTCAAAGACCTGCTGCAAAACACGTCATTCACTCACATTATTCATCTCAGATAAGATTTTTTTTATCTTTAAACCACCACAAAGACACTTGCTTTATAAACTTTATGAAGGCCAAGAAAAAAAGATCAGTAGATCTTGTCACATGTAGTGATGAGCAGCATAGGCAATATTCTTATTCGCAAAATATTCACAATAAATTCGTAAATGTAAGATCTCCAGTCATTATTACCTTCGTTGCGCAAATTGGCACTTGTACATGCACATATTTCGAACACAATGCAGAGTAGTTCCTGGTACTGATATAAAAAATCTTAAATATTCACGATTATGAAGATAGAGTACAATATTTGAGATCTTCTTGAATTCTCAAAGTGATAATATTCGCAATGAAAATTTGTGATTCGAATATTCACAATCCACACTTTTCTCAATAATGATGCTCTTTTGTACTTGACAATAGTCATAGATACACTAGTATGTTTATACAATTCATTGTATATATCTTTAACAAGTCTACTTTAAATCCTATACACTATTACAGATGGGAACAAGAGAATTTCCATCTTGCATACATTTGGTCTGTATTTGATCTGTGACTATTACAAGATTAGATCAATTTAAACAGACTTACAGTTTCTCCCTTTCCAAAAAAAAACCCTAGTAGGTGCTTATTAGTGATAACTGACACAAATTTATCACCAGCTTACAATATGGCTAAGATTACTATACGTATTAGAAATATTAAGTGGCCACTGATGGACCCTTTGATTTTTTTTTTTATCAAACTAATTTAATTTTATGTTTGTTTTTATCAAACTAATACAAAATCCAGTTCACTAGCCATATTGGTTGGAATCTTGACCAGGACACTGCATGCATGGAATTGGAATATTCTCCTCGAGTTTTTCTTTATATATTCTTGGTTCTTAGCACATTTTGAAAACAGGGAGGTTAAATGCAAGAGAACTGTTTCTGATAGCTCACATGAGGTATTCTCTGGCACGCAATTTGTATTTAGTGACCTCTATCCTGTATCAAACTCTTTGTACAGTATTTTGAAGATGACATCTCAACTGTCCTTGTGAGGAACTGTACCTTTAGGATTTTTGATTTTATATACATGCTTAATAAGTTTGCATCCCAGTATGATTTTTCATAAATGGTGACAAGTCATGTCTTTTATTGATGTATGTTAAGTGCTTTTTCTTTTTTGTTTAATAAACTGTAACAATTTTAAACAACTGTGGAACCATTTATGTCTCATGAGAGAGTTTTCTTTCTCTATAATCTACAGTCTTTTGTTGTACTGTGGTATTGATTGGTTAATTCAGAAAAGTGTTAAAGATCATGTTAAAGATCCATTAATTCAGAAAGGTGTAAAAGGTGACACTGAAACTCGAAACATTCTGGAAGATATTTAGCCTATGCACAAAGTTAAAGCAATAACCATAGAGTCTAATTAAACTTTGAAACAAAAGCTAAAATACAGGAGTTTGTACATTTCAGACATGTCTGGAAAGATGGACTGATGGCTTCAGCTGTCATTAGCTTTGGTGCTGTGACTAATGGGCCTTGCAACTGCCTGTTGAGATCTTCAAACTGAGACAGTCTCATATAGTGAGGGAAGTTACATTTAGTTATACTGCCATCAGTGCAGTGTTTAGCATTGTTTAACACTTGACACATTATTGTCTTAAAGAGCAAAAAAACAGTACTTTAAACTGATTTAAGTTTAGCTTAGCCACTTTAAATGATTATACTTGCTATTTTCAGTTCTTATATAAATGGTTCCAACCCCACTAGAGCCCACTATAGCTGTATGAAGAGTGCTTGTTGTTAAGGTTTCTGGGCTGTATCTGAGCAACAGATAGTTTCAGCTCCCTCCAAAGATTTTCTATTGGATTTAGGTCTGAAGACTGGCTAGGCCACGCCAGAAGCTTGATGCGCTTCTTGCGGAGCCACTCATATCCTGGCTGTGTGGTCATTGGCATTTTGGAAGACCCAGCCACGATCTTCAATGCTCTGACTGTGGAAAGGAGGTTGGTGCTTAAAATTGCACAATATATGGCCCCATTCATCCTCTCTTTAATACAGTGCAATAGCCCTGTGTGCTTCGCAGAAAAGCCCCACCAAAGCATGATTTTACCACCTCCATGCTTTATAGCAGGGATGGTTTTCTTGGGATGCAACTCATCCTTCTTTTTCCTCCAAACACCACAAGTGAAATTTAGACCAAAAAGTTCTACTTTGGTCTCATCTGACCAGAAGACTTTCTCCCATAAGTCCTCTGGATAATCCAGATGGTAATTGGCAAACTTCAGACTGTGCTTGAGATTTGATGACTTGAGCAGGGGAACCTTCCGTGCAATGCATGATTTGAAACCATGACGGCCTAGTGTTCTGCAGTGACCTTCCAGCTCTCTTCATGTAATTGACCAGCTCCTCCAATGTAGTTCTGGGCCAATTTCTCATCCTCCAAGAGACCTTGGAGATGTAACCAGTGACTTCCCCCATTGTCCCCATTAAGGGTACCCTGGCAGGAGGTGACACTGGGTGAAGTGCGAGGCTAGAATAAGAGAGATTGTGGTTGAGATGGCAATGGCTGCTCCCAGTTGGCTAATATGGCGATGGCATGGACTCTAAAGATGTACTGTGATGTGTAAAATTTCCCTGATCTCTCATCAAAGTCATCATATGTATGGATTCATTGAGACATTGTTCATGTATTGGGAACACTGCCTCCCAGTGGGAGGTAATCTGTTACCAGGTGCAATAATCTGCAGTGGGGGCCCAGACAGAGGGAGAGTTCCGCAAGGAACCAGACAGTTAACCCCAGTGTATCTGATGGGGAAGATTTGCTGCACATTGAGGGGGCAGTGCCCACATCCCCTACATGTCGTTTGACAGCTCTTTGGTCTTGCCAGTGGTAGTAGTTTGAATCTCACAGTGAGGTGGACAGGTGTCTTTAAAGAGCTCTGGCAGGTGCTACTACTTTAGATTAATGAGTGGAGTAGAGGTGGACAATGTAAAGGCAGAGTAACAGGTCTTTGAGAGCCAAAATTCTTGCTGATTGCCAAGTGTTCAAATACTTATGAGCAGCAGTGCAATACAAATACATTCTTTTAAAATCTTACAATGTGGTTTTCTGAAATTTCTTTGTAAATGCTTTCTCTCACAATGAGAATTCACCTACAATATGAATGTCAGATCCTTCTATGAGAGAGAACTTAAAAGGACTACATACTTTATATTTTTTGTGAAGAAGATTGCAACTTGAGGAATGTGGAGACTTTTGATGTCGGAGGGTAGCAGTGCCTCGGATCATGATAAAAGCCCTCTTGTATTAGTGAGTTACATCATAATCAAGGTGAAGTTTTTCTCCTACTTGAAGCTCTATGGCAAAGGCAAGCCCTTTGCCAAGTTAAACTTCATTTTTTTAAGTAAATCTTGTAAAAGACCTGAACTTTCACTATTTTCCTTAATCAGCATTTCCATTCTAGTTCTCAGTTCCAAAGTTTAATTGCAAGGGGATCACTTAAATTGCTGTCAGAATGGACAAACAGAAAGTTTGACGATGTCTATCAATCAGTGGAGGACTTGACCTTGCTGACAGCAGGAATCTCTATTACAATCGAGCAGGAAATTCTCAATGTCACAGCAAGACAACATTGAGAACTAAATAGATTGATGGATAGAGTACAAAATGTGAACTATAAAAACAACCTTGGCATTTAAACATCCAAAACACCTCCATGGAAAAACATAAATCAAATGGAGTTTTGTCAGAGGCTAATTAAAAAGATATTAGATAGTTTTCATGTATGATAACATTTTTATATCAGTAAAAATTATAGACTAGGCCCATTTCAATTAAAATTCACAATGACCTGATTTACGAAAGAATTACACGAGAGCTGGGAGACTAAGACATTGCCATTATTCATCTTGCTTTTTTTCTAAATGTGCATTTTTAGTGCTTTTCATCTTTTAGATTTACTTCAACATAATAAGTAACTTATCTGAAACAAGAATGCATATATAAGCTTTTAGAATATATGTATATGTTTATTCTAGGTCTGTCACTGTTAGAACAATATATTATCAAGCTAGATATAGGTATGTCACTCATCAGTCATGTCCTTAAATTCATGAAGGTACAGCAGGGTTTCATACACCTGCTAAACTGTTTCCCCAAAAATAAGATACCCTTACATTTTTGCCTATGCTGAAATATAAGGCATCTCTCCAAAAATAGGGCACCCCTGAAGATATGGTATTGTAACTCTGGACAGAGGGAATCACAGGGGGCAATCAAATGACACAGGAGGAACAGAACGGGTTACTAAAATGGTAATCCCCCCTCCCTCTGAGTCTCCTGTGATATTTTGAACCCCCCTCTGATCCCCCTGTGTGATTTTAAGTGATCACTCCACCATGATACCCCAGTGCTGTATTCTTCTTCATGTAAAAATAAGACATCCCCCGAAAATAAGACAAAGGGCATCTTTGGGAGCAAAAATTTATATAAGACACTGTCTTATTTTCAGGGAAACACGGTAGTTTCAGCAATTTAACTGAAGATATATTGAGGCACCATATATGTAGCATTTTGTTACAGGCCTGTCACTTACCAAATCAAACAAATGGCACATATAAGCTGATTCCTTACCTGTTAAGTCTGACATCATGAAGATAAATTTGGATACCATATACATTAACAAACTTATTTCAGGACCGTCATTCATCATGTCATGAAGATGTGTTGAGACAGACACCATATATTGTATGTTCAAGCTAATTCCTAATCTGTCACACATCAAGTCATGAAGATAATTTAGGACCTAGTAAACACCAGCAAGATTTTCCATGTCTCTCACTCATCATGGTTTAAAGGTATTCTTAGACGGATTACATATATGGACAGACACCATTTATATGGAATTTGCTCCAAGTCTGTCACTCACAAAGTCATAAACATAAGACAACATACATGTATGAGCTAATTCATAATCTGTCACTTTAGCCATTAAAGTATGTTGGGACAATATATACCTGCATGCTTATGTTCTGTCACTTATCAAGACGTAAAGGTATGTGCATTATCTTATGTGGCATCTCAACTCTAATTTATTGTACAGCGCTGCGTAATATTTTGGCGCTATATAAATAAATGATAATACATAAAAATGGAAAGGAACAACAGCCATTTACATAATTGTTTCAGGGCTGTCAATTATATCATTAACGTATGTTAGGACACTAAATATATGCAGTGATTTTTCACCCATCAAGTCATGAAGGTGTGTATAAAAGTTTGTTTTTAGTTTGTCATATGTCAGAACACATGATATGCATGGCTGGCTATGGGTCAGTAATTCAGTAAATTGCGAAATGTTACAAATTGTGTTTTCTTGATCAGAACAGTATCGGTTTTTCATGTATTATACAAATTTGGTGTTTGTTTATATTATTATATTAACATTTTATTTACATTTATTTTACCCTCCTAGCACTCTTGCAAGGTCCAGATTTCTGTACCAAAAGTGCATCATAGACTTAAATGGATTTTTTTTTATGTTGTAGGCCTGTAATTTTCTAAAATATGTTGGTAAAAGGATCTAATAGACATCCTGAATATAATAATGTTTGAAACACACAATTATGTCAAAAAGAAATAATAAAAGGTATCATTCAAATGAGAAAAAATCTCTCAAATACTTCTTTTGTATGATAGATTTCAAAACAGTATGTATTTATGGTTTGTTTATAATAAAATTATATCGCTGTATCCAGTATAATTCCCGTTATGAACACATCAGGGGAGGGAGGGTTAACTTCAAATGGCACATCTTGGGAATCACATCTCATCCAGAGCAGTACTGACAGGACAGTGCTGGGCGAGATGAAGCCGTCAGGAACTGCAGGGGGGTTAAGGTAACATATAAGTAAAGCCGGCATAGATGTCTCCATGCTGGGCCGATTTCTCAAGAGGCCTACCATATGTGATGACGTCATCACCCACAGCCAGTCGTGCCAAGAATCGATCTTAAATTTATGGACATGTCTATCATTTGTTTTCCCAGCCAATTCATGGGCAATTTAGGGTTTGTGCATTTGTGAACGATTTAGCAGCAGATCGACCACCGTGAGCAGCGAAATCAGTCACAAATCTAACTGTCTTTGCCCAGCTTAACCAATGAAAATAATATGTTATTGCAAAATGGGAATAAATATTTAACAACTCCTGAGTAGGTCTATAAAACAAATACAGGATCCATTCCATAAAATGTGATACATAGAGACACCTGTTCATCCTTGTACATGCTTTAGGGCCATTTCACACTTTTCGCACTGCAGCTGTGGTGCAGTACAGTACTGCGGCTGTGGTGCAGTACAGTACAGCAACGCAGTGTGGCTAGTGCTACGGCAAGGTATCAAACCTTTTTTAATTTCCATGCTGAACCCACATTTGTGATAATGGTAGCGTGCAATGCAGTTACAAAGCTGCTTCATGGATGCTGTAGCAATACCGCTACCGTGTCGATTGCTGGCGCTAGCGGATTAGATCACATAATATATCATTAAAAAAATGTATATTTCACATAAAGGCAGGATAAGCACCCATGTGACTGCACAATTCCCCAATGGCAGTCCCCCAGTTTCCTGTAAAGGTTTATTTAGGTTAAAGTTTTGCTTTAGGTTGAGGCTGAGGGTTACATTTATGAGTAAAGTTTAGATTAGGTAATATAATATGGTAATGATTGCAGTTGGGAGAAGGTTTTGGGTCATGTGATGCTTGCAGATCAGTGAGTAACCTTTAACTTTTTGTGCTGTGATGCACTTACTTTCACAACATTAATACATTCTGGATACATGCAATAAGGGTTTTTATGCGCAAAAATGTGCAAACCAAACATTTTGTGTGAAAAGTCCATTATAAAAAACATATATATTTATGTAATGTGTATTGTGATATTTATAACATAATAATGTAGGCAAGTTTGATTTTGTGCAAAGTTTTCTGCAAATTGGCAAGATAATTTGCAGTTTTGTGCCAGATAAATTCTGTCAGGCTTGGCTGTTTCTCAAATATGGAAAACTGTAATTAACACAATCAAAAACAAGTTCATTTACTGCATACTCCATACACAGATACATCGTGTATTTCCCAAAATAATTTCTTGATATGTTCTCATGTAACCTATAAAATATAAAAACACTGAACTAAATGACATATATGGCTTTGTGTGGCTGCCCACATATGGTGTGTATTTAGTATAATGGAATGTACTAGAATTCTAATATTTGCTTGGCAATGAAACAATAATCCTTTATTTATGTTTTGCTATCTATGTTCCTGCAATCTAGAAACCCCCTGTAGGGTAGCTGCCTAGTAACAGGGGAGGTACTGATTGGTCACAGACACTATACATTTATTGATGAATAGGAGGGGGTCCAGGATGTCCCGGTGGGATTGGGCCTTCCAGGCCTGAGAGAGACTGCAGGACATACTTTTACTATGTCAGTGTTAATTCCCAATTCCCTGCTGTGCTAGGGGTTGAGGTCTCCCCCCTTTAATATAGCCTGAGCAATAAACACTATTCTCCACTCCCATTACAGACATCAGCATCACTTTTACTGGGTTAGAGCCTTAGCTATTCCTGGTCTGGACTGTTTTTTACTGTCCGCAACTGTTGTATCCCACAGATGGTGTCCTCTGTGGCTTTACAGAAGACTGTATTTATTCCTGCTAATCTAGTAAAGTTATTTTATTTACATAATTGTTTGTTTCAAACATTATTATATTCATGTCTACTTGACCCTTGTATGGACATATTTTGATTATTTTAATTTAGTACATTGTAATGATATTTTATTGGTTACAAGTCTTACTGTATGTGTATGCCTTTGGTGTTCTCTTGATAATCGATTTTTTATGTTTTAATATAGTTTTTCATGGATTAATAAAAATGTGTAAAATGATTAATGGTACATTTTATGGTCCCATTTCTTTGTTTGAATATTCTGTGTTTGCTACCTTTGCTATGGATGAGATGGTGATTTCTGGCTATGTGTCAGGGTACTGAAGTAAGAAAGTTCTAAAATGTAATATATATGCAAAGAGAGACCTGATGATCCTGCTAGTGAGCTCTTGTGAGCTATTGATTTCCTCTACAATCTACTCATGTTAACTGTTTTCGGACCATAAGACGCACCTTTTCACCCCCAAAATTGGGGGCAAAAAGTGCCTGTGTCTTATGGTCCGAATGCACGACCCCAGGTGGTCGCAGCTTGGCTTCCCGCCATCTCTCTCGGTACAGAGATTAGCCGGGGAGATGGAGGAGCTGTCAGATGTGAGATGCTAACTGATGTCCGGCTCTCCCATCTAAACTCTGTAATCACCTATGCCAGCCCTGAACTGGCATAGGCAATGAAGAGAGAGTTATAGATGAACTTGCATCTATAGCTCTCCTGTCCATGGGAACAGCAATCAATCTGCAGCCTCCACGGACACAGAAACAGTAACATCTGCAGAGGAGAGGAGAGCAGAATACAGCCTGGCCCCCCCTTCCTCCTGCAGATCAGTGTGAAGTATGACGTGTTAGGCTGAGAGTATACTGCTGCTAGTGACACCTACTGGCTGAATTAAATATTGCATCCATCAAATTTATTGCATTAACCCAATTGATGTGAAAACTTATTAAATCTTTTTTCTTCTGGTTTTCCTGCCCTAAAAACTGTGTGCATCTTATAGTGTGTGTGTGTTTGGCATATAAAAAAAAACTACATATTTTTAATTTGTTTGTGTAGCTGTTTGTCTAGAGTTTAGTTTTATCATCTGCTATGAACATTTCTGTTGACCCAGCAGCATACTGCGGGAAATTGACCCAACTGGCATAATTTACATACTTTCTTAGCAAAAAGGTGATCTTGAAAATTATACTAGTAAGTAGTGATGGTGCGAACCCGGAATTTGATGTTCGCGAATGGTGAACACGAACGTTCGCAAAAGTTCTCGAACCCAGCGAACTGGCGAACCGCCATAGACTTCAATGGGCAGGCGAACATTAAAAAACAAAGGGACC
>CM070033.1:71901773-71912952 GCA_036250615.1 Ptychadena robeensis | reverse complement strand
TCTGCTGACTGTGACTCACAGGGGTCAAGGTTTCTGCAATGTTAAAAGATAGGGGGCGAATCAAACTCGCCATATGTTCGCGAAAAATGCGCGAAGGCGAACATGCAATGTTCACCGCGAATAGTTTGCGGGCGAACAGTTCGGGACATCACTACTAGTAAGTTTTACATCAGAATTTACAAGTGACATATTGTTAAGGAAAGGACAATTTATGGAAAGCACATCAACCTTGACCTAATATTTTATCATAGTTGTTATCCGGATTGTTATGTGAATGCATCGACTCCAAATTCATCACAATTGATATGTGCAAAAATAAAATCAGTAAAAAGTGTTTAGTCAATGAGAAGATGCTCAAAATTCCAGCCCAACCTTGGATTATTGTCTAGGAAAACCAACTTGAGGCTAGATTTACATGGTCGTTTTCCGGGCTGTTGTAAGTCCGCATCAGCCCGAAAAATAGCAGGTGCTTCCGCAGCAGCCTGGGAAACCAGTGTCTATCGTCTAGATAAGGATGCTATGGTAGGGTTGGTTGGGATTATTGCACCTTACTATTTTATGTTATGTTTCTAAGCAGTAGATCTCAGCACATGCCTTTTAAAATTTTCTGCACATTTGTTTAGATCTACTAACAACTATGTTCTCAGATTGGATACGGACTGATTGGATAGTTAGGAAATACCCTCAATTCACATTGATTTTTCCAAACCCTTAACACCAGTTGGATTATGTAATTGTAAATTCCTGATTCATTATTTTGGTATACTTCTCTTCTTCTTACCTCCCATACCAAACCATCATGGCATCAATAATGCCTTTGTGGCATTAATTAATACCCACTTGAAATTCACCTTTACAAATATCTGCCTCCTAGATAGAGTTTAAAAATAAATCCTGTCTTTCAGCTTAGCTCCATTTTCAGTATATTATACAATGCACATGATAAAAGCCATGGTTTCTCTTTGTCTGACATCCCCTTTGGATGGATTCCAGGGAACTTATATGACTAAATAATGATACTTCTTTCGTTGTTTGATCATACATCAGATCATAAGGATTCAGCCCAGTCTAGGGTGGCTTGAAAAAAATGCCAAAAAAAGTGATTATTCCAAATCATTTAATCTTTTTCTAAAGTCCGTTTCTGAAGTGCACATAATTGTTTTTCTTCATTCAAACACACAAAAAAACCAGCAACTCAGCTTTTCACTTTTAAGTGTTTTCTTTCTCTAATTGCTGTATTTTTGTAAGTTTAATCATGGGTTGACTTAATTCTTATGCCATGATTTTGTTAAATGTATACCATATCATTTTCGGATGCTCTTCCCTTGTCCTTAGCTTACAATAAATCATGCTCTGTAATGAGCCATGGCCACCTGTCTTTTGTGAGGGGGTAATCATCCATTATTATGGCTAACATGTAGTTATCACTAAACAATATGGATAAAACCTGGCAAATGTGTTCTTCCTCATATCCTTGTTTTTCCTGGTAGCATGCAGGCTTTGTTCTTGTGTCTTTTATAGAAAATGAATAGAATAAACAAAACCGTGCGGTGCCTTAGATTTAGTAGCTTTCTATACACCATTAGGCACAATAAGGGGCAATCATTTTTGAATAGCAAAAGTTAAAGGCACAATTTCTTTGCACATTACAATAGATTAAACAGACGAGCGGGGGTTTATAAATGACTAGCTCTGAGGACAGTAGTGGGAAAGAGAATAACATTGGAATTTATGGCTGAAAGAGAAAATACTTAATTTTCTTTTGAAGAATACTGTACATGTAATGCTTTAATCCACACATTTATGATTTAAAATGAAGTAATAAGGATTACACATTGGGTTCATGCTTGCCTTTACTATGGGTGTACATAATGTACTAAATGTTGACTGACCTATGGCAGTAGCTTTAGAAGGACTAAGGCTATGTGTACACAGGACAGCATGCTCATGTTGGCATCATACATCTGAATTGTAGAAAAACATGTCTTATTGGTGGGTCCATTGATGTTTTGAGATAATCATGAAATTTATAGATAAAGCAAACAAAAAGAGGGATATATTAGGTCAGTTTAGTTTTTTTTGTCATTGTTGTCTTTTCAGTTTTTTTCAGGTCAGTTGGTACTTTTAACTTATTTTTCAACCATAGCAGACATTTAATTTAGCATTAGTAAAATGTAAAACATTAGCTTTGATTCAGGGGGTATAATTTTTTAGTTTTTAAGTACTTACTTTTGTAAAAGGTTTCCTTTAATTGGAGTTCATTCAGATTTAAATAATGATGGTGTTACATTTACATTATTTATTACTAAATTATGGCTGTTCTGAGTATCAGATGTATACATGTAAGTTTGTTTTTTGTTAGGTCCAATATATCTAATTGATGTATAACTGGCTGAAACAACATGCTATCTGTGTTCCCTTTATTCACACTAAGTCCACATCCCTAAAACTATTTCTGGGTATCTGGGACCACTTATTTACCTCCACAGTGTTAACAGGCTGTCCATCTGCACTGACATCCATTCTCATCTTAATTTTGAAATGGAATGGACATGGAAACCTGGTTATGGTTCTTGTGTGCCAAAAAGGAGAAAGACCTGGTTTAGAAGTACTTTTTCTAGGAAATGTTTAAAATGAGTACATATGTAGATAATAAATCATTATAGAATAGAATTCATTATAAAATCCATTATAAAAAAGCCAATTAACCAATCAACACAAAACATATTTCTATAGTATATACTTTACCTACCTATCCATATGTTAAAGCGATTATTTAATTAATGGCTAGATTGCAATTTTTTGTAATACCTAATTGTGTCTTGGGAGAGAATAATGCTTTATTGTGCTGAATTGAATAACCATGGAAGCAGAATAATATTTCCTCTGCTTGAATGTACGTTTTGTACATTGCCTCTTTTTATTGGCTAATTCAACTGAGTGTACCAATGTAGAAGCACAAAATAGACTCCCTGAGCTATAACATTGCCCTTTTGAAATTTGCATAATGCTTAGCTTTTATAGCACTTGAAATGCTGCTATTATCAAGATTATTGGTGATAGTTTGTCTCTTCTTTCGAACTGGTCTCTTTCAATCAGTCAAAAAGGGCAATCTCATTTTACCTCATGCAGTTTAAAGATTTCTCATTACTTTTGTCATAATAAACAAACTGTAACAATTGTAGGACCTGAAATATTACATCTTTAGTCAGAGACACTTAAATATGGATGGAAGGGCTAGACAGTGTAGTTACAGGATCTTTTATTGTAGCTTTTCTACTTGAATAAAGTGAAAAGTTAATGTTCCAGATGGCTACATACTGAAAGAGTTATAGAAAACTTATATGATGACAATTCCTATTTCTTTTTTTAAACATTAACCATTTTGGTCTAACTATTATCATTGGTCTAATGATAATTGGCTTAAAAGTAGAATTAACATATATACAGTATATGTCAGGTATAAGCCAAGTTTTTCAGCCCAAAAAATGGTCCCCTCGGCTTATACTCGAGTAAGCCGACTGTCCATTTACCTAAGCTGAATTACCATGCTGAATTCAGGCAGGCAGCTTCCCTCTTTACTGCATATCTTCACTCAGCTCTCCCTAATTGCCGACTCAAAGCTGATCAATATAAACAAACTCCACACTGCCACCTGGTGGCCGGTACTAGTTCAAATACTATTCAATTCAAATAATAATAATAATCCTGTGTTCTCTTAAATTTATTGAGGTTGTGGCACTAAGATTAATCCTGTTTGATTAATTCCTAGGGGGAATGGAGCTTTCTCTGTATTTTTCTCATTTAGAAAATGCCACTATCTGACTTTGCATTTCCCACTGTTAGCTTATACTCGAGTCAATACATTTTTCCAGGTTTTGTAGATAAAATGAGGTACCTCGGCTTATACTCAGATCGGCTTATACTCGAGTATATACGGTAAGCATTAGACCTATTTAAGCATTTCTGACATTCCATCTGCCTCCCATACTTTACATGGAGGCAAAGTTTGACATCTCACCCCACAGCCAGATGGTGCAGTTCAGCTAATTACCATATAAATGTGAGTATAAGCCCACCAAAGTATAAGCAGAGGTACCCTATGTTATCTACAAAAACTGGAAAAACTTACTGACTCAAGTATAAGCCTAGGGGGAAAATACAGCAGATATTACCTAGTTCGCCGGGCAAATAGTTTGGCTATCACTACTTACCAGCAGACACTCAGAGTGCCTGTAGACCCTAATGGGCTGTTGGCCAGATGTGTGGGCACAATCTGGTTTTTAAACGAAACCTTAGATTTACCCCTATAGAGTCTCTTTGGTTGTCTGAGTCTACAATGCAATCTCAATTTATCAGGAGGAGGGGTGGAGAAGCTAAGGGCAGCAGAATCTTTGGAACCATTTATTTCTGTGGGCAAATACAAGTAATCAAATTACAATTTCTTTAAATGTCTGTTGCCTGTTAAAATAAACATTTTTGTGATCCGAACTAAGTTTACAAAATTAATAGAATATTCTTCAATAGGGATAACTGTAATCTAGTTTTCCACCTATCTCATTGGTAACAGAGAAACAATTACTCATGTGTTTTTGAATAGTGTATGATATAGGTTCTCTTTTTAAGAGCATACATCCAAAGAAATGTTACTTCCAGGTCTACATTACTTCTAATAGAGATCACATTACATTGTCATTAACAACAATGGCTTTATCTATTCTTCACTTTACAGGCATGGTATTTTTATTTGTCAGTTTCCACTTCAAATGTTCAAAGGAAAAAATGCTTTTTAGTATATGAATCATAAAGTGACAACTAGAATTCTCAGAAGCATGTCAGCATGATATTAGTTCTGTGAAAACAGTACAAATGTTAAAAAAAACTTAACAAACTATAAAGGAAAATTAATAATTAGCTACTTAAATTCATATAGTTTTACACAATGGACTGCTTTATGCCTCCCATACACTGGCACTGCGGTAAAACCAGGCATGCTGCAGGCATTATGTACTTATGCACTGCATTGCATAAACCTCCCTGGCAGTTTGCCTGAACCCAGTTTACAAAACAAGCTCACCCTGAGGTGCGATGGGGCATACTTACCTATCCTTGGTGAGCCTGTGGCGATTCAGGAAAGCGACGCCCCCCCTGGTCGATTCCAGTACCACCTCTTCAGCATCATCCATGGCACCAAAGAGGTGCAATAGATCTCCATGTTATGAAGGCAGCGCCATCTTCCCAGCCCACTATATGTAGAGGGGAGGAGGGAGGGCCAGGAAAACCTGCAGAGTACTGTGTACTTGCACCTGGATATGGGCATACCGCCAGGGAGGTTAACTTAATACCCCACGCATGCAAGTGTGCATTAACACTAGCGTTCTGTGGTACCTGCAACGTATCAAGTACCAAGTAGTATCAAGGGGCCATAATTGGTGTAGAAGGCAAGTCTAAGCATAAAGCTGAACTTTAAATTCAAATGAACTTGAACTTTGAAGTGGAGGTAGTTTTAGGCTACCAGATTAAAACAGTTACTTGCCCCCCTGCAGTCTACCTTGTTAATCTCCTCTGTGGGCTGTAGAGGCTTTCTCTTATATAATTCCCTATGAACAGCTTATAGCTCTGCTTTGTAAGGGAGGATGTCAAGTCTCCACCCACAGATCAGACAGTGAAGCACTATAAATACACATGACCATATACTATATAAGCATTTTAGCTTTGCATTGTGGGACTAGCCTCATTACAAGATGAGTTGTATGCTGAATCTGAAGTTTAATTTTAATTATTTTTAAAATGTATCTGATTGAAAATGTGTTGGGTGATGGCATTTGATAAAATACACCAGTAAAAATGGCAGTGGCCCAAGTGATATAGATCTTTTTTCTTTCTCTAGTTTTCAGGAGTACCTTACA
Source organism: Ptychadena robeensis (assembly GCA_036250615.1). Taxonomy (NCBI): domain Eukaryota; kingdom Metazoa; phylum Chordata; class Amphibia; order Anura; family Ptychadenidae; genus Ptychadena; species Ptychadena robeensis. Next base: position 71,907,043 of record CM070033.1, on the reverse strand, counting down.
ACTTTGGCATGATCTACTGTAAGTCATTACAAAAATCATTTCACTCTGAATGCATCCTCATTGACACTGCCAAAAGATGTCAGTAGAGCATAAACACGTTAAATATAAAAATAAATTACAATTTTTTTCTGGTTTTGTGTTACTAATCAGTTCACTTGACTTATCCTGTCTGTAAGCATGTTCCAATTGTATCCACAATTATATATTCTGTTATTTTATAATATACTAAAATGGAAAAGTCACTTGTATTTACACCACCTTGTAGAACCATTAATTATATTGATATAGGTTAGCAAACACTGAACATCTAGTAATTTTCCTGAGTGTATACATTATCATATCTGGACTAAAATGAAGCAGTTATCTAAAAATAGAAGAATATCACAGGTCTTGATAAGCTCTGCTGAGGTGGCAAGTAATTAAGAGTTTTCAACAAAGAACACTTATAAGGTTGTCTAGTAAAAGGAAAGAGCCATAACGGTTACTGTTATCCTGTTTAAATATAGCAATTAATTAAAACTGAACATTCACAGATTAGGTTAAAGTATAAAACTCCTGTCTAGCTCCACCTTCCTGGAGAATACAATGTTTTACAAACAAGCTATGCATGTAGTGATATGCTAATTTGAACTTAAAAATAAATCTACTGAATAATTTTCTAGTCAACTGACCTGTCTTTACATTTTGTGGTACAAACTGGACAATCTTTTGTCGTCTTGAATAGTACCACATTACAGTTATCATCTCTTCCTTACTAATATGGATTATTAGAACATCTGATAATATTATTCAATATGCAATATTCACAATAAAAATTCAAGATTAGAATATTTGCACTCTATAACCCATTATTTATCTGCTGTTGTTACATTCAACAGAATTTGAAAGCATGCATTGCGACCAGTATCATGCCAGGCCCTCATCATTACCTAATAATAATAAGGAGAAAGGTGCAGTTTCTTGCTCTTTCTGCAAGCTCTTTCTGTCTGTAGACACATGGTGGGGCAACAGGTTGACTGCTTGTGATTAGTTCTGTTAATGAAGAGGAAGATTTTTTCAGATAATAGTTTGTTTTATTGCAAATCCATTGATGCAAATAAAGAAATATTTTTGTGATTAAGCGTTCTATATTTTATGTCTTACGAATTACAAAGTTCATGGATGAATTGGTCATAATGTTCTAAGAAATAATTTATAATTTAGGCTTTGTGTACTTGGTTGGGTGAATAGGTGTTTTCTTGACCTGAGTCTTTCTGTGAAGTATACCAAACTTGAAAGAGTCGGTTCTGTTTTCTATGAGAGCAGATAATGGAAAACATTTTTGGAATTTATGCATGGTAATTTGGGTTATAACCATTTAAGACACAGTTCTTTTTGCTGAGATTTGTTTTTCTAGTAAAAAACCCAATATTTTATTTTTAACTTCTCTTAGGAAAGCATACAGATCAGGTAAGCCTAAAGAAAGAAAATATAAAGGTAGGCATACACGGCTCGATATTTTAATAGATTCGAGCACAATCGAGTTCTCAACGCACAATTGTGCTCTAATCTATTAAAAATAGAGCCCTCCAGCCCAGCTCAATGAAAGCTCAGTCAAACAAAGAACCAATATGTTGGTAAACCCTGTTTGATTTCCATTACTTTGGATTGGGGAATGAGGGTCTTCCTTAGGAAAAAATTAAAATATGTAGATGTTTCTGTAGAAATCTTAATAGGTCACAATTCTGCAGGATGATTTCGACTTTTTCACCAAAAGTTAAAGTTTCACTGTGAAATAAAAATAATTTTTAAACATGAAAAAATATATACCCCTTCACCCTATGTAGGTCTCCCCGACCTCTTACTTATTACTAAAGGGTTAAAATAAATTTATTAAATAACAAAATAAAACAATTTAGAAGATGTCTCCCACTGTAATAATTTCTGCACTCATGTCCCTCAAAGTCCGAGCTGGAAGGAGCACAGGTTCAGAGCCTTTTAATATATAAAAAGTCATTCTAATTAAAAATGATTTGGACAAAAATTCACGCATGACTGGCTAGCTTTGGTATAATAGGTAACTGCAAGACCTAGGTATAAATAAAGTGTAGGGCATCACTTTTATGGATCTGTGCATTCCTATGTAGTGTCAGCTGAGCACTTAGAAGCTTCTACTGGACTTGTATTGTGGTTATACAGAACAAATTTTTACAGTGGAGTTGCTGCCTTTTATTTTTAATACTATGTAACCACAAGCGAATATAATGTAACCGCACAATATCCCCTTGTGTCTGACTCTTCTAGTACATTAGTCCATAATGCTACTCCATAAATGTAGGTCTTTTACATGTGTCTGTCTTAATGCAGTGACAGATGTCTGTCTACATAGACTGTGTGTCTTACTGCATATATTTGCATGTCATCATTTGCTCACAGTGATGATGGTTCATAGTGTAATGTTGCCCAGGGAAACTCACTGAAGCAACCAGTTCTTTTCGGTTTTTAGAAGATGCCTATGTTCAGATCACTGTTACGGAGGCTGTCACACAGAAAGTGAATGGCCACATAGCTGGTAGGTGGTTAACTTTTACTATAAGGAACAAATATTTATAATCTTTCACCATCACCCATAAGGTGGTAATGGGGTTCACACTTAGGGTCTAGAGTTTCAAACGGTCGCTATCAGCTGCTGAGAGTAGAGGCTGAGGCTCTTACCCAGGTAGAAGGAGAAGGCAGGTGGTCCAGTTGGAGGGAGTTACGTTCCAGTAGGGAGTTACGTTCTTCTTGCCCTGGCCAGGTATGGCACCTCCTTTGGCAAAAAGCACATGCTGCAGATCCACTCGGGCAAGATGAGGTAGAGTCTCAAACATTGTGTATGGTCAGCTCACCGCTTTGCTTTGTGGACAGCGTGAGACACACAGGGGAAGAAGGGAGCACCTTGCTCCAATGTAAGCTGTGCTTAACAGCAGGAAACTAGGAAAAGATACGGGAAAACTGTTAGATGCAAAAAAGTTACCTCTGCCCAGAGAGAAGGGATGTACAGTTACTGGGTAGAAAACTCACTTCAAATCTCAGCAGCTGCTATACAGAAAAGTAACACTTTCTTAAAGCAATATACACATAAATTCACAGTATGTCGTGGTCAATGTATACAATAAAAATATACACAGAATATATACACAGAAGTGTAAAAATACTTCCCTACAATAATACTGCTTTTCTCTTTAGATTGTTGAAATATGGTCAGTTGTGCCATATAGTGCAAAAAACTATAGTTATTTTCACAAAATAATAAGTTTTAGCAATAACGCAGGGCAAAAAGACCATAATAATAGAATACATGCTTATGAGAATGATTTCTTTAAATCTAACTGCCCTGACTAAAAAACATACAAATATACAGAATATAAAAAATGACTTAAACCTAGGAAGAGAGAGAAGTATTAAAATACAAATCACTCTTCCAATGATTACATACATAAACAACATTCAATCACATAAGTAGGGTGATCACAATTTAAATAGAGAGCATAGTTCAGGCCATAAATAAGCAGATGTTGAAAACAATAGTAGATAACAGAAAAGGTTTGCAAATCTGATTGCAAATACATTTATGGTAATTTTGCATGGTTCTTGTTAGCATGATTTGAAATCTGGTGTATATATTTACAAATTTTTTTTTAAAATGTCACTTTTCATTTATTTTTCTAAATCCTGTATGCTAAACAGGTGTCTAACGTCAAGCAAAATTGTGTGAAAAGTCACAATGTACCATATGTTTTACAAAAAATATATGATAAATTGTTTACTGTGAGAGAAATTATGAAAAAGAGTAATCAGTCTTACCTTTGTTATTTAAACCACAAGTCTTTCATCGCCTATGTAATGGAGAAAAACATAGGCAGGTATACAGTTAGGTGCATAAATATTTGGACAGAGACAACCTCTTTCTATTTTCGGTTCTGTACATTACTTCAATAACTTAAATGAATCAACTCAGATGCAGTTGGACTTCAGGTTTTCAGATTTAATTCATTGGGTTTAAGAAAAAGATTGTATAGTAATAATAATTAAAGAACTCAAGCTTTTAATTTAATACAATCACTTCTTTTCAGGTAAAAGTAATCTTTTTTTTGCAGGTAAAAGTAATTAGATAGATTACACACCAAAAAATTATTTTCTAATATTTGCTTGGAGACCCTTTACGGGCAATGACATTGACAATGACGGTGACTGACTTGGGCATTTGTAATATTCCACTTCTTTAACCCATTTTGGGGTTTTCATAAGCTATAAGCCATAATTATAAAAATTATAAAATATAAAGGCTTGAAATATCTCACTTTGCATGCAATCAGTATATTTATTATATTAGTTTCTCCTTTTAAGTTGAATTACTGAAATACATAAACTTCAATTTTTTTCTCCAGTATAGTATGGTTTTATACAGTACATTTGGCTTTTCTTTATGAATATCATAGTGCATTATTTTATTTGGTGTTGCAATATATTGTATATATATATAGTGCATTGTGCATAGCTTTAATGTGGACAAAGTGTCACTGTAGGGCGCTGATTAGCAAAAAGTTTTATTAGAACCAGCTTTAATGTATTACTATCATGGCAGTCACAAGTCTTAAGAAGGAGTGTGTTTTAATATTATCAGATTTTATGTTGAAAAGTCTAAAATGAGCTTACATAAACAAACAATTAAAATATGAACAAAAATCAACAAGGGCTTTTCTAACAAAATTAAAGTTGCTAAGTGTACATGCATACCAAATTAGGGATAAAATAACTGCAGCCCCCTCCTGATGGCAACATATGGCAATATGCAAGATTTAGCATACATATAAAACTACTTTTGCTTATTCTTCTGTAGTTCTTCTGTATAGTTTGCAAATACATTTTAGAAAATAAGGAAAATGGAATGCAAAGAAATGAAAAATGTAACAATACTGTCACACAATGTAAGCCAAGGGCTTGCCCATGCAGATCTAGATTAATTAGAAAGGCTGCTCGCAAACTGGATGGGATCCTTACAGCAGGAACCACAATGAAAGCAAAAAGAGATTAAGGCTGGGTCTACACTAGAAAGCCCCAAAAAGCGCGGGTGGTATTATGAACACGTCAGTGCGATGTGTTCATAAAGAATGCCCACGGTTTGCCTGCTATTCAGATACTGTTTCTGTCAGTCTAGGGCGCAGTATTCCCCATGTTGGAGGCCATCAACTCTACAGTGCTGCTTGAAAGTATGTGAACCCTCCAGACATGGTCACTGTTTGTGCAAA
>CM070033.1:71887378-71901673 GCA_036250615.1 Ptychadena robeensis | reverse complement strand
GGGGTTCACATACTTTCAAGCAGCACTGTATGTGTCACTTAAATGCAATGGCATTTTAACATATTTAACTCTTTGTCTCAATCTGCATAGCACCACAGCGGTTGAATGAGAACAGGGAGACTTCATACTGACAATCTATATCTTTCTTTAGACATTTAATACCAAGTGGATAAGGTGATAGTGTATGTGTGGCTATAAATAATGACGTTTATATGTGTGTATTGCTTAATTTTTTTTACTTTGTAGATGTTGTAAATTTGGAGGGTTCTAGGGGTTCACCTTCACCATGCTAGAGTCCAGCGATCCTAGCTTGTCCTTCCTAGACATGTCTCTCAGCAAGACCATGAGTTCCCCCCGATGAGATCACCTGACCTCATTATATGGCTGTGCAGCCCAAACCAACCCCCTTCTCCAGCCTCCCAAGGGTTATCTTAAAGGTGACCCAGCCCGAAAATGGGTCAAACATATATACTGTTTAGGACCCATCCCTGGCATCCTGTACAATGTGTACATAGGGAAGCAACTAAACATTTTTAAATTTGTAGACATGTCCATTTGAATGTGACTAACTACTACTAGCTGGTAATTGTATTACCAATTATTGTACTACTAGCTGGTAATCTTGAGTATGATTTTCTTTGGTGCATGCAATAGAATAATAAATAATCTTTATACTTAGTGAAGCAGTTTGACTTGCTAATCTTCAAAATATGAATTATATGGGTTGGGGCATCAATAACCTTATTGTTTAGGCATTGGGCAGCTATTCTCACCCTGGCTTAGCTACATATTGAGTTACTGACCTAGACAATGCATGCGGATGGAATCCTAGACTTTCCTGAATTCACTGCCTGCTTACCTTAACCTGCTTACCCACTAAGTAGCCTAGCCTAGTTATGCAGGTTTTAAAACACAAGAATGTAAAATATGCTAATTATGTCTTCCAACTCTTTATTTTCAGATTGTTTGCACATTGTAGTTCAACTTAAAAAATATGTTTGATTCAGAATTGTACAATTTTACTTTTGTCTCTGACGTTCACTGTATTATAATCTAAGCAATCTTCCCAACATGTAATTAAATGCTCTTGGCTAAACATTCACACTTGCAGTATTATTAGCTAGGCTTTACATTAATCACTGTCATGGCTTTCATAATGCACTGTGCCCCAAGACAGCCCGCTCATTGTTCATATACCATAAAGTGTTTCTGACAATAATTCTTGGAAAGCAATGTAAAACCTAATTTATCCTCTTCATAAGAATGTGTCCAAATGTGTTAGAAACAGAAATCATTTTCCTTTGCAAATTTAGTATCTGTATGTGCATGGATTTTAACTTTGCAAGGAATGTAGTCTTCGCCAGTTAATCAGATGTACCTGCTTTTATTACTGTAATTGTTAATTTGTTTAGTGCTATATTAAAGTTGACTGTAATAATGTACACACTACATTGTTGTGAGTTATTAATAAATTGGCCCTATAAATAAATGTTCATTATGTAAAGTGATCATAGGGTCAAGCAGGTGCACATATTTAGCATGGAACACATTATTAACTCTATTATTATCATATTGATGACTGCAAAAATCAGATCAAATGTTTACTGTATTCCCAGAGCCACAACTAGAAATCAAATTTCCCCCAGCAAACTATGAATGGTTTTCCCCAGAGATTTCTCATTATTACTATTGCTGATATTTAGAGACATAGAGAGTTGGACTTTAGCTAATCTTGCATGGCTACTCTACTTCCTCCAAATGAATTCTATCTTCCTTAAGTGTAATCCCCAAACTTTTATCTTCAAAAACTCAAAAACCTAGCTACTTGCTTAATACCACATTTTGTTATTTCTAGAATTTCTAGTATTTCTAGAATTTCTAACCAACTGTTTAAACAAACCATTGGATCAATTGATATACTGTAAATATATCAAAGCCAAATCTGCAAATATAACTTTTGCAATATGTCAAGTTGTCAAACCTAAATCATAGATGTTCTTTCAAATCCCAGATCACTGAAATTGCAACCAATTTAAGAATTGACAGAAACATTTGACACAAAGCAGATTGCTAGCTAAATGTACCATATTGTCCGTAAAGACTTGTTGCTATGCAGTAGATAGCTTGTTATGGTACTATAATTTAATCCAAGATTTCAGATGACCTCTTATTCTATAAATATACAATTGCACATAAAATGAAATATCTACTATAGTGTGGATAGATAAATGAGTGTGTGTTCTTTGTAGCACAAGAACATTTGCCAACAGTTTCCACACAAAGGTTAGCATGTTTATCTATGACATTACAATGCACAGTAGTAACACATTGTCTTTGTGTGATCAATAAGTGAAATTCTTTCTAAGAGATAAGAAAATATGAGTAATATTTCAGGCGTAGCAAGCAAAATGCATAAAAAGATGAAATTCTTCCTAATGGCAATGACATGAGATGAAAAGAATTAGCTTTACCCTCTTTCCAGACCGATTTCTTTATTGTACTACGTTACAGAGAACACGTTGTTAACATTGCATATGAGAGCTGAAAGCTGGATATGTCACAAGGGAAAAAAGGTGAAGGTAAATTATGGTTTTAAAAGTTTGAACAAAAGATGATGTATTTGCAGCTTAAGAAAAGATTCCATTCGTGACATTTTTTTAATAAGAAAAATTCCTATTAAACATAATAGCTAAACTCCTTCCTTTCCTTCAGTCTCAGGCATCTGAGTCGAAATTCCTTTCTTTGCTCTCACTGCACAATATTTAGTACAAGTTCAGGGGTACCCAAAGGATGCCTAAAAATGAAAATAGTACCAGTCCTGTGCAACATCCCATATCTGCATATACCATATAAGGTAGAAACCCAGAGTGAGAGCTCTGTGGATTCTCAAATACACTAGGATGAGCCCTAGTGGGGACATTGAAGGCACCAATGCTCTATTCAACACAATACATAATAAAAGATAAAAGGTATCACAAGGTTTATTCATAAAAAACAGGTAATACATGATCATATCAACTACACCGCGAAATTGAGAGTTCAAGACCCAGGTGGCACCATCCCACCTGTTACCTGTGTTCTCTATTCCTATCCTCTATTCCTGGCTACTACCTACAGCAGTCTGCTGATTTCAGAAAACTAATGTTCATCTTGTACATCTTGTTTATCTTAAGTTCCAGAAGGCCTTATGCACACCAATGGTGGAATGGGAAGTTTTCATGCCAATTATTTACTCTGTAATGCAGGTTAAAGTTTCTTTTTAGTTCAACTTCATACATATAATGTTTGCTTAATTATACTCATATTAACTCATACTCATAATATACATATTTTTGCAATTTGAACAGTGCAAAACCTTTTGAAGACTATGAAAACTGCATGTTTACCTCTTACAAACATACATTCTGTCTTGAAGTTAGGAATGGGTAGATCCTACTCTGCTAAGGGCTAACAGCCAGTGTAATTATGTAAAGTGCATACCGCAAAGTACACAAATTATAACTTTTTGGACTTGGCCTCCTTAATTATCCGCAGATAATGAATCTATGTCCATAGTTAAACAGTGCATTGACACTCTGTTTACTTGTGCACCATAGAGACTTTTTTATTGCAAGTTCTGCGTTTTATACAAATTAATAAAACACAAGGCAGTGCTAATATATAATAGGCTCTCTCTAACATAATCAATAGCAATGGCAAAGGAAAATAAGAAATATGTGTGGGTGATGTGATGGTTAAAGGTCCAGGCAAATCTGAATGCACCTTCATTGTGCTAAAATATCTACTGTGAGATCTGGCACATGTAAAACTAGAATTTCCTTCTGTTCAGATCTTTTAGTTTCAAATTATATAGTAAGGCTGTCAAATGTTTAGATCCCTATTCGTTTTGCCGGGGATTAATTAACCAATAGGCCGAAGATCACAACCTGTATGTCCGGCATTAGTAACTGATAAACAGGTAAATATATGAACAAATAAGAAGGATAACTTATTTCAGCTTGGAGGGTAGCATGGCAAATTTCCCAAATTTTACATTGACATCTTTATGGCATACTTTAATCCTGCATGCTTATAGTGTTACAAAATCACTAAGGGACAATGTGAGACCCTCCATCAGCGGCATTAGCTTTCATCAATGATACTATACATTGGCAAAAATAAATGGAGGATAGTCATCTCTGCATTGTTTTCTTTTAGAACTGTCTAACATGTAATCTAATGGTCAATGTGAGGAATCTGATCATCAGCGGCATGATACAGTATATTGGCAACAAGTACTGTTTTCTGTCATGCCCTGGGTTGTAAAAATAAAAATTTATGTAAAAATGAAAATATATGAATAGCAGCATATCTATGTACACTCATTCTTGTTTTATAATTATTTTAGATAAGGGTTCAGTACAATAATACAAAGAAATGTTTGTATCTTATAACATGATTAAGTAAAAACGCTTACAACAACTTTAACTATAAAGTATTTCATGCAAAATGTTACACAATAAAAAATTTTTTTTTAAAGTGGGTGCAATGTGTAACAGCAAATTTATACACGATGCTTTCTTTATTTTCTTTGTTGGTTCCTCAGAGTGACACTGTGTTCTTGTTAGAACACATCACACAATTAGTAAAGAACACAAATTATGTAACACTAAATTGTGTTCAAAACGTTTATTTATTTAGTTAATTGCTTACGTATTTCAAATTGTTTTAGTGAGATTTAACAGGGGGACACAATTTACTTGTTGGAACACACTGCACAATTAGGGCTCATTTACACAGGCCAGGTGCCAGCTAAACGACCCATAAACGTAACCGTCCAGCAGACGCAACATTAGGCGTCCACCGGTCGGTTTTTGGAACATTAGCCAGTAGGCACCATCAACTAATGATATTGTTAAAGTCCAGAATTTTACCACAATCTGCTTGATTCTCCAAAGAGGATGGCAATCATATTTTACATGAAAGACTTGATTTTCAAGTGTTCCTAATTTAGCCCTTTCCCTATTGTGACAAATATGTTATACATGTTGTTAAAGAATTGACAATTTATGTTCAGTGCCAGTGTATATCTTCCAATCTGGAATACATACAGAGCCTCTGAGAGTAATATAAAACACCACTACAACAAGTGTCAGAGATACTCACCTTACAACTTATACTGCTGCAAGAAACAGCTCCCTGGTTTTTAGAAAATAAACGATAGAAGTTGAGGCATCAATTTATTTTTTCACCTTTTACTGTGCCGTGGGGGCCAACTACTACCACCACTGCTATAGACCATTTTTTTTCCAACTGCTATAGACAATTAGCCTTTCAGCACTCTTACAAACTTGTGATTTGTTTTGGCACATTAAGCAGAAGCTGAATTTTAAGTTAAATGATGAATTTAGTACTCAAATCCATCCACAAACATGACGAATATGAAGCTTAAGGCCCCCATACACCTTATAATCTGACCATACAATTTATGTACTATCAACTTTTCTTCTACCAAAACCATGTAATATTTGGACCTTTCTAAACCTTCCAATCACTATGTATTCTATCAGGAGAGCCCCTATACTACAAAGTGATTGGTAGGTCTAATGGAAATTGTATGGCGTGATCTAAAGGTGTATGGGGGGGGCTTTAGAAACATTGCTGAAGACTGCATAGTAGAACTTAATGCATTAAAAAACACAAAACAACATATTTTTTGTTAACACAACCCTTCTCTACATCTCCAGCAATTTTAGTGATGATACCATGTTCAGGTGTTTTGCAATCAACTATTCATTGTTTCATGGCTATCAATACAGCATAGGACAAGTAAAGAGGAGCTCAGTGTGACCAGGTGGGAATGTATGTGAGAGGTACGAATTTTTCCTTTGGTTAAAATAAAATAAATAATCAAGATAAAATACTAGAGCAGAAAAAATTATTTGACATGTCACTTTAGATGTCTTAATAATGGATAGCTATATTTTCCACAATTACTGTATTTTTCTAACTATAAGACGCACCGGACCATAAGACCCACCCAGTTTTGAATTTAATTAATGCAATATCAAATTCAGCCAGTAGATGTCACTAGCAGCAGTACGGTCTCAGAACAACATCTCATACTCCACACTGATCGGGAGGAGGGGAACAAGAGTCTGCACAGTCTACTCTCCTCTGCTCTCCTCACTGGCTGTTCCTGTGTCTGTGGGAGCTGCAGAGTGATTGTAGTTTCCGCGGAGGGAGAGAGGGATAGATGATAGTTCATCTATCTCTCTCTTCATTGCTTATTCCAGCAGAGCTCTGGGCTCTGTTGTCATAAGCAATTATTCCAGCAGAGCTCTGGGCTCTGTTGGCATAAGCAATTATACAGTTCAGATGGGATCTCTCATCTGACAGCTCCCAGCCGAGAGCTGGTGGGAAGCCAAGGCGCAGCCACTCGGCCGCGGGGGTCCTGCATTCGGACCATAAGACGATTTCGGGGTAGAAAAAGTGCGTCTTATAGTCCGAAAAATACGGTAGTTACATTTCTTATAAAAGATACTGCAGCAAGAAATTCAAAAGTCGCATATAGATTTACAAGAAGGGTTGGCACATGTGCTGCCAAGGAATATGCTTTAAAGGAATTAAATGGTGGTAAATGAGCTTCTTAGTTAAACACATTTTGAATTTAAAACTTAATACAACCTATGGTTTACTGCTTTAAATAGTTTTAGCTGACCTAAGTGCACAGTGTGTAATGTGTCAAAATGAATTAGGAAGTCTGAATGTGATCTGGGAACTGCTAACATACCCTTTTCAACATTATAAATTCAAATACTTTACTCTTGGCATATATTCCCTGACTATGAGCATCTCAAGGGAATATGTATATGTTCTTGAAGTATCTGATAGAATAAAGAAGTATATGTCTTACATTATTCCACAACATTGACCTTGACATGGGCAGTCATTCACTTTTTTCTTTCTTTTTTTTTCCTTTTCACTTACAGTAAACCAAACGCAAGTATTTTTTTCAGTTATCATAACAACACTTTATCTCAAGCACTTCTAACTTGATCACCCAGTATAGGTTTATTGGAAGATGATGCTATTTGCAACTTTCCTATAGGTTGATATAACACATAATATAATATATATATAAATTTTTAAATTTCACTTATAGTCAGTAGGCAGGGCAGTTGAAACTTAAATATTCAAGACGTGTTATCAATGGTATTCTTTAATAGTGTCTTAAGACAATCTAAACAGCTTTTCACCTCTTTATTACTTTCTGTTTAGTTTGGAATCTCATTACTTGTAATATATTATAATAGTTTCTGTTGCAACACATTCTTTTTCCTAACCAGTTAGTATTTACTATCCAAAGTATATTATCTGCTTCATGCTTTAGTAAAATAAACAAAAAGCCATCAGTAAGATCAATGATCTGAAAAATTGAAGCAAATCTCTCTTCATTTTGTGCACTAAACGCTTTATGAATTCAGAGATATAATCTCGGCAATTTTTAAAAAAAAAGAAGGGGAGGTTGGAGGAAAAAGGGAACACTAAAATAGAATAAAAGTTTTATAAACTGCATGTAACAGTGAATTGCTGAATAACATGATAGGTCTTTTAATAAGTACAACCAAATGGAAAACATTATTTAGATTGGCAAAACAGTGCCAAGTTGTATAATCCTTTTATGGAGATTAATTATTATAATGAATCTTATTGTTCTTTTCATTGTTAAAGTCCCTTTCAGATATTGTATTACCTTGTGAGTGTGAAGGGCTGAGACATTTACTATAGATACTGTAGATATTATAGATTATCTCTGCATAGATCTTAATCAGGGACATGTTCACCTATTTCCTAAACTTGGTTAGGAGCATTTCACACGTTTTTTAAAGCCATGCATTTTTTAAGGGCATACATTAACGTATGTGTTTTGCACATTACACATCTGCATTTGCGCTTACTTTTGCGGTTTTGAAGAGAGCATCAATAATAATGCATAAAATGTAACACATGCAGTGTGAATAGTAACGCAGCGCATATAGTGTGAAAGGGCTTTAAGCCTTCATAGAGGGTAATTATTGATGGGGTCATAAATTTAGAAATACATAACTGAAAAAAAGGAAAATGGTCTTACCTACTTAAATGTATTGCAGGACTTTTTAAGATTAAACTTTTAACTAAATTAATTAAATCTGATCATCATAAGAACCCCTTTCAGCGTTAAATGGGTTGTCTTGCTATTTTCACTGCTTTGTATACAGCTTGGTCTCTTCTGGGATGCTGAAAAAAAAACTGTTGAATTGAAAATCCTTTGACCGGATGTCTAATTACTTTACATAACTAGGGAGACTAGAGTTATCTGTTACTTCACAGGAGGATAGTAAGTAGTAAACACTATATTCATTGTGGCACTCGTTATCCTTGGTTAAATGCCCTTCCAGATGTTGAACACTTGGTTCCATAGAAAAGACACCTGTGGGGTTAGCCCATTTGCAAAATCTGTCTAGGGATTGTCTGGTTTGCTTCAGTTAGCTAAAATATAAAATTACATAAAATATTTAGTATAACACATTAGTGATCAGTTCCTAATATAATGACCATTAGAAAAATAACGAGTTAACAAATTACATAAGTAATTTAGAAAATAGAAATGGCAAAAGACAACCTGTGTTGTCCCTTGTAAAAGATAAGTAATTTGATTGAATCATCTAGAATTATCCTAATATCCATTAGAATTATAACGTCTTTCTAACTCAATGCTATCATTATTTTGTTCGGACAAGCTGAGAACTGTTTCTGTGTTGTGTGAACGAATTATAAATCATTTTTAAAGAAAGCCAGTGCTCTGATATGGATTTCTATTCAGGTAGGACTCATGGATAGATTCTTTTAAATGTGATATAGAAATTAAAGTAAATTTGCGGTTTCGAGCTACAGCAAAAAAAAAAAAAAAAAAAAATATGCTGCGAATCACATTAAAGTTAATACAACATACTGAAGATATACTGACTTGTTCAATAATTTAATTTGGCACAACCAATCTGGTCTGGAAATACAGACTTCCCAGTAGTGATGGCCGAACATCGGCCAGGACTGTCCGCGAACGGGCGGGTCGGACTTCTAAAGACGTCCACCGTCCGTCTCCTGGAACGCATCCTGGAACGCATAGTTCCTGGTTTAGGGAGCCGGATGTGACGTCACTGACGTCACTTTCTGCTCCAACCCGGTTTTTTCACTAGGAGACCGGCTTTATGCCCGGTCTTCTAGTGAAAAGATTCTTCCTCCGGCACGATCACACAGGTTGTGGTCCTGCCGGAGGAAGAATAGAGATCATCTTCTCGCTGGCGAACAGAGCGGGTCGAACACCCGCACTGCTCGCTGGCGAGAAGATGGGCGAACATCCATGTTCGCCGCCGAACTGTCCGACTTGCGGACAGTTCGGCCATCACTACTTCCCAGAAAACACATTAAAATTAGGGTTGAGTACAGTTGGTATTTAAAGCCTGTCCCTTGTGTGTTTATATGCTTAAAGATTAACAAATTAAGTACTGTTTAGCAAAGTATGTATTTGGTTGTATAGTACAGTGCAAGTATTCTCTCTTTGCTATGCTGAATATTTATGGTCGCCTCTCTATTACACCAAACTAATTTTTATGCTTCAATTCTTCATGTGTTATTCATGTACTACGCTATGAATCACAAACCTGAAATTTAAAGGCTTACAAACAAAAAAAATGGCAATTATGAATGAATGAGACTTAAAATGTTTGCTTAGTGTTTACTTCTCAATCAGTCCAGCATTTCACATTTTTTATTGAATGCTGTAAGCAACGCTATGGGCATTTATGCATTTTACGCCAGTTGGTTTTATACTAATCATACGGTTAGAACAAAACATGTTTCCAAAGAAGTAAAATGAATGTTGCTGGCCTTTGTCTCATCATACCAGCAAAGGGCATTTAAAATGTGAAACAGAATTTTAACCAAAGTCGTAGACAGTTTGCATTAGTTAACACTGCCTGTGGAATATATATTGTGTAATACTATGTGTTATATTGATGCACACTATACATTTTAAAGTATCAATTATCTGCAAGACAATGTGCTGCTGCTCTATGCTCTCCCAGTTGTCACTGTGACACTAACAGTCCTTCTTATCACAATCATTTCAGCAAGCAGCAATAATAATCCTATGTAGAGCGTTGGTAAACAGCTGATGCTCACACTAATAACCTCAAATTGTGGGAGGGATCAAATCTGCGTGGGTTCGGTTCATTAAAAGTTTTGCAGATCTTGCTTGAAGTTTGCAAACTTTATGACATTTACTTGCATATGATTGAATGACATATGATAAATGTAAAAAGGATGTATATAGAAAATACCTCCTTTTAGCAAATAAAGGACATTTTATCATCATTTTGGCGCCTCCAAGAAGCCTATTCTTTTTCTAGTTTACCACTAATTTACCTATAAGGATCTTATCTCTGCAGTTTTTTGGGACTTGGCATCCAACTAATCGGATCATTATAGGCAAAGAGTGCGACCTTCACAACACTGCGTGGGGACAGTGAATGAATATCTCCACCTGCACTTCAAAACATCAAAGTTTGCTAGTTTGATGGTAGATCCATCACATGTTATACATATTGGGTCAAACCATAAGCTAGCGACCATAATAGTAATTAACTCTTTTAACACACTGAGTTCACACATGCTGACTCAGCCCCTAAAAGTATAATACCTCATACTGCTCCTCATTGGTCTTTGTGTGTTACCCAATATATATTTTTCTCCTTTCCCTTTTTCCCTTCCCCATTCCGTGTTGGGTTCTATACACATTTTTTGGGACGAACTCTCTCATTGAGATAAAAAAAAAACCCAATCCAGCCAATCAGACATAGGATAAATGTTCGCCTTATTTACAAAGCTTAGGGAAAAATTGTCATTCAAAGTCATAATTTCCTTGCAAATATGTTCAGCCCCACTATCTTTCTACATAATCCTTGAACAAATATGTTATGCATTTTGCAATAGACACCCTGAGCACATATCAATGCACACTGCAATCGAGAATGTGAACAACAAAACTGTAGACACTTATTACTACATACATTTATGATAAAAGTAAAGCAACCATCACTGTTCTCTTAGATCAAAACTTATTTAAGTGTAAGTAAATGCATATACACCCTCACTATATTTGAAGTAGTATAATTACCTAAAAGCAGGTTTATTTAAGTTATGTGACTCCTTAATATAAGGGCCAGATTTTTGGAAGTCAAACTCAAATACACAGTGGGTCAAAATGTTTTACTTTTCCAAAGTTGTAGGCCAACGATGATACTTAAAAAAATGTCTACAGTTAAGGAAGTTTTTCTTTCTGATCAGATATAACGATCAACCTTTAGTTTTGCTTAATCATTGAATTTTGAACAAGCAAATGGCAATATTATTACAAATGTAAAATTAAACATATGTGCCATGTATTTATTTAAAATATCTGGTCCAAATATAATAACATTGGTAGCCAGATTTGGCCCCATGGACATAGTTTGAAACCCCTGCAATAATAGGTCAAGGGACCTTTGATGTCACTGCTTTAGTCATGATTGGAGCATTTGCACGTGATATCGGTTGAGAAAAAGAAAATACAAAACTATAACTGAACACTCTTTGAAATATTTGAATAGATTGGCGACACCCTTAAAGCAGGAGTATCACCCTGTAAAATGTGGTTACTGGGAATAGTTTTAGATTAAAATAACTACTCATAGTATCAAACAATGTTATTTGGAAGCCTGTAGTGACAAGATAGATTTTGGATTTATTGACTTAAAGTAAAACCTTTTAAAATGTTTAGCCTTATTTCTACTTCTAATGACTGCAAGTTATTCTATAGCCTGGTGCTCACACCCTTCAAGTTACTTCAAATATTCTTTCAGAGAAAAGCACTGAAAAATAAAAACACCCCTTTATGCCAATTGATTAAATACTTCATTTGACCGCTTGCCATTTTGGATTAGTGCAAGTAAAAGGTTAAAAAATGTGAATCAGTAGAATTCCAATTCTGTAGAAGGAAAAATCCATTCATTTTGACCAATTCCCAGTTGTTCACAGTGCACAGTTAATCCTTTAATGTGTATGAATAAAATACTGTTTGTTAATCCAGTTAATATCAAAAACATTAGACACATTGCCCGTAGGGCATTTCATTTTCAATCAGATGTATCACATCCTTCTGAGCGGCATTAGAAAAAAGTATAAAAATAAGAGTGGAACATCTGTTGATACAAAATTAGTACTTCAGGGTGTAACTCAGTAACAGGCAAATCACCAGGCTGGTTAGAATATTGTTTATTGCATGTAAAAATACATTATCTGTAAAGATACAAGTACAAGGACGGTACAACATATGTATAATTTCTCTTCTGATTTTTAAGGTTATCAGCCTGTGAAAGTGTTTATATGTTATTTATAGCATAGTAATGTACCATATTTTTGGACTATAAGACAAGCTTTTTCATCCCCCAAATCTGGGGCAAAAAGTGCCTGCGTCTTAAGGTCTGAATGCACGACCCCCGCAGTTAGTCACATCTTGGATAACCGCCAGCTGTTCCTGGCAAGGAGATTAGCTCATCTAAACTGGATTATTGCTTATAGCTTAGAGCCCTACTGATATAAACAATGAATGGAGAAATAGATGAACTGCCATCTATCTCTCTCCGTGTCTGTGGAAGCTGCAATCATTCTGCAGCTTCCATGGACACAGGCACAGCCAGAAAGGGAGAGGAGATCTGTAGCCCCTTCGGCCCCTCTCCTCCTGATCAGTGAGGAAGATCATTAAGGAGGATGACGTGATGTGCTTTGGTAGTACTGCTGCTAGTGACATCCACTGGCTGAATTTGATATTGCATTAAATTAATCCATTTTTGTTATCCCAATTAATTAGAACACATATATAAAATTTTATTTTCTGGTTTACCTGCTTTAAAAATTGGGTGCGTCTTATGGTCCAGTGTGTCTTATAGTCCAAAAAATATATATTATTAGTAACCTCAGTTCATACATTAGAAGTATTCTTTCTTTACTTCTACTGTCCCTATGTGTGGAGTAATTTTATCCCTTTATTGTGTTATTAGGGCATTAATGTATGCTGATTAGATGGTTGTATTTTTTTGTCAATTACCTAATTTGTAAGTTATTATCTAAGTCTATCTAAGATGCAGATAAGGGTTGTAGATATATACAAAATCAGAAATCATTGCTCTAGTTTTTGTGTAAATAAAGTTTAAATTTAACCATCTGGGCATTAAGCCAGAAGCCAGTACGGGTGGAGTTTAATCTTGGATCAAACTGCGCTGGTACCAGGATCGGGCGCAATCACTGGCTCACGGAGCTTTTCAGGCCCCGAGTCTTCGCTTTTCCCCGCACACACCGAGTCGTCGCTTTTCCCCGCACACACCGTCGGCGTCTAATTGACACTGGTGGTGTGTATAGAGCCAGGAGGAGAGCGAGGAATAACGGCAGAGATTGCCTGGGCAGAAAGCCCATAATGCCAGGGAGGTTAAGAATTTATCTGTGCCCAAATTTTCACTTAATTATGGAGATATCGATAGTTTTCCACCAGTTTTGGTGTTGATACCATGTTCAATTACCTCCCAAATTAAATTGTCAAAATTTTGTGACATGTTCGTCCCCCGCAAACAGTACGGGTGTTCGACACACCCTGATCACCGGCGGGAAGAAGGTAACTATTCTTCCGCTGGCCGGATCAGAAATATCTGGCCAGTAGAAGAATTTTTTCACCAGTAACCAGGTAGAGAACCAGGTCTTCTAGTGAAAGAAAACACTAAACCTTAAGTGACGTCAGTGGCATCATGCCGTATATCGGAAGCGGGAAATGTGCGTTCCAGGTACCGGAAGTGACATCAGTGACGTCACTCCCGTCTTTTCCAATTAAAATTCCCTGCGAACAGGCGGGGAATTTGAATCTTCCCACGAACAGGCGGACGTCAGTTTTTTAAAAGTCCGATCCCTCTGTTCGCGGACAGACCTGGCAATCACTAGACAAGAGTAGAATTTTAGTTAGCTAGCTAGTACTATTTAAAGCTATGACAGATAATTGCATTTAAAGAGACCCTGTAGCCACATCCTTTACTATTAAAATAGTGAAGGAGAGTACCGTATTTTCCGGCGTATAAGACGACTGGGTGTATAAGACGACCCCCCACATTTTCTAGTTAAAATATTAAGTTTGGGGTATACCCGCCGTATAAGACTACCCCTTCCAACACACACCAAATAAAAATAAAATAA
>CM070033.1:71863224-71879164 GCA_036250615.1 Ptychadena robeensis | reverse complement strand
AAAAGTCCGCTCCGCCCGTTCGCGGACGGACACGGCACTTGTTCGGCCATCACTAGTCTTTGGCCCATCGGGTTCGTTAACTGATAAAGCCTCGAATAAGCCTCGATAAACTCATCTCTATGGAAAAAAATTTCAGATTTTGGGTGCTGATTCTCCGGAACCAAGTGGGCTAGAGACTCCAAATTTGATAGGATTTCGGGCCTTTAGCCCACCAGGTTCAAAATCTGTGTTCATTCTAGAGGTCGAAGGGGATTGCATGGTATGCATAGCACCCTGGAAACAATTGAAGATTAAAAATACTTTGGTTCTAGTAAATGTCTTGGTTTAACTGGTTGGATGTTGAATGGTGAAAAAACATCCATGCAAGATCCTAAATTAATACAAGGTACCTGTCAGTTAAAGCCTTTAGGGTATATATAGGTACTAGCCAAGTCTTTTAGCTACCTAAGGTACTAACTTTAACTATGAAAAGAAAATCATAATTGTTCACTAATATACCAGAAGAGCCCATACAATATACAGATGCATTTATATCTATACAACCAGCAGTGTAATAATCAATCTGACCATGGAATTTGTTTCATGTAGAAGTCTTTTAGTCAAGTGAGACTAGTTGTCTATGACAATAAATTGTTATGAAGATATTGCAGCACAGATGTTAAAAAGCAACAGCAAGACATACAAAACATCACTTTCATGCACTTACAGCACACAGTCATCTTTGTCATCCCTTTGGTTAGAATGATGAACAATTGTCTGCAAAGTACTTTCATGGATATCATCAAAGTGTAACCTCTAAATGTACATTAAGTCACATCAACCAGGTTTATATTGTGTAGAAAAATAGTTGCCATTTAAAATATACAAGGTCACTGCAAATAAACTCAACTTCACTCTAAAATAGGAATGGAAATGGTATGTGCGTTTCAAAATGCAGTTCTCTAAAGTAATGTAATTCCCATCTATTGTGAATTTCATATTTAATTCAATGAAATTGTTACTGTGTTTCAGAATATTTAATTTTTTATGTTATAGAGAGTAAACCTTTCAATAGAGAATAACAAAGTTGTATTGCAAAATCCAAAGATAAGAAAATCTGACTGGTTTATTGGATATTGCTACCCATCCATTTACATAAAGGGGGGCAAGTGGGAGAGAGATTCATCCCATTATTTTAAAGAATTCAAACTGTTACATTTCAAATCTGTCAAGTTGTGCTACTTATTTGTAGGAGTTAGGAGCTGTCATAATAAAAGTTATGTAAAGTTATTGCTTTTAACATCCCTAGCGGTTGAGACGAACCCAGCTTGTTCGCTCTGGACGTGCAAAAAGTGCTTAGAAAGCTGTATTCAGTTTGAATAAGGGCTTTTTTCCCACTACAGCGACTACAGTGACCCCCTCGACCACGCCTGGCCCGGAAAAAAAAACCACCAATTGAATTAAACTTTTATTATAAACAAATATAAATACATACTGTTTTGAAATCTCTCGTACTAAAGAAGTATTTTAGTTAGGTTTTATCATCAATTGATACCTTTTATTATTATTTTTTTACATAATTGTTTGTTTCACACATTATTGTACTCCGGATGTCTACTATGGACATATTTTGGTTAGCTACAGGCCTACAACATAAAAAAATTCAGTTAAAGTCTATTGTGCGCTTTTGGTACACAAATCTGGACCTCAGCAGTGCGCTAGGGACATTAATAGAATGAAGTAAGCAAAAGCAAAATAAATGGTCTTGAACACTTGAACAATTGAATATCTGAAAGTATTTATATTTGCCAATTAGTCTAATTTGTATATGAGAGAACAATTTTATCATCGTAGATAGAAAATTGCTGTGTAGAGTAGTTATATGATGTATTAAATATTAATACATGTCCACATAATTATAAGGATAATACATTTTGATACACAATATGTATTTACTGTATGAATATTTAATGGGAATCTGTAATCCATAAATCCATATACACTAGACAGAAACATTTCCAGCTATGAACTAACTTTTAAAGAAACCTATACAAAGGATTGTTGGTTTGAACCCGTATTTATATTTCGTCAAAATATTCCCATCCCGAATAATCTTAAAGAAACAAAAGAAGTTCCCCTCCAATGGGACTTTGATTGAAATGTTTTGACATCACGCTATGGCAACTTCTTTCATAAAACCGATTTGATTTGAAAAAGACACAATAGACAAATAACATAAATCAGATGGATATTAATGATGCATTAACATATATAATTATTGTACATATATTGCATATATCACATAAATAGCAACCAGGGCAAATCCGTGCTATAAGGCTCCAGTAGTTGTTACAATGTGCTGTGCTTGTGCAACATGTTTAACCTAAGTGGCTTCATCAGGCTATGCATGTATTAAATGACTGTATGGGGCCTGGATGTACAATTGATATATGTGTGAAATAGGTCCAGATGTGCTGAGCCGAGGTGAAGTCACCCAATTGGACCACCCTATAGTTTGGCCTTCCGACCGATAAGGAGTAAAGTCCAAGTTTGGACCATAGGCACATAAGATGTTCTCTATATTTGGTATAAAATAATTTCTTGTTATGTTAGATTTGTTAATGTATGATATATGGCCATAAATCTGCTTCATGGGGAATTTTGATGATAATTGAGGCTTTTTTTAATACTGTTTTTGAGTAAATAAAAAGTAGTTTCCCTATTTATCACCTTTTTTTTCACCCCACCTACAGAACATTTGTACTTAGGGTTGGTCATGTGCTATTTATAGCTACCATAAACATAATACCGTGCGTATGGCCATGCCACGCGATAATACTAATCGCAACTCAATAATAAATGTTGCATGTGACCATTCATATTGAAGATAATCACAATGCTATTATTATTATTTCAATGCATGGCCATACATATTTACAAATATCAAATAAAATATTAGAATTATTTGCGAAATATCGCAAATTCAAATATTGCCTATGCGGCTCATAACTAATGAGTAGTAGGAAACTACTACTAATTTTTTTAGTGCTCTACCCAGCCTCTCACATGAAGGGCAGGTAAGAGGTCACTTTGTGTTCATCATAGTTATATTCTATATAGCATAATTCTACATTTTTTAGGGAGTCGAGAGGCAGTTGACTTTGTGTTAGATAAACTGCTGACTAGATCATCTTTGGAAATCTCTAAATATTTAAATATTTAACCTCTGAATATGCATATTAGATTAAAGTTGCATTCTTCCAACATCCCAACAAAACAAACCTTTTCTAAGTCAATGTTGCACCCAACCCAGACTTCATCTGGAATCTGTAAATGTATACCTTCAAGCACGGGTTGTCTCAAGCGTTAACATTGTTCATGGATGTAAAAAAAAGTTTGTTTCTCTTAATTACTATTTTATCATTTTACATTTTACATTTTATATGTATTCAATGCTGTTGTTGAATTTACTTTTTTTGAAAGAAGCAGACAATGGTGGGCCAGATAGACCATGAAATACCCAGTGTATTCAGAAAATCTTGACATGGCTAGTGGTAACAAACAATAATAAGCACACAGTAGGGATGAGCATTTCACTGTCATTAGCCAGAAATTACCAACATGCTTTAAAATCCCTGTGGCCAATTATTGAAATCTCACATTTACACCAAGAAAGGAGGACAGTTATGTTGCTGAGTTTGTGTCAATAAAAATAAACTGTTAAATATTTCATAACGTATTTTGAATACAGGCAGTTACCTAATTACATTTTTCTCAGAGTGATGCCAGCTAATCTATGACTAGCATAGGTTATTATTTATAAACAAAATGTGAGAATTATTAATAACTACTGATGAAAATAATGATAGTGACAAGTGGGATTGAAAAACATGGATGAGTGAGACATAGAGTTTTTGCTTATTAGGATAGGATTTAGAAAGTATAGTCCTCTAAAATGACCTTTGAAGGCTCTATGAGTTTATTTATTGTTTTACCTTATGTGCTACTGTGCTTATGACTATAGAGGATGGAAATGTTAAGGACAGCTGGTGTAAGATCTATGGTGGGCTATGAACCTGTGGGGGAAGATGTAAAAGAAGCTGTAGGAGTGATATGGGGACTGGGAGAGCAATAAGGTAGCTGGTTTGAGGGCCACGGGGGTCTGGCTAAGGGGAGCAAGAATTTCCATTTATGGAGAGATGGAAGAGGTAAGAGGAAACCAATGGCATCAACTAGTTAAGATAATCAATGAAACACCAGACTTTAAAAAATAGCATGATAATTGTCATTTTTCTATTTCATTAATTATTCCTATTATTTAGTTGTGTTTTTTTGCCTGCCTGTATCTATGCATTGCCTGTTGATGTTTATTTTTTTTTGTCTGGGACCAGTTCGATGTGTATGTGTGACTCTTTATGTTGACAATTCAAACCTGGTTGTTTAATAGTCCATAATATTATATAAATTTAACTATTAAACCACATTACTGTTTAGCTAATATTAATATGCCATGGCTGCTATTTTGTCATTGATTCAAGTTTTAGTGTGTTATGCCCCAATCTTAGTTCACCAACCTTGATACAAAAGTATGAGGCCTTTATGCTTCTAAGTTTAAGGTACTGCTGACTCAACTGCTAATACACTTCATACACAAGGGAAAAACTGCAGAAACCAAGGTGTCTAGTTCTTTGTCCTCTGTATGATCACTTTTCAGAGTATATTTCATCTAAAAATATTGATTATAAAACATTGTTTAGCAAGGTGCAGACAAAACAGATGTATCAGAAAAAGTTTACCCGTGATGCTAGAACATTTTATAAAACACACTGCCCTATACAGTATTGGGTCACCTGAAAAATGTGGTCTTTCTTCTGTGTGGTTCTGAACTTGATAAGTTCAGGGTATAGTGAAGGCCAAATTCTGCCTGTGGGCTTTACAATTCTATTTCTATCTGACATTTAATAGTCATGATAGTTTCTTTGTTATATTCATCAGTAAATAGGACAGGAAGAATATTGTTGAGCAAGCACAAAGCCTTCTCAAATAAAGTCATTTCTTTTTAAAGGACTTCTGTTGGCATTATTATTTGGTTACATTCAAACCTTACGTTTAGAAATAGCACACCAACTACTGTGCAATGAATTTCTATTATTAATATTACTCCTATGAGTCGAGCAAACAATGAGCATCTGGAAGGGTATAGATCTGTTTTCTGTTTGGCTACCATTCCTTTGCCATATAGTAATGTGTGGGACCAAAATCTGCTCACATAATTTATTGTAAGCAGTTTCATGGACAATATATGCTGTCATTTTGCATGAGGTAGAGGATAAACATATTGCATATTAGATTAACTATTTTATATTTAAAAAAAAGTGTTGTTAATAAAGAAAAGTGTACCTGTGTTCATTCTAAACATACAGGCAAAACATAGAGAAACTCTTTTTTTCTGTACATCATTGTAAAAAAATAAATACAAATTCCCATCATTGTACTTCACCTTGCTTCACATTTTGTTTTGGTAAATCATGCTTACTTTTAAGAGCATCAGAAACATAAAAGTGCTCTTCATTTTAAATGAATATCCAATTTTTAATTAGGTTGTGCCACTTTGCAAAAAAGAGTAAATCACTTCTGGTATCATCTTAGAAAGATAATTA
Source organism: Ptychadena robeensis (assembly GCA_036250615.1). NCBI lineage: Eukaryota > Metazoa > Chordata > Amphibia > Anura > Ptychadenidae > Ptychadena > Ptychadena robeensis. The sequence goes on along the minus strand of CM070033.1, from coordinate 71,873,525 downwards.
TCCTACAAATTCAGCAAGAGCAAATAACATTTTTTCTATAAATAAATGAATACTGGCCATGCATTCTAAATACTGAGCTGTGACATGAATTGACTCAACCAAGTTCAGTAATACATTGTATTCTTTCTTTGACTTTTAAAGACTGAACAAGAACATAGTGGCGCACAACACCAAGAATCTGCACAACAAGAAAATGACTCAACATGCTCGTGTTTAACCTTTGTGGATAAATGTTTTGATGCAAGTTGGTTTGTGTTAACACACTTTCAAACACAATCTGGTGATAACTAGAAAAGTGTTCCTGAAAGATGGTCAATGACCAGCTAGATAGGATGTAGCTATCACATTGCTTACCATAATTTAAAAGAAAGATAGTAGCTTAATGCATGTTCCTGTGTATTTCCAATGCATTTCATGTGCGTTTACCAATGCACAAAAACTCATCGCCAAAGCATACACATTATATTATATCAAATGGTCTTCATTGCATTGATCGTGTTTTGGGTAAAAAGTGCATGTTGTTTTCTAGTAGTGCATGAAAATACACATAGCTGTGCATTTTAAAGAATGACAACTAGCTCCTCCCAACCTCATAAGTCCACTCTGGGTTGGGATATTTAAGCCAAACCAGAGCATGCAAAACACACAACATTGTGTTTCAATGAGCAGAAATTCACAGACACAAGTATCCAAAATGCACGATAAATGATAAGTGTGATCCCAACCTTACATTCTGTCATTAGGCCTGACCCTGGTGGGGTCTCTTTGTCATTTGTTCCCCTGCATTTTCATTCTGTCATATACTTTATGTTTCAAACAAAAATTTGTGGTCATTCCAATCACAACTTTAATTCAATGAGCCATATAAGAAATTGTCTATCCTGAGTAGTGATGGCCCAACTTTGACTAGGTCCATATGCGGACAAGTGGATCGGACTTTTAAAATAGTCCGACATCCGCCTGTTCGCGGGCAGATTCAAATTGATTGCTGGATGTGACATCACTGACGTCACTTTCGGTTGTCGGAGCCGGTTTTTCACTGGAAGACCGGGTTCTCTGAAAAGATTCTTCCTCTGGCAGGATCTTAATGCTCCTGATCCTGCCAGTGGAAAAATAATAAGCTTCTTCTCACCGGCGAACAGGGTGGGTCGAACACCCGTACTGCTCACCGGCTAGAAGGAGTGCGGCAGACAGTTGGGCCATCACTTATCTTAAAGCCGGCCATAGACATACCGATCTAGGGCCGGCTTTTAGCAGACCTCTCACAGCGTGGTGACGTCACAACGCTGTGAGGAGTCGGCTACAGAACGGACATAAATCCTGTGTGTTCCGCTAACACACGCGATTCCTGTCAGATTGTAGCCAATTAACTCGGAGGGGGAGGAGACTTCCCCTCCGAGTTAACAGCCTGCAGTACAAGATCGGAGGATCGGGCAGAAAAAGAACCAGCAGGATGGATCCGTGTGTGATCCGACCTGCCGGCTCTTTTGGTCAGATCCTCAAGGTGGGCTCCCCTATAGTTGCGGCCGATCGACCTTTATGTGCTCGGCGGGAGCGCGCACGGCGTTCGGTCGGCCACAACTATGGCCAGGAATCGGTAAGTCTATGGGGGGCTTAAGACCTAAAAATATATTTAAACAAACTTGAGAAACTGGGCTATGTTTAATGGCCAATTTTGGCTCTGGCTGTCCATAGAGAATAAAAGGAGGAGGTTGAAAGCTGTCAGCGGTGCAGTGGTGGTTTCTGGGTCATTCTGTGAAGATATCTTTTTAAAAAATCCAAAATATGTGTCTGATAAAAATACAAAACTTGGTGTTGAATGATTAGTTAATTGGATTGGTTCAACTGGAAACAACAACTATATAAAAAAAAGTCAAGAGAAGATTTATAAACTTGTTTCTCCCTTGAATGAACCAGTCTATTTCCATTATACAAACCAGGTTTAGGATTTTTAAATGTATTTTATTTTTTTTCTTGTTTAACATTGAATATTTTCAGTACTGTCATTTGACTCCATTATATGGAGAGTTCTATACTAGTTATATGTTATTTGAGTGATGCTTGATTTCTTTCTAGGCTTACCATCAACGCTGAATGTCAGCTTCAGCTGCACAACTTTCCTATGGATGAACATTCCTGCCCACTCATATTCTCCAGCTGTAAGTATTCAGTCTGTGTCAGACAGATATTCTCTGCTTGAGATATTTTATGCAATCTATCATTTGATATGAATGCATTGGTTTTAAAGTGCAGAATTTATGCTGTGTTTGCAATAAATTGGGAGCGTCTGCTGCTGCTTGCTTGTATATTCATGTGTACTATGATCTGTTTGACACTGAAGTCACTTTGCATTTCAGATGTTTTTATTTTTTGGGGATTTGTTAAGGACATCTGCAGATTTTCATTTGAAACACTCACAATATTTAAACTTTTAGACAGTTCTATAGTTTCTCTATGAGTCATCCATTTTTTGTTTCATATGCAAGTAGGTAATGATTTATGTTTTACGAAGTCAGGCATACAAGTTACTGTCAGCCAACAAAAAAAACCCCATGTAATTTAGGAGAAGAAAAAAACCTACTTTAAACTTGACCAAAACCAAAATAATATGAATGGCGATATAGTGATCCAATTATATTTTTAATGCTGGAAAGATGAGTTATGTGCTCAAAATATGCATTAACGAGTCACTCTATGATAGGATACTTGTAGTTCTCTACATGTCACAATACATCTGTTATATGTGCATTAAGATGCATGACAATAATGAACCTACTTAGTTGTGTAAAAGATTTTTTACATGCCAAAGTAACGACATAATTGTAATGCATAAACCAATGTTTTTCAAGAAAGTAACTTGCAATGAGCCCCCATCTTGACAACTTTTACACCATTGACATGATTTTACATAGGTGGTAAAATCTGCCTCTTATAAGCCAAGTTGTATAATGAGCCACAAGTTCATCTATGCTTCCTTAACCTCCCTAGCGCTATTCCCAAAGCCAGTTCGTGCAAAATGACACTGAAATCAGCGATACGCATGAACTGGCTTCAGGCACACAGAGGGAGCTTACCTTAGCCGGCTGCAGCATCCAGCTGTGTCTGCGCCGGCTTTTTCCGTGTGAGGTCAGGGAGGCAGGACATGATTTGACATTTTTAATTTTTTTTTCTTTTTTACATTTCCCCGCATGCGAGTGTCTCCGATCTTCGGCGGATCCCCTTATTTCCGGGATCGGCGCTCGTGCGCAATGTTGTCACGGAGGCGGGCGGGAGTTTTAAAATTTAGGTACAAAAAAGGTACATTCCAATATTTTTTTTCTTAGAATTGTTTTTTATTAGTTTACATTTGTTTTTTTTATTGGATTGGATAAATGTTTTATCCAACCCAAATCAAAAGAAAAGTAATGTAAACTTACCCAAAAAATAATTCTAAGAAAAAAAAATTGGAATGTACCTTTAAAGCCGGCCATAGAAGCTTTAATCTGTGGACGATTTTGCAAATGATCACCATGCACATTCAGGGTAATCGATTGGCGATCAATTGCAAAATGAACGTGCCCATCCGCTTGTGGTCGCACAAAACTTCAACCAGAGAAAAATGTTCGTTCTCTGGCTGATCAATCGACAGTACTTTGAATGGGGACCAGGATCACAAATGGTGTATTTCGATTCGCAGAATGATTAACCATTGCGTGATGAGGCTGTGGTTGAATGTTCGATAAAGCATAGTGTCTATGGCCGTTTTAACCTCCCTAGCATTACATCCAAAGCAAGTACTTCACAATGAAACTGCGCCCGTGCCGGGATCAGGCACAGCCGGCTCTCTGTGTGCCTGCAGCATTTCTACAGAGCTGCAGACACACAGAGTCTTTCTTGCCCCATGTTTTCGGTGACGGGCGGCGGAAAGGCAAAACACTGTATCACTTTTAGTACAGAAATCTGGACATCAGTGAACCGCCAGAGAGGAAACTTGAATACGGTGTACATATTTTTAGAAATAACTAATATTAATATTAGCTGGCCAATACATGCACCTGTATACACATATTTAGAAATATTTATATTAGCTGGCCAATATATTCATCTGTATGCACATCAGTATTGTAGTACATACACATAGCTTCACTGTAAGTATATGTGTTAGTATTTGAAATCAAACTCCAGAGTCTCTATGTGCAATCTATTTATAAATGTGATGCATACTATTTAATTGATCAAATCAATACAGTGTTCATTTGACAGCTTGATTCTGTTAAATTGCTGTTAATTTCACTGTAGTTTTAAACTGGTTATGTTAGTTTAAAAAATTTAGCTTTTGTTAAGATTTGTACAGACTGTTATGCAGAAACGATATATTTATTGCTGAAGTTGCGTTTTCATACTATGGAATCCTTCATTAAAATGTATTGGGATTGTGAGGTCAAATTCTGCATTTGCTGACTGCTGAAAGAAAAGTCAGGCAGCGACTTTATAAATGGTTATTTTAAGAACTGCACCAAGGCATATATATTTGTTCAGTATTTAAAAGGTATATGTCAGCTTCAGCAGCATCAACACAATATCATTCAGAAACATTTAAGCCATTTTCTAACACAAGCTAAAGTATAATCAAGGTGATCTGGCCTTATTGCTAGACCCACTCCAAGTTTTATTCAGGCTGTGTTAATGCTGACGTCTAGACCACCACCAGTCATGTCTGGATGTAATGGCCATGCACAGGCTGAAATGCATGCAGAAAAGGGAATAATACATGGTATTAGAAGTATTTTCATTGTCTAAACAATTTCCACCTATGTCAACATTATTTATTAAATCGTGTAGCTGGTACTCCAGACCCAATACTATATTATTGTATGTAGTATTGATATACTTGGCCATTACATCTACAAGAATTGGCATTTATCTTTATCTTATCTGACTTCCATCTACTGGCTCTACAGTAACCCATCAGGGGAGAGCTTTTCAGGAACCTGGATGTGGCCTGAACTTATCTCAATTCATTCACTCCTGTTGAAAACTACTCTAATTAGTTCAGGAGGTGCCCATAAAGCCTGACCCAACATGGACACATCCAGCCCAGTGATGCTTCTGTCCAAGGGCCATGACAATCTCTCTATTGAGCTTCAACCTACCTTACTCAATGCCCAGGCAGGGGATTTCCAACATTCATATAATGATGGCTGGTACTTGTCCCGCACAGACAGGTGCAGTCATCCTCCATTGTGGATATCTCACAAGCAAACGCATGGTCCCTTTGAACGGAACCTAAAATGCTGTACAGTGGGAAACAGCACCAACAGCAATACCATCCAAATAAGAAGGGGGTGATTGAGTAGGACTAAGATCAGGGGACCTACTTTGTGCACATGGAGACATGGTGATCCAGTAACAGAAATGTTTAAAGTGTCTTGCTGAAGCATATAGATGTTGAACCCTGAAGAAAAGAAATGCATACCTTTATGGCTCCTTCAACAAACTTTACAGATAGCAGAGCACAGTCAAGAAGGTAACCTTGTGTAGTTACCTTCTAGTTCCTAGGTGATGACTTCTGCCAAATGAGTAGATCAAAACATGGGCTCAGTAAAATGGCACAAAAGTTACCTGCATTTTCTCAGTTGAGCTACAATGGATTGTTCTGTAGTAAAGGTGAGCATTGCAGTAAATAATAAATATGTCCTTTAATGTTTTTAAAAACACTAACATAAGGGGAAAAAACATAGAAGAAGAATAACACACATTATATATATACTAAAATAAGTCAATCATTTGTGATGCTACCCTAACTATCTTAATAGTAGGCATATTAGAGAAAAAGATATTCTAACTATATATATATATAAATATGCCTTTTTATAGCACACAATATAGTATTATACGTAACACATTAAAAAATGGTAATACAAACATTTATGGAATTTAGCAAGTAAATAGTATAATAACTGGCAGATTTAGTTTAATTTAATTATATAATTTAATAATAAGGAATGGCTTTACACATGACAAACATTATTTTAGATAAAATATTGCTTTCATATTATAGCACAATATCAAATGCCAAGAGGAGTTACATACTGATCAAATCAAGCTGAGCTTAAAAATATTCCTCATCTATCAAACATATAGCCTTTGGCAGAGAGATAATACAGATGCAGCTTTCAAAGGCTGCCTAAATGTAAAAGTGTCTGGGAAAAAGAGGAAAAATATTGAATTGGAAAAAAAAGTAAAAAGTCTATAAACATTGCAACACAGAATATTATAGATAACTATTCTAATCTTAGTCTGCTTGATTGTGTTTCAAGCAGATATCAGCTGTGGGGAGAATGCTAGGAATAACATACAACAAAATGCATGAAAGTTTGTACCCAAAGTATTTATGATTTATGGTCATGGTAAGTCAGCACAAACAACAAAAGACTTAGTCAAGGCAAATAACAAGAAAGACATAAAAAATACTTTAACCAAGAGTATTTGCATAGTATTGAATGTTTTCTGCTGGGTACCTTGTGTAAGATAAGTATTGTATTATTTTAACAATGCAGTGCAATTTTCTGCATTCGGTGGTGTGGTAGCATGGTAGTTCAGTGGCATTCTACCTATGCAGCACCAGGTTCAAATATCATTCAGGTCAATACCTGCAAAGTCTATGTATGTTCTCCCTGTGTCTGTGTGAGCTCCACGATTCTCACCCACACTCCAAAGACATAGTGGTAGGTTAATTGGCTTCCCCCCAACAAATTGCCATTTGACTGTGTTAGTTGAATATGATTATGGTAGGGACATTACATTGTGAGCTTCTCTGAAAAGTGAGTTAGTGATATGGAGAACTTTGTGTCAATGTTGACCCCTTTATTACCCCGTTTAGTAATCTATATTCCTTCCTCTGTCTTCATGTACCAGTGTTGCCTCGAACTTCCTGTCTGGAGACAACACTCTATGACAGTGGTTCTCAACTTATTTAGATCCGCGACCCCGGAAGTAACGTTGCAAAGTGTCACTTCCTGTATTTGGAGTGCGGAAGTGCCAGTATGGAGTGTCATATCAGAGTTGAACAATGCTCACTGTTGTCTTCTGGCAGGTTGTGACTAACAATGTTGTGGGAATAATTTAGGTGATAGTATGATAGTATAATATATATATAATTTACCTAGCAGACAAGGCAACAGCTAAGAAAATTTAGGTCAGCATCTTAGACCAAGAAAGAACTGGGGACCCTCAAGGTCCCCATACATGCTGCGATCCACGGCTGATCAATCGGCGTGCAAGTTTGGGTTAATCACAAGTTCAATCGACCAGAGAACAGACACTTCTCTATTTCTCTGGCCGATCCCATTGTTTGTCGGCAGTCCCCATCTAAAGTAATTTCCAGCACACAAAAGGTGCCCACCAATCCTCTGAGGGGCCAGCTGCAGCGTGATGATGTAATCACGCTGCAGTCTGTCCCTCATCTATCGAGGGAGGATCTGCCCGTGTATGGGCACCTTAATTGATGCCTGAACAAATATTACAGCATCCTTCTAGGGAGGAAGAAATGTCAGACACATTTTTTAAAACCATTGTACTTCACTTGCATGATGTGTGTCTGATTTTTTGAGGGGGAAGGTGTCATAATAACTTGCTCTATGATAAAATGCTTTCAGTACTTATTATTCACATAATGATTCTGAGAAATTGATAAACAGACCTGTGTCATGATACAGTGATGATTTATAACAAAAATGACACAAAAGCAGAAGACATGATAGCAGCAATGAACATTGAGAAACATTTTTTTGTGCTTAGTCTTAGTTTATTGGAAATTGATGGCCTCCATTAAGTCTCTCAGTGGTCTCTGGTGGATAAACAGACACCACATGCTCTTAACATGGGAGATGCATGTCAAGATAAAAACTGCAGTGATCCGCAGAAAATTAGATCTCTAGTATGGTTCTCTAGCTTTAAAACAGACCTATTTTCAGATATATTTTTTAAGGTAGAGCCATTGCTTAAAATGTATTTAAACTTTAAAATCGAATTTATCTAAGCTGTACAACCCTCATGATGACCTGATGGACAGTTTATGGGCTAACAAAAGTATGCACCGTAGGCTGACAGGGCTGCAGCTAATTGCAAGGTAGTGATAAGGGAAGAAACTTTGCAATGGATTTTCAAAAAATAATTTGCAAAAGAAAACTGTGACACAGTCAAACACTCTTAAAAATATAATGTAAGAGCTGAACACACTTTAAAATAATTTGACTTTAACAAAATGTATGCATTAGTTCATAGTACTAATGTCTTTACCTTCCTTAGTAAATGGAAGATATATTGGTTCAGGCATTATCCATCATTATTAACCTTCCGAACTGAGGTATTTGTCCTAGGTGACACAATCATGTAAATTTTAATTTCAGTGAAGTCATTTTTTTTAGAGTGGTGCTGTATGCAAATATCATATCTCACATACATACCTATCAGCCCTCCTGTTTTGGCTGGGAAAGTCACGTTTTTTATGTGACTTTCCTGCCCTAATCCCAATTGCACAAAATCCTGGATTTTTCCAGGGATTTTGAAATCGGGCAGAGGTAGGAGGGAGGGAGTGGAGGGAGGGAGGGAGGAGATGTGCAGGGTGGGACATTACTATGGAGAGTAATGCCCTCTCCTTCTTAAGTCAGTCAGGAATTGAATAGGAGGGAGGGACTTTAATATCCTGATACTGGATGTGACTTCAATGACGTCACTTCCGGCATCTGGAGCACAGAAGATTCTGGTCGAAACCGGAAGTGATGTCCCGTATTCCCGGCAAGTGATATTGACAGCTATGCACATAGCAACCCATTACCTTGTTACAGTAAACTAGCTAAATTAGCATTATAGGTCACTGGTAGACTGTCTCTTTAAAACCACAATAGTATGATCGGTTAGACACAAAAAATTTGGGGTGATCCTCATACTGTTACATATATATATAGTTATAAACAAACTGATCCTAAAAGGATAAGAATAGGTAAACAATATGATTTTTTTCTCCCCTAAAGTTTGGTATGAATGGCAGATATGTTTTAGAGAATGATAGAAAAGGACAGACCTGCTCATCCTCATTCTAATCTTTCAGCATTAGCCTGCCTCAGCCATCAGAGTTCAGTTTCTACATACAATGATTTATCTTGGTTGAATTTCTTCAATTCAATTGTTGTTCTTCTAGAGCACATATTACAAAGACATTGCAATCTTATGTGATATGATGCAACCTATGTCTCCTGACATTATACTTCAGGTTAGATTTCTCATTTAAAGTGTATTTCAACATAAAATCCAACGTCTTTTTATATTATCACCGCACGTTTCAGACTGTAAGACGCACCCAGTTTTTAGAGCAGGAAAGCCAGAAAAAAAAATATCTGAAGTGTTCAAATCAATTGAGGAAAAATCCCCTGCAGTACTAACTTCAGCCACAACTGAAAATGGTGTCACTAGAAAGCACACTTCACAGCAGATCATCATCTTCCTCACACACAGGGAAGAGGGGGGAGGAGGGGGAAGCTGCTTGTATGTCTACCCTCTAGGCTGAGTGTGTGTGAGGAAGCTGCCAGTGTGAGTGCAGCTTTCCCATACACAGTTCTGCCTTGCTTACATCAGCAGGGCAGTGGCCACATCTTCCATCTGACAGCTCCTCCACCTCCCCGTCTAATCTTTTGACCAGGAGAGCTGGCGGGGGGTGAAAAGGGGTGAAAAGTGTGTCCTATAGTATGAAAAATATGGTATATTTTTGTTCTTTAAGTTTATATTCCCATGTTTCTTCACATTGTAAAAACTGATAAGCAATGTTTGTAGCTTCATGCATTTTCAGTAGCTATAAATGGAAACAATGATATTCTCCTTTTTTCTAGAATTAAATAAATTCAGTTGCATGACAAATGTTGTATATATCAAAATTTTATTATCGGTGCAGTTTCCATATGCCTTAGGAACTTTCCCCTAAATTGTACAATGTGGAGCCAGCTGGAAACACTCTTTTGAGATATGTAACTTAATTTACTAAGCTTGTTTTCTACCACTTTTTATGTAATTTTACTTTTCAAAAACATGTTGTACATTGTTTTCCGTGCTTAAGATTTGATAAAACTAGACATATTATTTACTTCATAGTTTTGAATAATTTTAAAAAACATTTAAAATAGTAAAACCTTGATATGTTATGTCATATGTAGAAGTATTCAAAAGTGTTGACAAGGTTGTATGTGAACACATGAACATGTCCAGAGACTTTTCAAGAAAATTAAACACCTACAGGGAGTGCAGAATTATTAGGCAAATGAGTATTT
>CM070033.1:71820589-71863124 GCA_036250615.1 Ptychadena robeensis | reverse complement strand
CTTGCCTAATAATTCTGCACTCCCTGTAATTGAAAATGAAATCACATATTACTAGCAATTGAGCCATATTTTACTTATTTCAAGATACTTTTGTATACACATATACACATATAAATAAAATTAAGAATAGCTGGGAGAGGCCAGTTCTGGTTTAAAGCAAAGCAAGGCAAAATGTAAAACAGTGACACAATTTGTTAAAAACCCAAAATTCCAAATTTTGACTAGCTAAGTTGACTTGACATGGGTTAACTAGTCTAAGGGTCTAGCTCTATACCTGAAAAAAGGCTCTAAGTTCTCTTTTCATTTCATACTCCATTTTCTACTCATTTGAATAACGCGCTTATCACACTTGGGGTGAAGGGTGGTTTGCCAAATAAAATAACTGGAATAGGATGTGCATATGTCTTTTTGTATAATAATATGTTTTCTAGCATTGAGAGAAGGGTAATGACAATATAAAAAAAAGGACAAATATTGCTAAAGCACATACAATTTTTGCATTATTTAGTTCAAAATCAAGCCAAAAATTTCCTTTTGTGTGATATCCCCACAACCCTTCTCTACATAAGCAGCAATGCTGATGATGATACCATGTTCAGGGGCTTAGCAATTAACCCCCAAATAAACCAGTTAAGATTTCATGACCATTTCTACCCTCTGCTTATCAAATTGATAGAGCATAAGGGCAATAGATTTGTACATGTTCCCAGTTATCTGAATATCTTAGAACATCCCTAACTGATGTCATTGGAATGCTTAATTTCAATGTTCATTAATGTAGGTCCTACAGCTGTCAAGATTTGCAGTCAGTAGTCAGAAGTTTTGAATATACATAAAATCTCCTGCTAAAAAAAAGTATGTATATGCAATTATATTTTATTTTAATATCTAGCTTAAGTTTCTGAATGTTTGGCCAGAGTGTAGCTCAGGGTAGGTTTGCTGACCCCGCAAACTAACCCCGAGTTACACTCTGGGATACTCACCTATCCCCAGAGAGCCCCTGGTGATAGAGTATCGCTAATGTTGTCTGTGTCTGCCTCTTTGGCATTATGGATGGGGGGTGGTGCCATTGACCTTAATATTATGAAGACAGCACAATTTCTTTATAGAACATCCCTGGTGTCATTGATGTGTACGGATAACATTTTATCACACATGAGACACCAAGGAGATTAACTACAACACCCCTTACTCACTTAGCTACTCTGGCAGGTTGTACAAGATGGTAGTGTTATGATATGTAGGAGATTTTGGTGCTGTTCATGTAGCCTAAAGGTCCCACAGGAATGAATTGTTGAGATTTTATAGTGTATATAATTAGTCTGAGTTTGTTTTCTGGTAATTTAAGGGGGCTCACTGTTTGGCAAATTAATCACCTCCTGGATAACATGTAACGTTTAAATTTAATAGACAAATATGAAGCAGTTACACAGGACCAGCTAAAGCTTTAAATGAAATAAAAGCTAAGAAATTGTGCCTTGTACAAATCCATTTACCGTATATACTCGAGTATAAGCCGAGTTTTTCAGCCCCAAAAAATGGGCATAAAGTGCTTCCCTCGGCTAATACTCGAGTCAGCTGGGGGGGGGGGGTCCACTCACCTTACCTGAATTTCAATGCTGAATGCTTCAGACAGGCAGCTTCCCTCTTCTGTAGATCTTCTGCGATCTCTCTGAGTTCCTGTCAGCCTCTGGTGCCCGACCATCAGCTGATGGACAATAATAAACTTCACACTGCCACCTAGTGGCCAGTTACTAGTACAGATACAACACTCCATAGCCTAGAAAATAAGAATTGCCTTACACAACCCATCCTATAATAATAATAATCCTGTGTTCTCTTAAATTTATTGAGGTTGTGGCACTAAGATTAATCCTGTTTTATTAATTCCTAGGGGCAATGGTGCTTTCTCTATATTATCTCATTTAGAAAATTCCACTATCTGACTGCATTTCCCTCAATGTGTTTTTCCAGTTTTTGTAGATAAAATTAGGTAACTCGGCTTATACTCTGGTCGACTTATACTCGAGTATATACAGTATTTTATTCTTTGGCTTCTTTACATCGTCTATAAGCCAGGTTAAATAACTTGCAATTTATATTAAATGTTTTCTATTAAACAGTAAAGAACACCATAAATATAGTATAGGTGGGTACATCTACTTAAGGGTTTTTATGTGCAACTAGGTCTCAAGGTTTTTCATCAAAGTTTGGTTAAGTAGGGAGTATTTCACATTTTCTTTCCAGTTAGTAACCCCATAGAGAACCTGAAAAAAATAAGCAAAAAGGAGCTATGTACTGGTAGGGCTTCCATTCAAGTTAACCTGTTGCTTCTTTTTTTTTTTTTATATCCGGCCAATAAGGCCAAGTAGGTTACTTGGGCACTTAAGATGGTTGAAGACCTCCAAAATTGATTCATTTAAAATGTCCCCCCTTCACCCACCCTCAGAATTCCCTGACTCTTGGGTTTAAGCCATCTCTGAAAAAAATTTGAGCTTAAGTTTAAATATTGACTTGTCAGTCTATAATCAGGGTAACATATCTATTCATAAGCTCTAGAGAAACCCTCAGAACCCACAGACTCACTTATGAAGAGTCACATTTTACAAGCTGGAACTGGAATCTAATCCATAAATGGCTATTTACATAGGAGGAGGGTTGAAACTCATAATATATTCACTGCAGTTAAAATTCCCTATGTGAAATGAACTGCTCATGATGAACATATCAAATTTCACATACCAAATTGCAACAACATTGAATATTTGTGACAGAGACTCACTGCTTCACCCAAATGCTCAAAGCTCATAGTTTTTTTTTACATAGCATGAGTTTGGGCTATTTTTATTTACATTTGACATAGGAAAATTTCACTGCAGTTGCCTCCAGAGATACTGGCTTTTTGGCCCAACCAGAGTAATATAGTAGGGTAATCACTGCATGGTCCAGTCTTGCTCACTCTGCTTGAACATGTTGTACATTCAAGTAGTCAAATATTCATAGGAAAACATTTTGATGTTTGGACGAAAAAGTTAATATTATCCTGTGGAATTTCAACCTACCAAAACTTCTTGAAATGTCCTTGAGATTTTTCGACCATCTCTATGAGGCACCAGAATATCTGTGCATTCTGGCTTCCCAGATGCAATCTAGTCTTAAAAAGACATGGTGGAATTAAATACCCTTTCTTTTTATAAGACAATTTTTTTGTTTTGCAGTACAATTATATATATATATTGAAAAACAAATTGATTTTTATTTACTTCTTCCTTTGAACGCTATAGCCTAACCTTTGTCGAGGAGTTTTGTTAAGCATTGTTCCAACGGTCTTTTAAACATTCTTATCCTCGATCAATCTATGAAGGTCACAGATAAAATTAATGAAAAAAAAAAACCAAAGGGGACATCGTGTAAATGCTTGAGGGAAATGAACAGGTCACGTTTTCTATGCAAATTACCAGCAATAGTTTAATGGAATTTAAAATATCACAAAATCTGATGGAAATTACCATTACTTCAATCTGTTCCAAAGAATGCCCCAATGACATCTGCAGAAATGACAATCTACATTTAGTTGATCACTTTCAGATTAAATAAGTATGTGTAGACAAAGATTTTATAAACCTTTTGTACATGTACTGAATTATTCCTTTTTGTAATAATTGCAGCAGCAGGAATACATATTATACCATTATGCGTTATCATTAATATGATTACATAATATTAATGTGCCATCACAAAACCAGCAGTCTATTACACTACTTGACAAGAAAATTCTGTAAGATAGAAAAATTGTGAACCATTAACTCTCCAAAATCAATAATACAAGAACATATCAATAAACATTTTTTCCAATATGGCTATATCAGGGCAATTTTATACAAATAGTCAGTGATTAGAAAGCACAACTTTTTTACAAATACAAAACAATTCTACAACTTCATAAAACCCTCATAAAAAACATGTATGGTCGCCACAGTTCTCATCTGAAATTAACCTCCCTCGCATTACACCCAAAGCCGGTCGCAAGTTCTCCGTGGGCCTGAGTCTTTTGCGTCATCGGTGATGCCGAAGGGGGCGGGGGTGGTGCCATAGACCTCCATGTTGATGGAGGGGGCTTTGCTTTTCCCAGCACACACCGCCGTCATCTAATTGACACTGACATTGTGCTAGGGGGAGGATGGGGAATGGGGAATCACGATGTGCAATGTACTCTGCCGCAATTGCCAGGACAGCAGCTAGTCGCGCCATAAAAACGCCCAGGAGGTTAAACAACACTACAAGGTTGTAAAGTCATAAACTCATACCCTCTGTAAAACAAATTTTTTTGCTCATATTGTGGCTCAATAACTCTTTGTGATCAGTTGAATAGGTAATAGAACACATAACAATAGTTACTATTGTTTACAGACAAAATTATAGTCTAAGGTCATTGTGGTAGGTGGTAATGATTATGGGGCACCTTTGCTTGGGGCATAAGAGCAGTTTTTTCCCCAGCATTTAGCAAGCGGCGACCACGTGGAAAAAGATGTAGACACAAACCATCCCATTCATGCAAATTGGGATGGGATTCACTGCTACGACAGTAAGCTGGAGTGCCGACACATTCTTGACAATCAATGGACACATAAGTGTTGTTTGTGAGGTGTTTGTTGCCCTTTTCTTTTTAGTAAGTGCATTCCTCATTCATTTTGACTGTCCAGGTACGGTTCTGTGATGGATAGTTCTCCCTGTCTCTTCTAAGTTCTGAGGAAAGAGTTGTGGGAACATAAAAAAAGTGTATGTTCCCACAACCCTTTTCAGGAGCTGTGCATTTAGCTACAAAATAAAGTCATACTTTTGCTCTAGCTCTATACCTAAAAAACAGGAAAAACTTATCTTTTCATTTGAAACTCGTTTTCTACTCATTTGAATAGCTTGCTTATCGCACATGGGGTGAGGGGTGGTTTGCCAAATACAAGTACTGTAAAAGGATGTGCATCTGTATAATAATATGTTTTCTAGCATTGAGTTTCATCAATCTCATGAAACTTATATGCATTGATTGCATTATATAACCATATTTTATCTCCTACTTAGTTGGTATACATTCATCATCAGTACCGAGTTTGTCATAGGCATACATTCTGTAACCACCGTTTCTGTTATCGTAGTACTGGTCATGTCATAGTAGCATGCATTTCACAATACTGACTGTTTCTTAGAAGCAAATATTAAGTAAGTCTGGTGCTATAACAAAAGCATAAAGTCAAATAGTGTTCAGGGGTCTAAAGGGCAAAAAGTGTCATAGGTACAGAGTGTCCTAGCTGCTGGCTCCTTTATCTTGATTTAGGTTTAGGAGCCTGCTGGAAGATTAAAAAATGTCTCCAAAAGAGACAGAATACTGACAAACCATGGATGGTAGCACATAGAGGAATTGTCTGCAGGCAAATATATTTGTTTTGAATTATGGAGGCAGATGATAGGCAGGGCAGCAGTGGTCAAGGAACAAGCTGACATCACAATAAGAACAAAACAAAGATGAACCTGACAATGATTCATAACTTTTTGAATTATCTTTTTTTAAATAAAAAGGAGAATGTTTTTTAATGCAAATGTAGATTTAGACTTAAATACCTTATATGTATCTAATGTGCATCATAAAGTTCTGTGTCATAAAGTAAAAGGAAGGTAAAAGAAGAGAGAGGGAACATACAGTATAGGTGCAATGATGTTTGGCCTTGAAGCTGTAAACATCACAAACAGGATTTGCCAGAAACTTATTAGATATATAATAATTTTTAAAATATTGCTTCAGAGACCTTGATTTTTTTATTTAAGATTGTGATGCCCAGGCAGTTAATACTGTCCAATTACACAAGCTTGTGGGCAGCAGATGTACTTTATGGCCATGGTGAACAACTATAGGCAAATAAATGCATTTTCCACATTGTAAAATTGCCCCAGAAATGTGTTCACTGATTTACTAAATACATTTTCTTCATCCACATAACTAATGTTAGTCATTTATCTTGCATCAGCAAAGCTGTTATAATTTGATACTGATATTGATGTATTTTTCCTGGCTGAATGGCGCTGGTGTTACCTGGACCCTTTTTCTATCATATTTATTGACTTTATGGACGTGGGCCTCATAAATGTTATAATATTACAGAGCACCTTCTCTGTTTTTATGTTTTGCTTGATGTAAATAATGCTGAGCGACTAGGCAATATTCGAATTCGCGTAATTTCGCGAATATCCGCCATAATATTCTATTCCATATTCGTAATCTCGAATATCCGCACTTACGACATGACTTGCGATCTAACAATCACAATTGCGACCCAATATGCGCAATGCATGCAAGTCAATGGAGAATGGCGGAATCCGAAATCGCGATTATCCGAGAAAGCGCAATGCGACCACATATGCGCAATACATTGAAGTCAATGGAGAATGGCGAAATCCGAAATCGCGATTATCCGAGAAAGCGCAATGCGACCAAATATGCCAAATGCATGCAAGTCAATGGAGCTCGGATATTCGACTGGGAGAATATCAGTCATTTCCGTTTTGAAAAATCGCATTGCGATTATATAATCGCGATCCCATTCATTGCAATGGATCACGATTATAAAAGCGCAATAAATCGCGAAAAATCGCGATCGCGTCAGATATCCGATGATATATTCGCGAATATTCGCGAAATGGCGAAATAGCAATATTCGAGCTAAATATTCGAAAATCTAATATTCGAGCTCAACACTAGATGTAAAGATGCTACAGCAGCATTAAATATCTATATATTGTTTATTTTGCTATCTTTCCTTTTAATTTGTTTCATTTTTCACCTGAGGAAACAAAAAAAAAACACAACATACTGCTTCCACATTTCATTACTTTCTATTGAACTTCTTGAAATATTTCCAGCTAGTTTATCAGATCATTAAAGCCCATCAGGTTGAATCACAATAGCTTTCAATGATTTTCAAGCACCTTGGATAATGCATGTCACTGAGGACAGATTAATGAAAGACTCCTAATCTATATTCTCTCTTTACTAGTATACTCATATTAATACATTCAGGGCTTCTATTTCTAGAGCAGTTGAAAGAAATTATGTGTGAGCTAACAGAATATTTTTTTAGAAATTCAAAGCATCTCAGTTTTTGCAAACACCAATTAAACTACAAAAAATCAGCTATTTTGTTGTATTGTATACATGCTCACAGAGGGAATTAACTTAATATTTTATACTTTGATTACTACTGGGTAGGCATGGCAATAAGTTTTTTGTACAATTAGGATGCAAAATATTAAGTACTATATTATATTTTATGTATATTATATGTCAGACTATAAGACTAACTTTTTACCACCCAAAAAGTGCCTGCATCTTATGGTCCAAATGTGCAACCACCTGCGCCCACGCTTTGGCTCCCCACTAGCATCCTCGCTATCCCGACAAGAAGATTAGCGAAGGGAGGTGGAGGAGCTGTCAGTTTGTCCACGGCTGGATCTCCCATATGAACTGTATTGTTTTTATCAACAGAGCACTAAATCCTGAATCAGAAATGCCATCCATGTAAGCCAGTTTCCTGGCGCGTTTCAACCTCGTGTTATGGCGGCCCCTTCTGTGATACATTCACAAAGTACATTTAGTCAATACATCTAAAAGGCGTGTAAGATATATCAATTAGTGGACAATAAAACATTCTTCAAACACATTGTCAATTACCTGCCCATCAATAAACATTGTCCATTTGCATTAAGTAAGGAGGAGGCGACAAGGAGACAGACCCAGCCTGCCACAACACCCCCCCCCCCCCCCCCCCCTCCTCCTTTTTTTCCCCTTAAAACATAATTTAGTGCACTACTGAAACATAAATAATACCATTTGCACCTACATTGAGAAAATAATAATGTAAAAAGAAAAAACACTACTAAAATATATGACACACTCTCCCTAGGAGTCTACCAGCTCACACCACCGCAAATTCAGCACCATGGGAACCCATCCAGTAATGCCACGGCCTGGTCCCTCTTAGGGCCCCAATGCCTAAGCTAGTATATTAAAATTACAGTAGGAGTCGAGTTCAATCTGTGGCCCGATTAGTGTCCCTCCTTATGGTTTTTCTCGAAATAACATAAATTAATAAAAGTGAAATATCAAATAGCATCTCAAATAACAGGGGATACATTGTCCATAATGCATGAGTGATCATAATACCTGTAGATGCTGTCAGTGCAGTGCACTCCATAATCATACTGTGGTTGAATTGAGATATATGAGCTAAGGCTCCAAGTTTAAAACTAGATATGACATACAGCAAGGTCAGTGATACCAATAAGGGCTCCCCACCCAATGTTGGGCCCCCGAGTCATGAACACTACCCCTATAGTGCACTTATTAACCTCCTGGGCGATGCGCACGTGCACGTTTTTTTTAAAAGCACGCCACGGGAAATCGCAGAGCACAACTTGTTCCGCCGTGATTTCCTGCCCAGCCGGAGGTCCCCTGCATGAGGGGATTTTTCCCCAACTGGATTTGAACACTTGACTTTTTCTCTGGTTACTTCTATTATCTCAATACAGCTTTAAACTGTAATTTCTGAAGTGTATATATGTGGAGTGAATATCGTAACTTAAGCAACTAGTTGGTAAGGCCAAGAAGATCCTTAAAAAACAGTATTGTTTTACAGTAAAAACATTTCAAGTTGTTTTTATGTATTTATGCAAAAACTACACTCCCTAAAGCAATCTTTTTTGATTATTTTAAAGAACAGGAGGCAAGTATATTTTTTAGGATTGTGGTGTGCTTGTCCAGCACTGTGCCAGCTCAGAACTAAGTCAAATTTAATTTCATATATAAAAACTTTTACATTTGAGTATATGTTTACTTTAAGCTGGTCATATATAGTGATGAGCGGCATAGGCAATATTCGAATTCGCAATATTTTGACTCTAGATTCGCTATTATAATCGCCTCATAATTACCTTTGAATAAATTGTCACATGTGCTATTTATTTTCGCATTGCGAATATATATTCGCAATCCTTGCCCATAAGCATTCCAATGTGAATATTCGAAATTGCGAATATCCGCCACCATATTCACGAAAATTGTGAATTCTTGAATAGTCGATATTCGCTGAATATATTCGAATATTCAAGCTCATCACTAGTCATATACAGTAAATTAAACATCATATTGGTAGCTTAGGGACTGTTGTCTTAAGCCTTTACATCACTCCATACAATTTCCTTTAGATCTACCAACAACTATGTAGTGCCGGGTCCTCCCTGATAGAATACATAGTGATTGGAAGGTATAGAAAGGTCCTCATATTACATGGTTTTAGAATAAGAAACACTACGTTAACCCCTGCATCGGTGGATTGGCTCAACGCCGTGAGAACAGAGCAGGTTGAGTGTATGTGATCCGTTGGGACCCCCGCCAAGCACTGGGCTTAGCGGAGGGGGTCCCCACCGATGTGGAGACATAGCTTAAGGTTTATGGGGGCCTTTACAGTTGTTGTGATAGGTCCTGCAGAGCTAAAGAGCATGCACAAAGAATGATGCCAGAAAATCCCTCAGACCAAGTATGCAAAGCACCCATGTTAGGCTGAAGGTGATTCAATTAAGTATTACATTAAGAGTCTAAAAACTATATTAATATGATATTTTAGGGTTGTTGTTTCTTTGCTTTACAAAATGATCTAAAACTCTGTTTTTAATTTTTTTTTAAACAATAATAGCTTCAAGCTGATTTTTACAAAGTTAAAAGGGTCTAAATACTTTCTGAAGTCACAGTATGTAGAAAATACGTATTACATACAGAACAGCAAAGGTTCTTTTTGGAGTGAGAATTGGTTGTTATTTCCAGAGGCACCTGGGTCTGTGAACCTTGTGATTGAAGAGACCCTTAAAGAGTTTCGCATTTTTACATTTTGAACCATCACTGTATGTGCTGCCCAGTGTTTTCTGCTGAATTAGACATGAAAGTTTATAGCTGAATAATTCTCACTCAACTGAACTATTTCCCTTTGAAATCCCCTTTGAAGCACAGGTCACTGATATGCAATTCACTACCCATGCTACTTTTGAGCTCCACCGTTTGTACTGTACTCTAGATTCATAGAATCCGAACACTGCTGCTAGAGTGGACAAGCAGGCTAGTGAGGTGGAAATTCTGACATATTGGATAATCTGTCAAAGCAGAGAAATATAAGCAGTGGCTTGACAGGAGTAAGACCTGTGTGATTTCACATAGATAAATGCAGAAGCATATTTTGCTTGTGAATATTTTCTTAAACCATTATATTAGGCTTTATAATTATGCAGATGAATTTCATGTAAAGCCAAAAAAGAAGAGAAAAGCACACAGTGCTGTCAATTTATAGATATGAAGAAAAACTGTAGCATGCCAAGCTTTTACAAATTTTGGGTCTGTAGATGCAGTTAAAAAAAATTTAAATATTAATGGGTTGACTAAAAAGGTTGCATAGCAATGTAATAAAATAAAAGCATTTTTAAAGGCATGGGCCACTTGGTTTGTTATTGTCAATTAAGCAGATAAAAGGCCTGGAGTTGATTTGGGGGGTGTGGTGCCGGTATTAAGAGGTATGTTTTGCTGGAAATGGACAACAAGCAGTAAAACAGGTCATCCTAAAACAGGAAGAAAACCCAGCATAGAAGTTCACACAGTATTAGGGGTGACAAAATCAATAGATACATTACATTCTGTAAGAGTAAGCAGTAAAGCAATGGTTAACTCAGCAATTAAATAAAGCTACCCATACATGTACATAGGCTTGAGGTCGTCTGCAAAACAAACAGGAATTATGATGTGCTCCACTAACACATCAATTCCCCCTTGATACTTTGTATGGGGACCCTGGTGCCATCATGGCAAATCCCTATTCGATACGTTCTTTGCACAATTTTGACCTTTTTAGGTAGATCACTCAAGGTGGGTAGCCATCGATTCCCCAAAGATCGATCAAGGATCAATCTGGTGGAATGTGCAAGCTGATTTATCTTCGGGGACAAAAAGGCTTTGGAACCTCTCCCCCCCCCCCCCCCCCCCCCCCCCCCCCCAAAAAAAATTCCAGTTTTTTAATTTGTCCACAATCATGTGATTGTGTTAAAATGCCTTTATTTCCTTCACATTTTTATGCAATATTTCTATGCAAACTTCATGGATTGCTAGATTTAGTTAGAGCTTGAGTTGTGTATGTTTACAATGTTTCACCACTGGTCTTTGTGTTGTCCATTTAGTAACTTTGACTAGTCAGTGCAAAACTTTTAAATCCCCAAACCTTGTAAAATGCAAATGCAAAGAAGCAGAGTTAAGCCGGCCATAGACACCTAGATCCATGCCCGGCTAATGCTCACCACACTGTCAGGAGTCGGCTACAGAACTGACAGGAATCCTGTGTGCTCCACCAACACAGGGGATTCTCGTCAGATTGTAGCCAACCCTCCAAGTTATGGCTATATTTCCATTATAGGTGGGGACACCTATGTGTTCTTTTACAGAGACATACAATCTAAGCAATTATTATATGGGGTACAAACAGATAAAACATGATTTAACATGCCTGCAGACTGGCAGATGTTTCTGCTTGATGACATATTAGTAGCTGAAGCTGTTCAGAGGTGGTGTATTTATGCACAGTACACAGCTATAGACAATAATAGTCACGCTCAATGCTTGAGGCAGCCATTGATCCCATGGATGCGTCCTGTGCATGCATGCAGGAATTCAAGTCAATGGCATTCATTGACCAGAAATGTTGTCTGCAACTGAAATGAATAAAGGTGTCAAATTTATTTGCCTGCTACAAATCAAACGTACAAAACCCACCAAAAAATTTAAGGATAGTCTGAAATTTACCAACATGACTGATCGCTGCTCAATCAATTTTTTTCAATTTCGAACACTCTTGGGCGATCAATTCAGGTTAAAAATAAAATGATTTTGAAATGATTGATCTAAACAACTGTTTTATAAATCGATCAAACAGTATTTTGGGTTAACCAACACTTTAATAACTCACACAGTAGCAAGAGCCTAATATAACATTTATTTTTTTAAATGGTAAAGGTATCTATAATGTCATTTTAATCACTAAATTATAGTCTTTTATCAAGAGTATTGTATATGTTTTCTGCAAATTATGCTACTTATTGTCACGGATGATAGATTTAAGAAATGTGTCTCATTATATGTTAACAATAGAGAGATATTTTGTTAATACGTTTTTATAATGTGTGTTTCCCCATAGGCCCAGGGGTATTCTGTCTATGTTCTTAATCCTAATTAGAATATAAGTATTGGGATGAAAAGCTCCCCGGACATCAAACATAAGTGCTAATGTTCTTCATCTCTGTCATGTCTTATTAGCAATTAGCATTGTGTTTTAGCAGATTTCACAAGACTTTCTTAGATTGTATTCTTCTCTCATTATGCCCATAGATTTTCTGTCTTGGTCAAATATACTGGGAAGATATGTCAATGTTAAATTAGGGAAGCACTGGCAAAGCCAAAAATCTCAGCATCCTCTTCATTATTACTTTTCTTAATTGACATAGAAACTTTTTTGTATTCTTCTCACCAACATCCATTGAGATTTCTACATATATCAAATGACAAAATACTAATCTTTCATCAAGTGCCCGAGATATCTTTAGCACTAGCTGATGAACCACAGTTCTGTTAGTGACAGCCTGTGTTATCGAGTCTTCTTTTTATTCTTCGCTTTGTTAATTTAGTATTCTTACTAAAGACAGTACAACTCCCGTATGTACTTGAATATAAGCCGACCCAGTCATAAGCCGAGGTACCCAATTTTATAACGAAAATCTGGAAAAACAACCATCTACATCTCCAGCATATTTGGTGATGATAGCGTGTTTGGGGGCTTTGCAATTCACTCATAAAGTCCACCTACAAAATGCAGCGATTTAAATTTTTATGACCCGAATATAATTTTTTTTTAGCACATTTCATTTGCTGTAAAATTCGGCTTATATTTGAGTATATACGGTAGGTCTTATCACTACATCTAGCCTGATATTAAATAGTGAGGGAGGAGCAAAAGAAAGGTACTGCGCATGATATTACCTGGTGGTCTGGAGATTGTTTCACCTGTTACTGGAGTAGCTAACTGTCTTTATACAATCAGCTATTGTTAGTGTCTTTGTATTACGCTGCAGGTTTACAACCTTGTTAAACTCTTATATTACTTTTTAAAGCCTTCCCGGCATGTATCGTATTTTCCTTTTTTTGTTGTTGTTATTGTAAAATTTCTCTAAAAATTCAATAAAATATTATTTAAAAAAAATGCACTGGCACTATGTCCGTTAAGCCTCCCATTTTATAGAGTAGGAGGGACTGTTTATACTAAACCCAGTTTTATTGACAATTTAATGCTGCTAATCAAAATTCAAAGTACACATTCAGTACACATTGTTTATAGACTGATGATTTTACATTTTCAGCCCGCAGGCTTTGCAACTAACCATTTGTAGCAGTCAACCCAAATCACTTCCATATATAATACAGTTTATTTTTATTGTTCACTTGGGAACAATACATTTTTTCGCACCACTCCCTTGCCACTGTTAAGTGGACTTAACGTATAAATATCACTTGTTTCAAGGAGAACAGGTGCAGCAGGCAACATTTATAGATACAAATTAATAATTGTATGTAAATATATTAAAAACAAATAAACAATACAAAAAAAAAGACAAAGCAGATTTGATTGGTGGGTTTCTGCCATTATTCAGGGCGGGGCTTGTTTTAAGAAAAACATTAAAATCTTGGTATTTAACCTCCATAGCGCTCTTGCAAGGTCCAGATTTTGGTACCAAAAGCTTAAATGGACTTATATGTAATTTTTGTTGTAGGCCTGTAACTTCCCAAAATATGTCCATACAAGGGTCTAGTAGACATCCCAAATATAATAATGTTTAAAATACACAATTATGTAAAAAAAAACTTACATTTGAAAAAAAAAATCAAAACAGTATGTATTCATATTTATGTTTTGTTTATAATAAAATGTTTATTACAACTGGAAATGTGTTTTTTTATTTGAATTGTATTCGATACAGTTATCACTGTATATATTACAATTCCCTTTGTCACCCTCTCTCCTCTGGTGTGATAAACACATCAGGGGAGGGTTAACTTCACAGGTCACATCTGGGGAATCACACTGAGACAGTTTTCTGCATAGAAAACTGTTTCTGTGCAATTCACATTTGAATGTCCCGCCACCGCCCCAATGTGACGTCGTCACATCACTTTGGGGGGGCATCGGCTTCCGTGAAGAAGTCAGTCCAGATGATCGGAGCCACCAGGACAGCGTGACTGCTGGGCTCTGATTTTCTATATTTCTATTTAAAAAAATTATTTATATATATTAAAAACAAATAAATATTTCTCAACCACAAAGCAGATTTGATTGGTGGGTTTCTGAAGTTATTCTTCAACACCTTTCTTTGAGAAGGGCTTTTTTAAGAAGGAACTGCAACCTCAAACCAATAATTCTGTAAACATAAAAAGTGAATTTTCACAATGAATATATCTGTAAACATAAATTAATTGTGTAAATGCAATTTGTATGTTTCCAGAATTATTGGTTTGAGGTTGTAGTTTCGTTTTGAAACAGTTCTTCTCAGCGAAACGTGTTGAAGAATAACTTCAGAAACCCATCAAATCTGATTTGAAAAATATTTATTTGTTTTTTTTTCTACAAATGTTGTCTGGTGCACCTTTATATCCCAAGATTTAATTGTTTTCCTTAAAACAAGTGATTTTTTTCCTGTATAAATTTAGTTTAAATATATCATTCTTTGGTATTATTGCTGCAATATTATGCACACTAGTGGATGCTATCAATTAGCTAAATTAATTCATTTAACATTGAAAAAAGGTAAACATATTGCAAAATATAATGTGTACCACTTCATTGTATTAATCATATAATCTCTGATCACATTGAAGGGTTAAAATGTAATTTGCCTCTATGCTGGCTTAATCAATGTAACTATTGCTCAGATATTTGAACTCACAAAGGATCAAAGCATGTTCGCCTAACATTTCTGAGTATAAGTTTTACTTTTTATGGTAACATTTTGTGTTGAAGTGTTAGAAAGTTTAACACTACAATCAATTGTGTGTACGGCTTCATGATAATAGAATACATCAGAGAAGAATTTATTAAGCATTGCAACTATTGCTCATGAAATGATATTGTATGTTTGGAATGCTTAATGTTCCCTTTTACCTAAAAAGATTCACGCCTGTAAGAAGTAACTGAGAGATGGGAATATGTTTTATATATGTTTTATATTGCAGTATTTTTTATTAAGCAGCAAAGATGAGACTTATAAATCAAGTTACTATATGATATGGCACAGAAAACTGTTCAGCTACTCTTTTGCTGTAAAATTTCGAAAATAAGATAAATCTCTGGCAGTATCACTGTACTCCTGTGTTATGAAACAACTGGAAACAACCAAAAGCAAATACTACATGTAGTCATTACTAATGCAATTCAATGTTAATTGTGTAAACTTACTTTCTAACACTTTATACTCACCACAGAAGGTGTGAAGAACCTCTACGCATCATGAAGGAAAGGAATGCTCTGGGAGTTGTAGTCTTTCAAACAGAGCTGTGAAAGTCTGTACCTGTATTGGAACACTACAGCTCCTAGAACTTCCGAGTCTCATATCTACACCTCCAGGAATCTCCAAATAAGCAGTTTATTAAAATATGACTGACTCATTTTTATCTAATTAAAATGTTCATATCTGTACCACAAGAATGCCATCATTTTCTATGTCTAAATAAACTCACTATAATCTGGGCATATGTAATATTAGCAGGAGATCATAAGCCCCTCCATAGAAATGCATGTGATGATTTTAAGTTTACTTTTGCTGGGTGTCCTACTTTTGGCAAATGTTCAAATTAATGTGCATATAAATAAGGAGTGTGGGAGTGATGGTATTCTATAGGAAGAAGTAGGTGAATCATGTAAAAAATGAGTTAATGATCTCTCAAAGTAGAGTATTTAGAAAAGGAAACTGGGTTTATAGACTCTAACACTCTATAAATCATAAATATAAGAATTTTAAAGAATGGTAACTAACAGTATGTTAAATGTAACCTGACCATATATATGATGAATGGACTTTACCGCTGTAGTAAATGGTTTAAATCCCAGATGAGTATGGGTTAGACCAATCATCTGTTACTCTTGTTAATATTGTATGTTGTCTTAATTTTCAAATACTAAATCTTTAATTTATATGGCTATTAAATGTCTTAGTGTCCCTAGAAAATTTTTAAATTTCCACCTATTAAACTATTATGTTATCTTTCTGCTTGCACGTTTTGAATCTGTCATGCCTAGAATCCCATTATACCGTAAGTATTTAACATCTGAAGATCTCAACAGTAATTCATGGCCATTTTACATTTAAATAATCATTTTAAATTTAAATAATATGAACTTGGAAATTTACAAATGCAAAGTAACAAAAATTTCAAGAGTACTTTTCTTATATAGCCTGAAGAGCTAAAATTGAGCAGACTGGTTTAGACAGTTTTGGATTTTTTACAAACACTGCTGGCTCATATAGTCGGAAGAAATCTGTAGCATAAGTGAAATTAATTACACGTTTCAATCTGAATTAACTGATGAGCAAGTTAATTAAACTATAAGCACAGTGTCAGAAGGAAGCCATTTGCCATTAAGCTGAGCCTAGATTCAGACAAATTAGTGTCTCCCTTTGCTATAATGCTTACTGAATATTATATCTTAGAAAGGGAGGGGTCGGGAAATAGGAATAGATTGTAATCTGTTTATATTTCCTGCACTGCTTTTTTTTTTACATAAATGGGCAATATCGCTAGGGAGGTTATGTGCATCGACTGGTCTTTCTGCTTAGTAGTGTTCCACAAAGATTCTCAGCAGCTGTATTGAAGGGGCAAATGTGTACATGAAATACAGTCATGATGTTATCTTACAATAAAAATTCTAAATATTTGGGGTTAAAATATTAGGATTATGCAGAATAAGGATTCTGCTAGTATTGTCAATATACTTTAAAACAAAAAAATGTCCAATGGCAAAGGGTTTGTTTTGATGCCACTGCTTGAAGTATGGCTTTTATATGCTTTGCTTATAATTGCGAACAGGCGCTCTCAATGGAAGGCAATGAAATACAGTTGAATCGAATTTCGAATGTTCCTTTTTATATTGGCAAAATCACACGATTTTGAATATACGATATGCTGCTCAACACTAATATATATATATATATATATATATATATATATATATACTGATCTAGTTTTTATTTTAGTGCTAGACATTACTTTACAGTTAAGATTAATCAAATGAGTCAGGAGTTAGTGGTTTGTGTTGACAGAGTTATCTTAGGTTAAATGTTAGAGTTAGTTGGGTTGATTTGCTGTTTAGTCTGTGATCTTAAAGGAAATATCATTGGATTGTATGCGCACTAAAGAACATTGGGCATCAGTAGTGTATAGTCTATATTAAATTGTATAGTATGGAAAGTAAAGAAAATCATGTATAGTATGGAAAGTATAGAAAATAATGCACTCAAAAGAGAACATATTCTTTAACTGGGTGCTCCCTTAAAAAATACTTTGCCCCAAAAATATATAGCAATACTTATAACTGTAATCAGCTAATCTTTTCAATTCATTGATGCTACTGAGTTAATGTAAGTAAATGAGCACTTAAATGTTAGCTTTGATCAAATTTAGTTTCATTAAAATAGCAGAAAGTTGTTTATATGTCTGATTCATTATGCGATTATTAACATAGCATTACATTGACATTATTTTTCATGCACTGTATAATTCAATCTCATCTGATGAGTAATGCCATTTTTTTTAAAGTACTGTAATTGTGAATGCTGCAATTTCATTTGTGAAAGTAACCTAAATGTTTCATGTACTATATTTACATTAGATTTGCATTAAAATTTCTTAGAAGCCTTAATTGTTGTTCTTCATCTTGATGCTCCCTTACGTTAATGCAAACCACCTTAACAATCTAGGTATGTAAAAGGGCTTCACAAATATATATTTATTTTCTATTATTTGGTTGACCTAACTTCATTCAAAGTTCCCACTGGAGCCACTTCTCAGATCTCTTTACACTGGCAGCTTACCCTGGAACATGCTATTTACATATTCACATGGGACAGGGGTAAGTGTGCGACTGTTACCACAGGATATATATTTACAGGGCTTGCAATTCCGTATACAGAATGAGCTGCTCATTAGGCATGCACATTACCAGCTGTGAAATCTGGAGACTCTGCGCTCCTCCCAAATGAATAGTATGTTCCAAGGTGAGCCACCATTGCAAAGTAAGTCACTATAAGTTATTCTCTACTACAAAAATTGCTACAGTCCAAAGGTTTTTATGTTCTCCCTGTCCTTCAGTTTACTCGCACATTAGGAAGACATACTGGTAGGTTTATTGGCTTACCTTCAAAAAAATTTTTATGTTCCTGTCCGCCTTACTTTTCTTCCCCCGGCAAACAGTACGTGTGTTTGACCCACCCTGTCCACTGGCGGAAGGAACTTCCAGATCTCATATCTCAGTAGTGAAATGTTCTGGATTTGTAACTAACCCCTAAGACTACCTGCAGTCCTAATGTCAAGCTTTCATAGTCATATTCCAACTGTCAACATTCCAACAGTGATTTTCTCTTGTCAGATTTTACCCTGAGGCTATGTTTCCACGGCGTCTAGGGCTCTGCCCTGCGTTAACCTCTCCTCAATGCCGTGTACTCAAAACATTCAGTGCAGCAGGCAGTTAATATATATGGGCTCTGTCGACATCTCCGGAGCCCTAGACGCCGTGGAAACATAGCCTTACATATACCTACTCTGACCTTCAAGCCCCAGATCTCCAAAACCTTAAAAGTCCAGTCTTTTTTTTTGGGATTAGTAATTTTCATCCCCAATTTCACACCCCTAACTCCAAACTTTTATTATTATTAATGTATCCCTGTGGTTATTCAAGTGACATAAATTGTTTACATGTGACAATAAAAACTAAAATAATTTTGGGCAATATGAAGAACTTTACTTTTATAGTAGTATATACATGATACAGTGAAGGTGTTTGTACAGCTATTTAATGTGTTTGAGTTTTGATTTAAATCTCCCTGCAATACCAATTTCACCTCTAGTGCCTCTAGTGAGCACTTGCCATCACATTATCGGCTTCAGGTGCAGAGGGGGAAGCTGTCGGCTGCCAACTTCTCTCCTCTATGACTGACAGGCAGACTCATCATCGTTACTATGCAAATGTGCTTAGTAAGAACAAAGTAGGTATGCATTTGCATACTGGTGTCCCACTTATGTGCAGCCCTGGTTATCATAATCGTCATGGGGACAGTAGGCAATAAACAATGTTCTTTTTTTTCCTTTTTTCCGATGAATGGTGGGTCTGGAATAAAAGTGTCTCGATATGCAAATGTTTTAATTAGAAATCACCTCTGTCATCTGACTGGCTGTGTAAAATGTGTGTTATCCCACAAATAGCTGGAAATATTTCTATATTCTTTAACAAAGAAGGGCACAAAATATGTTCATCAAATTAATTTGATCTGAATTTTTATAGTACATATTTTTTTTAATGCATTCCTTATTCTCTCAAAGTCTATTTTTAATAATGTTAAAAGCTGTATTTTTATTTTCTTTTTGTAATCACACACATCCATTGACAATACACCACGGGACAGATATAAGAATACAGCTCACTGTATTGTAAAATTGAAATCTCTTTTGGAGAATGTTACCATGAAATTTCATTATGTTGTATGGTGTATATTCTACAGCAGTATAATTGGTATTGCATTCACAAATTGGTAAGCAGGTAAATCTACATTTGTTGACAATGCTGCATGACAATATGTTATACCGTTATTCACATTTTTCCTATGAAATCTTGAAAAAAAGCCAGCATGTTTTTTCCTGGAAGCACTGACAGTGACATTGAGTGACAGACAGACAATTTAAAAGATAAAAACGTAAACAACATGTCTTTTATACAAATATGCTGCTCTAGGTAATAGTGATTTCTTTTCTTGACATGCATGCTTCTTAAGAAAATGCACTTATGTTTTTCTTTTCAACATCAGACTTCTCAGTTATCCTGACAGATATTTGTGCTGTATTAATCACCATGGAAAGAGAGTAAAATGAATATAAACATACACATCTGCAGGAGCCAACAGTCTGCAAAATGATTTTTCTAATTGACTTTCTGGCCTTAAAAACCTTAACCAAACACATTGGCATCACTGTTACATTTGAAATAAAAATATACAGCATTAATATTCTAGGGTTGTTATCCTACCATGCAGGGGCACAGATGGTCACAAAATAACCATGTGCATGGAGATCTTTGGCCACACATTAAACTGCGGCCAAAGATCAAACATCTTTTTGCTGCACATAGCCATTGCAGGTTCTTAGATTTAATAGCCCAGGGCTTCCCAATTCCATTCATGGAGCACCAGATAAGAACATATTTTCTTATTTTTTTTTCAAAATGAGTTTTTATTGAAAGAAATAATAGCATACAGTCATATTTTCATTATATCATCATTAAGATGGCAGTTGATGTAAGGTGTGGTTTACAAAGATATATATGGAGACTGCAGTTGGTGTCATAAACATCCAACGGCAGCAGGGATTCCCCCTGAAAAATTCAGGGGCAAGCGGACTTTAATGGCAACCAATCTCCAAAACAAGGAGAAAATAGAAGAATGAAGTATATATTAAAATAACATATTTATAAGTTTATTGTATGGTCATAAAAAACATATAGCATGGCAAGGCTGGATTGGCAGACATTAATACATCACATAGGTGCAGTAGGTAGTCCATATAGTATATAAACAAAAGAAAAAATATAAAGATAAATTTGTATATCAAGATTGTAAAAAAATGCCAGGATATGGGACCCCACTTAATACAATAATGACTTAGGTCTCGTAATTTCCACCTCCCCGATCACTCCTTTTCACATTTGATTGCGATTTATTTGAATTTTATGCACCCTTTTTTTTCTCCCTCTCCCTACTACCACATCTCTATTCACAATCCAATCCCCACACTCAAGCACATTTCTTTTTCCTTTTCACATTTCAAGACCGATAATAACTTATCACAATCTAGGTGGGCTCCCCTCCCTCCCCTCACTGTTCTTTAATACCAGTATATTATATTCCTATTAACATACCTATATGGGTCGACCCCTGACTGCGCAGGTCCTGCTGGCTGCCCGGCTGACTTCCTTTGGCCCCGCGCTCTTGGCCCATGACAGCCCCCTCTGGGGGTATTTGGTCGTTGCTGTTCCATCTGTTGGCGCTTTATATATATTCATTTATTCATACAAGTAAGTGAAACCTTAGCTTCATCATTTTACTACCTATTTACTTATACCTTGATGCTAACTATCATCCTCCGTTGTCTATTCTTGTTTTGGCTATTTATTGATACGGACGTTGAAAGATACGAAACCCTTTGGGATTAAGGACACCCCCTGAGGAAGTAACATACGTACATAACGTACGTAACATAACATACGAAACGCGCGTTGGGGTGAAGTGGACCCTGTTGTGATGGGGTCCCATATCCTGGCATTTTTTTACAATCTTGATATACGAATTTATCTTTCTTTATTTTTCTTCTTTTGTTTATATACTATATGGACTACCTACTGCACCTTTGTGATGTATTAATGTCTGCCAATCCAGCCTTGCCATGCTATATGTTTTTTATGATCATACAATAAACTTATAACTATGTTATTTTAATATATACTTCATTCTCCTATTTTCTCCTTGTTTTGGAGATTGGTGGCCATTAAAGTCCCCTTGCCCCTGAATTTTTCGGGGGGAATCCCTGCTGCCGTTGGATGTTTATGACACCAACTGCAGTCTCCATATATATTTATATTTGGGATGTCGGCCTCTTCACCCAGAAAAATGCAATTTTCTATATTGTGTGGTTTACAAAGAGTTAGATGTTTATAGCCCTTAAGGACTGTAGTGTGGTAGCTAATGCCAACACAGTGCTCACTTATAATTAAAATTTTTAATAGCAGATTGATATACAATTAACATGATGATGAGCTCACTGTTTTGAACCCAATCTTCATTTGCTTAGTGTGTGCAGGTTTTTTTTCCGTTTTATTTATGGTCATGACCCTTTCGGAGCAGCCAGACCTCATCATATGGCTTAACAATGATAACAACATCTGAGATTCCTTTCAAGTTGTAGAAATTATTTGTTGTTAAAAGTTTTTAAGGTGATTGTAACAATCCAGGTTCAGGCTCGGAGTCCAGTAACTGAAACAGCAACACAGGTGCTAGGAAGATCAACAGTGGTAATTGAGAGGGAGCAATTAGAAGCATAGTAACAAGAGCAACAAGCATAGGTAAGTAGCCACTGCTCAATCAAATACTTTTTCTTCAGAATTGAATTGGTGCAAGACAGCACTGCTTGAGAATTTTTGCAAATGCACCATAGAACAGGGATGTCAAAGTCATTTCAGTGAATTGTTGCTGGGTCGGCTATGAGCAGTGGAGGATCAAACCCAGTATTCATAAAAAACAATATTACACTGATTTTGTGTTGTATCGTAACTGTTTGTCTATGAAGCCCCTATACTGCGGATGAATTGAAACTTCCAGCTACATGTATGTTTTGAGGTAAATGATGGGTTTGCATTGTGCCCCTTTTGAGTTTTTTTAATAAAATATGTTAAATCTCATTAAATAAGGTATTGGAGATTTTGCTTTTTGCACCTGAAAGTCCCTGATAACAATTAAAGACATTTGTATTGAGTAATTCCTCACAAATATTAAGGTATGGGGATGGTGCTCATAATGCATGTGTTTGACCTGAAAAGAGCCCTAAATAATTTATTAATTGAACCAAACTCAGTGCTACAGTTCAAATTCATTGTTGTGCCTTCATATGCCTATGTTACTATTAAATATTTCCCTGAGCCTTTTCTACTCTAGACATATCCTAGGTACAAGAACCTCCACTTCCACTAATGCAAAAAAAACCTTTTTAGACAAGTTTTCAGTCTTCAATGGGCAGTAGATGCTTTAACTTTTAAAGTTGATTGAAACTGTATGAGAGTCAAGCGGCCAGGGAAATTTAAACTTGGTCAGATTATCATGTTGTACAGCTTGGGTACTGCATGGGCCTGAGATGCATGGGTCTTCACAGAAACATAGGAATCAACGTGAAGCCTTACACAGTTACTTTACTAATGTGAAGCCTTACCCAGGTACTACACTTCAGAACTTTTGTTACTGAAAAATGTGGTTATGATTATGCACTATGAATTGTGTTACTAGACGAGGGGTGGGCAAACTTTTTTGACTCATGGGCTGCAAAGGGTTTTTAAATTTGACAGAGGGGCGGACAATAAGCCTGTAAGGGCCACTTAATGCCTAATCCTCCCAGCCTGGGTGGAAAATAAATTGATAAATTGATTGAAAAAAAGTAATAATCATACTGATTACCAGGGAGGTTAATAGAGAAAAAATAAAATAAAAACATTAACCGCCCTAGCGGTCAGGATGGCACCATCTCGTCCAGTGCTGCTACTCCTACTATAGCACTGGATGAGATGGTGCCGTCCAGTGAACATTGGAGCACCAGCAGCGCATACTTACAGTGTTGCGCTGTCCCGGTGTCCCCGATGTGACATGCTGGCCAGATCCTCCGGCATCTTCTCCCCTCCGAGTGATGTGATCGGGGAGGCAGTGGGAAATTTGAAAGTACATAGTATGAAATCTCAAAGTGCTTCTATGTACTAAATATCGCCAAAATAAAAAGTCTCTGGTGCCCCAGATGTGCCCATTTGCAGTAACCCTCTCTTCCCTGGTGTGATTTTACCACACCCATCACACCAGGTTAGAGAGGGTTAACTGCAAATGGGCACATCTGGGACACCAGAGACTTTTTTTGGGCGAGATTTAGTACATAGCAGCAAAGTTTTTTGCCCTGATTTTTGTGTTTTCTCATTAATTTTATTATTATTTTTTTTTATTATTTTATATAATAGTTTGTTTCAAACATTATTATATTCAGGATGTCTATTAGACACATGTACGGACAGATTTTGGGAAGTTACAGGCCTACAACATAAAGACAAATTTACCATTGAAGTCTATGGTGCACTTTTTAGTACAGAAATCTGGACCTCAGCAGTGTGCTAGGGAGGTTAATATATATATAGTGATGATGCATACAGTTCCAATAAAAGTTGAGCAGTGCAATCCTGTAATGCCTTGTTTTGTTTACTGACAACATGTGCATTGGCATTAATTAGGCAATTGGCAATTAGTGTGAAAAGGGCTCTTGCGCACTCCTTAAAGTATTTATTTTGCAAATGTATTTGCCATGGCTTGCAGGGGCAAATCTACCACGAGACATGAAAGTTGAAAGCATTTTAGAACATAAAGTTATGTGTTGAATGGGATTTTAAAAATGTAAGAAAATAAAGACAATGTTTGACTGTTTTAGATGGCAAGTTTTGTAAATCCTACCCTTTGCTCATTTAGATCTCATGGTTTGCTACATGAATTATAAGGATTACAAAAAAACAGTATGTAATTAAAGGAACACAACTTTCCCTAAATTGCAGTTTAATTATGGAACTCATTTAAACCATGCTAAACTGTACTGGCTAAATCAAAGAATGAAACAAGTATATTTATAGCTTTTTGCTTTCACCATTGAGATTTCTGATTCTTTAGAGCATTTAACCTAAAACCCTGCTGCTTTTAAATATTTCTAAAAATTATCACATGGCTGTCTCACAATAGGCCTTTATAGGTGTGTATTAGTCATGTTTCCTGTGTAATTATAAAAACATTTTGCTTATTTTTTGGTACACCCAGGCCGCAATTTTACTACTGCATATGAGGAATCTTTGTGAAAAATATCAATTGCCTATACAACTAATCTAATCATTATACTTAAAAACATAGTGTTTATAGTGTTAAATTCAAAAGGCAGCATACATTTTCTAAGCCATAGTTCAATTTCACAAAAAAAGCTTCTATCTACATAATACTTGAGTTTTATAGTAATATTTTCAACAAACAAAAAATTCCAGATAATTGGTTTTAATCTACTGGCTTTCTAATTCACCGCATTTGATCAGTCCTCCTATTAAAATTATTTTACACCTGGAAAGTTTCAGCAGTAAACTATACACAATTAAACTTAATGGTCTATGGATGATTGGTATGAGATAATTTCCGCAAATGTAATAAAATCCTATATTTGCATGTGATTATTTATAACCACTGTGCTCTAGGTATTCATTATACATGTGGTCTGACTCATACACACATAATTTTGTACAGCTAAAGTAATCAACACTTGAAGTCATGCTGAGTGGCAATACAACAATTTACATTCATGAAAAATATTGAGATTCATGTAGGCCAGAATGCAAACCATATTCACATGTTTTATACATCTGCCTCACATGATGTGATGTATTTTTAAAATGCTTATATATCAGTATGATGCTTTTATTAGTGAAATCAGAGGTGGGCATGCTTGAAATAGTATCACAATTACCTCCCCCAACTTAAACCCATATTTGAATGCAATTTGTATGCTATGTACTTGTTGCTAATACAACTGAATATATATAGATACTTTTATCTGTTCCAGTCGAGACATCTAACTGGCAAAGCTTACATATTACATGTTATTATTGAAATCTTATATAATCTTGATGATTATTATCAATAGTTTTATTTGATGTTTTTGCTCTTTAATTAAATGCCAAAAGGATGTAAAAACAAAAACAAATCATGTAAAATATCAGTTTTCAACCAAAAAATATATAAAAACAAGAATATGATCATTGTGAATGACAAATTATAGGAACAATAATATAGCAAAAACCATCTTTACACCTATAGATAGTTTTATTTCAGTATGTGTTCTATGGGACTATGGACTATGGTCACAAACAGTGTGTTAGATGATAGAACCCAATAATTCCCCTCAACTCGTTGGTTTACCTGATGGCCGAGGAAATTTTTCATAGTAGATGGCTGACTGGTGTCTAATGTATGCAAATCAAATCAAATGGCTTCAGAGATCTAAAGACTCAGCCTATAAGCTTTTTACCTTTGAAGGATATACTGTATAGTCTTACCATACAATTTCTGTACAATTAACTGTTGTTCTACCAATAATTTTCAATAAAATAAATGCAATTAAGTGTTTCTTGGTTTTGTAAGATAATAATTTGTTCTTCAAAACTGTTGCAGATCAGGAGAATTTATAAAATGCTCCTCTTGCTAGTTTAACTGTGGTACAAACTAATGGATGCTCTCTGAGATCCTGTCAAATCTGGCAGCCAAGGTATGCCCTTGACGGATAGCAGAATTGAGTCCTGTATTGAGTCCTGTTCTAGGTCCACCCAAGGTCATTGTCAATCGTTAATAAAATATCAATAAAATAATACCAATTGATGCCACCATGAAGGTTTATGTGCAAGCACTTCCTGTTATAAACTAGACTCTCTCCTGTTTGCATGCTTTGGTACTAGTGACTAGAGGAGAACAAACAAATTGCATGTAGACTGAGAATGAGCCATTTAAACTCTGCAGCTGCTGTCCTTGATTGGCTCAGTTTCAGCATGCAGTTTGCAAGCTAATATCATATTTTCAGCATCTCATTTAGAATATGTAAGCAAAGAAGTAAGAAAGTAAATGTCACAGACATGACATATGATGTAAGGAGTTTCAATAAAAATCTTGATTTTTTGTTCCACATCAGCTTTACATGAGCTTTTTTTGGTCCTGGACCTTGGAAATATGTTTGCTAGTTATTGTATACATGTAGAATATTACCTATCCCAGGGATCTTTGTAATTCTCTTGACAGTTTCTTCATCTCCCCTTTTTCACAGAAGACATGAAGCGGATCTATCACCCGCTTTAGCATTAGACTTGCTGATAATAGGGAAGAACAAGCAGAAAAAAAAACTCACCTGCTATGAGTTAAACCTAAATGGACCTTGTAGCACCTCCTCTCTCCTTTTATGTGATTATGCAGCGCCACAGCAAGGAAGAGCTTAACATATCTCCAGAGCAGTGAAAATACCTGATTAGAAAAACAGATACCTTCTCCATTGAAAACCATTATATGGTGTCCCTGGTGGCCATGATTACAGCTGTTATTTTTGGGGGG
Source organism: Ptychadena robeensis (assembly GCA_036250615.1). Taxonomy (NCBI): domain Eukaryota; kingdom Metazoa; phylum Chordata; class Amphibia; order Anura; family Ptychadenidae; genus Ptychadena; species Ptychadena robeensis. The sequence goes on along the minus strand of CM070033.1, from coordinate 71,835,818 downwards.
GATTATGGAGCACTTCCCCACCATCATGCCAGCTCAGAGGCAAGTCAATATTTAACTGTATATATACAAGATATATTTTTTTTATTATTATGAGTATACATCCGCTTTAAGTTAATTTTGTTCAGGTAACATCCAGGTTAACAGCTACTTTTTTGGCAAAGAACATGTCCATTGTTTGGTCTAACGATCTTTGGAGCACGCAGGATCGGTTGCTTCAGATGGGCGGCTTCGATCCGTGGCCGAATTTTGCCTAAACGATTGCCATGAGCACACATGGTGGTCGATTGGTCGCAGATCGAAGCATCTATGATTGGCTTTAGTCATCATCTCCAAGCTAATTCATCTAGGAAAATTAAAAGAAAACATGAAAAAATGCATTCAATATTAATTTCAGGTAAATGTTATCATTGCTCGTAATAAATATTCCATAACATGAACCTTCTGAACATAGTTTCACTTTAATTTTAAAGATTGCATGGCATATTTTTTATTTTGTGAACATCATTAGGCGCCAGTCCTGGTGTGCTTTCTCACATAGTACCTCAATATTCAATACATTAGTGCAAATATTTATATTTTGTTGCACAGAAAATGTAAATTCATTCAAAGTCATTTAAAAACATATTGATTGTTGGAATAATAAATGATGGATAAAATACAGACAGTGAGTTGATCTCAGACTTTCCTGAGCATATATGAACATGAAACTAAATGCTTACAAACACCTTCATGCTATGTGTCTGCCCTACTTACAGCATCTGCTAGGCAGAGTTCCAAATTCAAACCCTGTATAAATCATTCTGACATGTGGCAACGTTAACATTCAGTGAGTGTTTTGACAGGTATTATCAACTTGATGCTCGCCTTGGTAGGTGTATTCATTTTTATAGTCTCTATTCTGCATTCATTATTAATGCAGCACTGCTCAAAAGTGCCTGCTGAACTGAGATGGAAACATTTATGCTCAAAATAATATACCTACCATTGCAAAAAGGACAGTTAAGTATGTAGCATTTGGTTTAAATCTTTTTACGACTCACTTTGTGAAATCATTGATCCTTTATTATTCTAAATAATCCATTGTAAATGCTTTACAGTCTTTTTCCTTTGCCCGTGTAAAATGAAATTGAAGGGTCTCTAAACTCTTCTTCACAGCCGACGCATATAGTCATCCTTTGTAGGTTCAGTCTTCTTGGGTAGGAGGGGCACATTTTGACTTGAAAATGTTTGCCCATAGTTCCTTAAAAAGCTCCAAATGTGTCAGATTGTGAGGATATCTTTTGTTATCTTATAGATTTTGTATTGGATTTGGGCTCTGACTTATTTAAAATTGAAGTTGACTTATTTTAATGCCAATCTTTTGTTGATTTGGGTGTATGGTTTTGGGTATTGTGGTGTTCACAAATGAAATTACTTGTCTAACTAATAACTAATTGTCAGCTTTCTATTAGACACTTGAAGGTGTTGGGGCAAAAGTGCCTAGTGTGTGGAACTGTTCTTAATTCCCTCTAACTGGTCTAAAGGTGTAGTTTTAGTTGAGGAAAAGCAATCCCAAAGCATGATGATCATGTGAGAATGGTATTCATTTACTGTGAGAATGGTATTCTTGTGATGATTGTTTGTGTCAAACGTATCTTCTGGAATTCTTACTACTTTTTTCAAATTGTAGTAGGTTCCATCTTAAAACTATGCCTTAAAGGCCAGACATCTGCAGAATACAGAAGACTGTTTTCATTTGAAGATACTGTGACAAATCCAGGGCTCCAGAGTGGGGGGGAGTTAGGCACCTTCCTTCTGTCTTCTCAGGTATGCCCAATCTGGAGTCACCTTTCTGGAACCTTCCTCCATAAGTTCTGCAGAATCTTAGTGTACACTCCGCACTTCTCTTACAAGATGAGCTCTCTTCCTCACATGATCAGTAACAGTAAAGCATTCCCTCCCCACTGCCTATGGCCACACTACTCTCTGGGCTGCACAGTGTATGCAGGTCCAGAGGTGCACAGGTCCCCATATACAAATAAGTCCAATGTCCACATGCTGATCGACAAACAAATAATCCTGTGGCAGAAATAGGGTAGAAACTTGAGGGAAGCTGTTGCTAAAAAATATACAGTACAAACAGTCTCTATAGCCTGTTCCCAGTTAAGGTGGCACCATGGCTTTTTGAAGGGGGTTTGGCACACTCACATCCAGGTATGCGTTCTTCTGTCCGACAGACAAGCCATGGATTAAGGGTCCTCTCTCATTGAAACAGCTGCTGAATAACTCTGACTGTAAATCCCTCTTACACTAATATTTATAGCCTCCTCCTAGGCTGGGACACAACACACACAGTTAACTCTTAATAAATAAAATTACAGTAGCAATACAATAACACATGTGCACAGACTTATCACACTGTAGTAACAATACTCTTACTCTTCTACTATTTGTGGTACGGTTTTCTACTACATTTCGGAATAAATATGCTTACAGGGTTACCCATACATTGGCAACAGTAACACCCGCTACAATACCACTAGTTATTGTCAAAATGTCAAGCATCTCCTTTGTACGTTTGACAAAAAACAACATCCCAACTTTTTTATAGAAATTCAAGCAGTTCTAGACAAATAAATAGCTTGAAATTGCACAAAAGAAAGTATTGAATAAAAGGGAGGGGTGAACTAAACTGGTGTAAATATCAAAATTATACAGGGAACAAGAAAATAGTTAACAACAAAGCTGTTTTGGAGGTTGATCAGCATAGTGCCACCAGTTTTCACAGGTGTCCAAACGTTTCATGGTTGCAATTAGAGATGGTCGAATTTTTTTACAAAAATTCGAAGATTTCGAGTTCATGGAGAACATGGTATCATCACCAAACTTGCTGGAGATGTGGAGAAGGGTTGGGGGTATACTACAAAAAAGTATGTCTCTAACACAAATAGTTTTTGCACAAATTAAGTTCAAAGTCAGGTCAAAATTTCAAAAATCGGAATTTCGACTTTGTTTTATAACTTAATTTATGCAAAAACTACATGTGCTAGAGCAAAACTTTTTTTTTCAAATGTTTCCACAACCATTCTCTACATTTCCAGCAATTTTGGTGAGGATACCATTTTCAAAAGGCTTTGCAATCAGCTCACAAAGTTAGCAAGTCGAAAACTTCGACCATCTCTGTGTTATCTGAGTGTTACAATCTGAGTGTTACAATCTTCTCATTGCATGAAAATAATGTTCAAACACAATGTGGTACTATATCTTCAATAGCATTATGTGCAGATTTGTGTTTGTAGTATTGTGGTAGAAAAGTTTATTTTTCTACAGAGAAATCGCACCATCAAAAGTCACCCAGAAACTTGGTGAAACAGGAAAGGGTTCTTTGGTACTTTGGAATGACTTTCTTTAACTAACTTTAGATTTTCACAATTGTTAGAAATTCTACAAATTTGATCCCTGCCTTTTTGCTTGGGATTGAAAAGTTGTTTACTACATGTGATGTTCAAAGTTCATTAGCCAAGACACACTATAACCTCTGGTGAGTTCATGCAACAATGGGTAAATACACTCTTTTAATACGGCTGCCTGCCTATGATTACTCTATCTCTTATGACAGAGGCACCAGATTTGTTGATCAAAACACTTGACTGAAATGTTAGGAGCTATTCGTGTAAAAATTCAGAGAATTCAAAGGCATTAAAAAATTTTTTTCCACAGCTGGATGTGTGTGTGCATCTGTTACACCAACCTGTGCCTGACAGAACTATATACTAACATGGTCTTGAAATAATAATAATATAAATAAATGGGAACTGAATATGAACCTGCCTGCCTGGAAAAGAGTTTATGGAGATAAGCTCAAATTATGAAATCAATGTTTCAGAACTTAATAACAAAAGAAAAACAAAGTGGCATACAGTTGGAACCAACCCAACACTCTTCGACAGCAGGCCTTTTCTTTCTATAACTACAATATAAATATTTCAGAGGATTACTGTTTCTGTTACTGTTTTGGATTTGTTAAAGGAGATATAAATTATTGCTAATTAATATCCCTAGTTAATATGCATCAGTGAGCGTCGGTCACTAGTCATTGGCTCTGCCCACTTTTGTATATTAACTATCTATCCTAACTCTTTCTGACCTATGTATAATGATGTGGCGATGACAAAATCTCGTTATAGTAAAAGCAATGAAATATTTATTAACAAACAAATCAAGTTACAATAAACATTCAATTACTATTGTCTATGTGCATATATATCCTCATCAATGATCAAACAGGTATATATACACATTGACACACATCAAAACAATACACAACTACACTACACTAACACAATATCCCAATAAATCCTCCCCAAATCTTCCTTATGTTACTCACATACATACACAACAACAATACCCTCCCTTCCTAATGCTAGCCTGACCCTACAGATTACAATATCATTACACAGATACACAGAATTATTGCCGGGGATTAACAATAGTTGGTGGCAGTGATGGAGTTAACAGAGGGTATGGCAATGAAGGGGTTAACAGAGGGGAATACAGCCGGGAACAGAAGGGGTTAACAGAAGGGAATAAGGCAGGGGACTGAAGGGGTTAAACAATGAGTGGAAGGAGGCAGGGAACTGAAGGGGTTAAACAATGAGGAAAGGATTCAATGAAGGGGTAAAGGAGAGGCAGTGATACTTAGCCGGCTTTGCCTGCTGGGCTGCTGCTGGGGGGGACCGTCTGCTGGGCTTGTGGGGTCAGGATGCAGGTAACAAAGAGAAGAAAGCGATGGCAACCAGCCAGCCCTTTAAATATCCCGGGCTCTGTGATGTCATCATGTTGGCTGGAGCATGCTCAGTGTGTGTACCAGCAAAGAGGAATGTTTAACACATCTGATTAAACCAAGGGTGGAGGGTTTATAGCCCTTCACCCTTTGTCTTGCTCAGGCATCTGCCTGCCCACCCCCTGGTGAATATGACGGGGGAGGGGGACCTACTTCCTTCCACAGGATTAAATATTATTATTATTATTATTACTATTTTTTATTTTCATGTACATCTTTTACATACAGCATGTAATGCAATGTTGTACAAAAACATGGACTGTAGCTACCAATCCAAGACATATGCAAATTATGAGAAAGAAGAAGAGGACCCCACTCTAAACTGGTAGCACAATTGCATTAATATTCTTTTAGGAGGTAATGTAATGTAGATTGCTGTAAACTGATTGCTGATTTAGGTTAGAAGAAATAGGTAAATTTGAAGAGGGACAGGGGAGGAAATTATAGAGATTGAGGATAGCTGTAGATCAGTGTGGAATGCTTGTGTAAGAAGTTATTTTGTGTGAAAGGGTAGGGTAGGTTGCGGAAAAAGGGTGGAAGGAGTTAAATGTGCATTTATGCATCAGAAATTTATGATAAGAAATGTAAGAAATGGCACATTTTCTGAAATACTTACTTATGTAGCAACAATGTTCTCCCTTTACCTCTACTGTTAAGTACATATGCCTGGAACATGCATTGAACTGATCAGACAATGGTACTCATTTAAAACAGATACAATAATTGTGTAATATATTAGATATTCTCATTTTTACCATATTTATGAGCCAGTTAGAAAACCAACCAAATAATAAACTAAGCCAGTAAAAACTATATGACACAGGCAAGATTTTCCTCTAACAGTGAACAGAGAATAGTTAATAATTCTTCTTGACTCATCCATGTCATAGCCAAAATATTGGTGCTCCTGCATTTATGTCAAAAGACATACCATAAAAATTTGTTGCAAGCACATATTTATGGCTTTTGTTTGTACAAGAAGAACACAGAAAGGAAAGCAAAGGAAAAAAACATCTAAAAAGTTCTACCTTAATGTTATAAAGAGGATGGACATGAACATATTGTCACTAGTGATGGGCGAACTTCGGCAAGGTCCATTTATTAACAGGTGGACTGGACTTTTCAAAAAGTCTGACATCCACGGGGAGATGCAAACGCCACTTTCAGTACCTGTGATGTCACTTCCGGTTTTTGGAGTTGAGTTCTCTACCCAGGCTCTAGTAAAAAGATTCTTCCTCCAGCGGGATCTTACTGCTCCTAATCGTGCCGGTGAAAGAATGTCAAATGCCCAATGTCAAAAATCTGTTTCTGAACCAGAGGCCATGTTTTTGCAGCAGAACAATGACCCAAAGCATACTTTAAAAAGCAACCAGAAATGGCAAAACAAAGGAGAATTTAATCCCAAAGACCACATGTAATAAGATCTGAGAACAGTAGTGAGAAGCCTTCAAATCAGCTGGCAAAGAAGGAATGGTCCAAAGTTCAAGTAGGAATGGAAAATACTGAATTTAGAAAATAGTTTGCACCTATATTGGCTACAATCCACCCATATGGATGGAGTAGAATGGATTTTAAGACCATATAAAAAAAAAATTTATAGCAGAAAAATTTTATTGTGAGCTCTCAATGATCATTAGTGACAGGTATCCACATGTTTTAAACCATCAAAACATTTACATTTTGTGACAAGTGTACATAAAGGTAAGTTGATACATGCTTTATCTTGCAGCGCGTTGCACATTGTTGCTTCATCAAGAATAAATGAATGTTAATGGAAAGAAGCCAACATGTTTCCAAGATACTGTGTTGCTTAATTGGACTATAGCGAGGACACAAGCTGCTTGTGAGAACGGGGAATCAAATAGACCAAGGGTGAGCAAACTAAGGCCCAAGGACTGGATCCGGCATGTTTAACTTTCTTTTCCGGCCCTTTATCACCTTGTTGAAAAGATGCTCCACTACGTTTGTTCACTGCAATTAGTTCACATAATGCCTAAAGGTGTTCAAAAGTTGTCTCGGGGATGATGCAGTGGCATAATTATGATACTGTAGGCGTATCCTCATGGTGACAACAGGCAGTGATGTCGTCAATTCATGGAAATGGCTCAAATATGGCCATTACTGGCCCACCCCTGATATAGACACATCTTATGATAGATGGGGTTTAAAGGATGCCCTGTATATCTGAAAATGTCTTAGTTCAGGGTATAAACAGCAAGGTATTATGAAGCTGCAGCCATAAACCTTTTCAAACTGACCCCCTCAGATGTGGAGTCACCATGTGTCAAAGAATAGAGATGTAGAGAATATGCTGGACATGGAAAATCCTTCTTTTTAAAAAAAATATTTTTTTTTATTAACTTTTCCAGCATATTGTCAGGGGTTACAAGCAAAAAGCCTTCATAAACCTTTAAACCTTTAGGGATGAAAGGAGAAACTTTAAAAGAGAAAATTATTCGTGATCCCAGAGATGGACAATAAATCTTTCAGTCCAATTTTTAACATAGTCATATTGTGCAGTCAATACATCAGACACAAGCAATTATACAGTTGCAAGAAAAAGTATGTGAATCCTTTGGGATTACGTGAAGTTTTGCATAAATTGGTCATAAAATTTGCTCTGATCTTCATCTAAGTCACACCAATAGAAAAACACAGTCTGCTTAAAATAATACCGCACAAACTTTATATGTTATCCTGTTTTTATTGAACATGACATGTAATCATTCACAGCACAGGGTGAAAAAAGTATGTGAACCTTTGGACTGAATAACTGGTTGACCCTCTTTTGGCAGCAACAACCTTAACCAAACGTTTTACTGTAGTTGCAGATCAGACCTGCACAACAATCTGGAGTAATTTTGGACCACTCAAAACTGTTAAAGTGTAGCAATATTCCTGGGTCTTCTGGTGTGAATTGCTCTCTTAATGTCATGCCACAGCATTTCAATCGGTTTGGGATCAGGACTGACTGTTTAGCTTATTGTAGATGTGTCAACAAAAATGTTAGCATGTGGCAGAGATTTCTGTAAGTCTTAAGCTGACACTCTAGGATTTTTCTTGACCTCATTAAGCATTCTGCGCTGTGCTCTTGCAGTTATCTTTACAGGACGGCATTACATTTGTGGACAGTCTGTCTTAAGGTCCCCATACACGGGTCCGATTCCCAAGGGATTCCGGGACGATCGATTCCAGGCGCGTGCACGCTAATCGATCGTCCCGGAATCGCGTGAAGCCCACCTTGTGTCCGATCGATCGGGGGCCCAGAATCGGATCTGCCAGAGAACCAACATGTTGGTCTTTCTGATGCGATTCAGCACACATCAGGGGGAGTTGCCATGTGTGAAGTGATCGATCGGGCACGGAATCGTCCAGGAATCGGTGGCCCAAGGTAGTAGGGACAGGCTTAATTGGGCGATCGATCTGACATCCGATTCCCTCTGGCATCGCGGAATCGATCGGATGGGTGATCGGCCATGGAATCGGAGCATGTATGGCTAGCTTTACCGTGGACACTTGAACATCAAGGCTTTTGGAGATACTTTTGTAACCCTTTCCAGCTTAATGCAAGTCAACAGTTCTCGATCGTAGGTCCCATTTTTCTGGGAGGTTCGCATCAGACAGTGCTTCTTGAAACCAGTAAACCCAAAACTGGTGTTTTTTTAAAGGGCAGGACAGCTTTCAGCAACACATCCAATATCATTTCACTGATTGGACTCAAGGTTGGCTCACTCCTGGCTCCAATTAGCTCTTGGAGAAGTCATTAGGCTAGGGGTTCACATACTTTTTGCACCCTGCCCTGTAAATGATTACATGTTATGTTCAATAAAAACATTAAAACATATAATGTTTGTGTAGTATTATTTTAAGCAGACTGTGTTTTTCTATTGGTGGGACTTAGATGAAGATCAGAGCACATTGTATGACCAATTCATGCAAAAAAAGGTAATTCCAAAGGGTTCATATACTATTTCTTGCAACTGTACAATAAATTTATTTGACAAATACGGAGATATAAAAATTTAGAAGATCAAAGAACAACAAAGATCACACACACCAACACAAGATGTAACCATTTTGCATCGACACATACGAAGAATCTCAAGAATGTGTACTAAAGTTTTGTATGGCAATATTTACAAACAAGACTAAATAATGACAATAAACGATACAGGACTATAACTCTATGTCAAACACTTGATAAAGGGTGATGTTTCTCCAATTTATAAACTAACTGGCATGATATCGACTAGGGATATAACCATTCCCACCAAAGTTTTACTTTGAGAACAGTATTAATTAGTTGGTAATATGCAGTTTTCCTGGAAATGCAATAATTATCTAGATACAAGCCAGCCAACAGTCCCAACCATCTACTTAGTTTTCAATAAATGGAAAAAAAGACATTTGGATACTAATGCAATGTTCAACTCAGGTAAGCACACAAACCAGCAAACAGCAAAGTAAACAATACCATAATCATAAAAAAATATAAAGTATCACAATATAAGACAAAACGTTTCTCTCTATGTCATACAGTTTGTCTCTTCCTGTCCATTACCTTTTTACACAGGAATGTGATAAGGCTGTGCAAAAGCATATGAATCAGAGAAAAGAGCCTCAAATAATGTTTTTTTTAGGATGGCCCAATGATCCACAAAGTTGTTTAAAAGCATACTATTCAGTATATTGGAATATGTTCAGAATGTCATGCAGTAGGATATATGTAAATTCTTAAACTAAATACCTCTTCCATACACAGTAAAATATATTGTGTGTAAGTCCTTCACTAGTTATGAGTGGCATATGCAATATTCAAATTTGAAATATTCTACTAATATTCAAATCGATATTCGTAAATACGAAACTTGAGAGTATGCCCATGCATTGTGATAATATATTCGCAATTATAATCGCATCATAATTATCTTCAAAATGAACGGCCAGATGTGGCATTTATTATCACACTGCGATTATATTATCACCTTGCATGGCAATAAGCTTGCAAGTGCATAATATCTTGAATATTATAAATTCCGAATATCCGCTGCCATGTTTGTGAAATTCTCGAATAGCCGATATTTTTTGAATATATTCGAATATTTGTGCTTAACACTATCCTACACCTGTGCAGCAAATAATTTATCATAATATATATGAGAGGTTGATTGAACCATATGCCCTCTTAATCCAGTTTTCCTATCCCTGTATTCTGTAAATAAACAAACAAAAAAGATTCCTTTGGCTGAAACTTCAAATTGAAAAATACCCATGTAAGAATCTGCAATAATAACTTTATCCATATATAAGAAAATCATAACATATATTACAGTCACTATATAATATCATTGATCTATTACGAAACATTGGATGTATAAGCACTGTGCATCCTCTACTACACACTGAAGACAAGTCTGCAAAGTAGTTAAAAATTAATAATCCATGTAATATTAAATAGTCAACTTACCAAATGGCTAGGCACTGTAGTAAGACACGACATTAAAAGACCACCATTGATTGGGAGTGTGTGCCTTTATAGGGGTACATCCAAATATCAGGGGAATTAAGAAAATGTCTACCTATGTCCATTTGTTGACCCCATTATGTATCCAGACAAGACTGCCAAAATATGTACAGTTTTGCATTTTTGAAGGATGATGGGACCTTATTGTGTAATTTCAGAGAATCACAAACGATAGAAAGTTCCGCAAGTTTGGTTTTCTCTAATGGTAGGATTTGTGGATTATAACACAGCTATGGCTCCAACAACTTTACCTCATTACAGGTTTCCTTTAAGACATACACAAATGTTAGCTGTTCTGTTTATGCAGAAGGCTTAGTGTGTTACCTTCATTAACAGCATTAATGGCACATTGTGTTAACATTCTAGGTCACACATTTGCTTATTTAATTTGTTAAATCTATTTGACTTCTTTGTCTTCAAAATAAATTGTTTTCCCTTTTCTGCATTAGGAAATAATCACACTATAAAATGTCTTAATTAAATACCTAACCTTTAGCTAATATATTTTCAAACATCAACTTAAATTAGCTTATGTAAATCTCTATGCCATTCAAAACTAAGATAATCCACCAGGGGAATTGAGAGTTTAGAAAAATGTTTTATTCTTAAACTTGCAAGCTAAAAAATATGAAGTGATGTTTTCTATGCAAATATCAGAGTGTAGCCCCTCTGGAAGAGGTGACTATTGTCTGAGGGGTTAACTGTGTTTCTAGAGGTTGTTTGCCATTTAGGACAGCTGCCTAGACAGGGGAGGGAGAAAATGTATCTATTTGGTGATTGACAGAGCTCTGTGCAGAAGTGATACTTTCAATCTGCCCAGAGATAGAAGATTCTGGTAGGGGGTGCTAGATGTTATAAATAGGAGTGATCACCTCTGCTCAGGAGTTCTTCCCTGGGGTGTCCCCTCCTGGGGCCCTGGGATGTGTTGCTGTGTCAGGCCAGGGGCTGCTTGCCCTGGTGTGATGACTGAGAGATGGTGCTGAGTGCTGCTGCAAGTCAAGGCCTGTTGTCTCCACTACCGAGTAACCTGCAGGAGAAAAGCTGCTGTCCAGAGGTGGATCCTGAGAGTCACTGGAACCTAAGGTGTGTGTGTGCCTTGCAAAGACATAGCAATAGAGGTTAGTGTGAAGGAAGCCAGCTTAAGTGCAGTTACTGGAGATACTAGAAGTGGAAGGCCAGTTCATTCAAGAGGTCTGCTCTTGCGAGTACTATTGTGAGAGGATACAGAAAGGCCAGTTCATTCAAGAGTTCGTTAAGGAAGATATACTGTGAGAGGATACAGAAAGGTCTGCTCTTACGAGTACTATTGTGAGAGGATACAGAGAGACCTGTTCATTTATACAAGTGCTACTGGAAGAAGTATTGTGAGAGAATACAGCAAGGAATCTGCAAAGGTGTCTAAATTGGTCAGAGCTGCTACTGGGAAAGGGCTGGGCCATCAGAGATTCCAGGGGAAGAAAGTGTCAGCGAGGCTGAATTGGTGTCACTGGATAGTGAGGCCCGCGTGAATTTGGTGAAGACAAGGTGGCAGGCGAATCTCAGTGCGCTGAGATTGGTGTCACAGAGGAAGCCAGATCCTGTTGTGTGTCTGCATCCTGCCTACCCTAACCCTCTCTCCTCCAACATTGCCAAGATTCTTGTACCGTGCAGCCGGCAAATAAAAGTTTCTTCAATTCCAAGCATACTTCTGTCTCCGAGCCAAATTACTACTACCCAGGTCCCATTTCACACAGCAGCACCTACGGGTGTCAGTGCTACAAGAGCATGATATTGTGTAAACTTAAAAGAAAACTTTCAATAATTTTGCAACTTTACTCTTACAACCACTGTCCTCTCTCTTTTTAATAACGGTAATAGCAACCATCTTGGAATCTCCACTCTGCCATCATTTACTGAGTGAATAAAATACAATGTTGAACTTAGTTCTAAATTTTATTAAATCATTTCATATATAGGATTTGCAGTAATCTACTTGTATAAAATGTTTAATAAGTTAACTAAATGCTTTTTCTTTTTTTAGATAAGTTGTTAAAACCATAATTTAATCTGCTTCATAAGAAATCCTTTTCACTTTCTTTTCCATATTCAACAGGAAGTGAGAAAAATTTCTTTCCCACATCAAGTACAAACTCTTAGACAACTCTAACGGTAACAACAGTGTCCCCAATGAAAGATTCCCCCCCCAAAATTTTCTGGCAGAAACACGTGTCATGTAGATTTCTTAAATTTTCCTGTCAATATCGGTGGTCAGGTTAATATAAAGAGTGACCCCCCCCCCCAACATAAACACAGAGCAATATATGTTTGATAGGGTTTACACTTAATTATAATCTGAAATAAAGGAAAAAAAACCTTAATTATAATTGGTCAGTCCATCATATACAGTGCATCTGGAAAGTGTTGACAGCGCATCACTTTTTCCACATTCTGTTATATTACAGCCTTATTCCCAAATTGATTAAATTCATGACAATGTGAATATTTGAGATTTTTGCAAATTTATTCAAAATAAAAAAAAACGGAGAAAGCATGTACATTAGCATTCACAGTCTTTGCTCAATACTTTGCCAGTGCATATTTAGCAGCAATTCCAGCCTCAAGTATTTTTGAATTTGATGCCCCAAGCTTGGCACACCTATCCTTGTCCAGTTTCACCGATTCCTCTTTGCCGCACCTCTTCAGCTCCATCAGGTTAAATAGGAAGTGTCAGTGCACAGCCATTTTAAGATCTCTCAAGAGAATTCTGGGTTCTGGCTGGGCCACTCAAGGACATTCACAGAGTTGTTTTGAAGCCACTCTTTTGATATCTTGGCTGTGCGCTTGGGTGGTTATAATGCTGAAAGATGATCTGTCGTCCCAGTTTGAGTTCAAGAGCACTCTGGAGCAGGTTTCAATCTAGAATGTTTGTGTAAATTTCTGCTGCAATCATCTTCCCCTTTATCCTGATCAGTCTCCCAGTTCCTGACACTGAAAACCTTCCTCACAGCATGATGCTGACACCACCATGCTTAACGGTAGGTATGGTATCAGTGCCTGGTTTCCACCAAATGTGACACCTGGCACCAAAGATACCATTCACACCAAAGAGTTCAAGAGATGGATGTCCTTCTGGAAGGTTCTTCTCTCTCTACAGAGGACCTCTGTAGCAAAAATATTACAAAGAGAAATCTGGATAGTATGACAATGGGCTGTATATACAGAAGATAAGTACATAGGGTATGACAAAGGCAGTATTTGCAGGAGAGAACTGTGAAAGGTAAGATGGTGACTAGTATGTACATTAGTGTGTACAAGGATTTACAGAAGCAGAGTGTGAGGTAGGCAGTGTGAGCAAGAGATGGGTATGGAAGGTACGCGGAGGCACAGTATTATGTGCAGGAGTAGAATATAGAGAGAGTATGTCCGTGGGCAATGTGTGCCTTGTACATGTTAGTGGTATGTTAGGGTAGTGGACAATGTGGGCAGTAAAGTGTGGCAGGTATAATGAGGGGCAATATGTGCAAAAGTGGACTGAAGATAGTATGATATTAAAAAAAGCAACACAATCTCTGTAAAATATGGTCAGAAAAGTAAAGAGTAAATTATTATGTAGACCCAGAGGAGTGTAAATCTTTGTGCAGGACGGTTATGAGAAGTAATCTTCTGCAATCTGGAGAAAGGGCACAGAGGGTGATATGATATTATCCATAAGAGTGTTAAGATAAATGTGTTCCTGAAGCCTCCACTGTTCATTTGCTTTTAGGCAAATCAGGATATTGGAAGAGTAGCAATCTCAGTACTCTAATTAAAGCTGGAAAGTGAGGTGTGTATTTGCCTTCAGATTTTATGTGTTATTTTGAAGTGTTTCATTGAAATGTATAGTTACTCGGTAGGTTAGCTTAGTTCCAATGTGGTACATTGGAATAATGAAAATAATGAAGAAAAACCTTTTGGCCATAAGAACCAAGTAAGGCCATCAGGTAATTCATTCTCTTGTCTGATTTATAGCTGCTGGCTTCACTTTTTGATCCAGTTTTCTTAAACCATCCCAAACAAACACAACTGTGTTTTTTTATATATACTCAGGTGCATTATGGGAACTGTATTTAATTTAGTATTTGCTGTAAAGCATCACTGCATGAAATAGGCTCTACCAGAACTTTATATGTCAAAAGCCCTGGTGAATCCTACATAAACTATATCCAAGGTACCTGAGCTATGACTACTAGTTATAACTGGTACTTATTATGCTAGAGGGAAAAATATCAAAGAAGCACACATAAAGGTCATGACATCCTTTTAGGGAACTATAGGTCCCCCAGGAAAGACCTCAGAAAGGTGGGTTTTCAAGGCACTAGTTGTCTAATAATATGGGAGTCAGAGCCTTTAACACACATTAGGATGACTCACCATAATGATGACAGTTTGCAGATCATAAAAACATGGATATACAGATTCTTCATTCATAAAGAGTGCTTATACAGTTACTGGTTAGAGGTATGTCTCCTACATGTTTCGCCTGTGCGGCTTCCTCAGGGAGATGTCTCTATAACCATAAACACATCAAAACATAAAAACCATATAGACTTGCAGAAATGCTCGTATTAGAGCTAGATTAATCAGACAGTTCTCTTGTCGTGCACATTCTACTGAATTATGAAAATATATGTAAACCATGCGTATAATATGTTTGTTTCAATTTCAATACGTGGATATATTACACATCAGAGAGTCAATATAGATATATAATTACATATAAAAGATGTATACAAGTACAAGATGTATACATCTTTTATATGTAATTATATATCTATATTGACTCTCTGATGCGTAATATATCCACATATTGAAATTGAAACAAACATATTATACGCATGGTTTACATATATTTTCATAATTCAGTA
>CM070033.1:71787917-71811560 GCA_036250615.1 Ptychadena robeensis | reverse complement strand
CTATAGTAGCACTAGCAGCGCTGGATGAGATGCTGCCGTCCTGACCGCTAGGGCGGTTAACTCCAGACACAGTTTTGCGGTGTTATAGCAATGCTTTCCAACACAAAATTATCTATATTTTTTATATTTTTAATGTGCTCAGCTTTTGCATTGCATTTAGGTGCAGCACAACATGACCCCATGGTGACACTTTTATCTCCTATTGTGCCCTGTAGTTCACACCAGCTGCCAAATATGGTTTGCTTTTGCATAAATTAAAAAGTCAAGATTTCTACTTGAGTTAGTCCAGCTATTTTAGTGAAAATGCCTTGTTTAAGACTCCCAAATATACTAGTTGAAATTCCAGACTGTCTTAAGTTATGGTACCACAATAAACTGTTGCATACCTGTGCAATAATAACCACATATCAAAGCATAATGTTGAAGGCATATCAATGCATCACTCTAATGTTAAAGGGACAGTACAGCCAATAACACATTTTTCACTCCTGGAGGACACCCCCCTTATAAAAGGTGTAGCCTGGTGGCCATTTTACATTTATCATGTTTCTGCAGTACTTGATAGATAGGGAGAGCTGCTGCTGAGGGATGGCCTAGCCAAAAGCTATTATACTCCATCCAGTGATCTGTATCTATAGCTAAGGTGTTCTGTTACATGTAGTTCATCATTACTGAGCCACAAAAATGCTTCTCTGGGGGTGGGGTATGCTGTATTATGCATTGCAGAGAGATCTGACTAAATGTGATGTGCTGCAGAAGGTACTGTCAGGTAACTTTTGGCAAAATCTTTCATTTAGATGTGATTTACGGCCATTAGACCTGAAGAAAACAAAATTTTAAAAAATCCATATTTTGGGGGAGAAGTTTAGCCATTGATCCCCATTTGGCATGACACTGTCCAGATGGTTACACCCTTTTGACTTTATAATTGGTATTTTGGCTGCAAATATGAAATAAATATGAAAAGTTTGTCCTTCATTAAAGTCAATGGAGGTTCGCCGCGAACATGCGAATGGCGGGTATTTGCAGAAGTTCGATTTTCCTGTTCACGAACAGTCACAGCTAATGTTCGTCCATCACTATTTACAATGTTTAAGTCAAAATCAGAAGGGTAAAGGATGAAAGGAAAACCATCTGATCTGAACCCAGGTCTGGGCACAAGATGCGGATGAAACCAGGAGATAAGGGAGCTATAATATTTTAACAGTAACCAGGTTTTAGCATCTAATTTTTAGCACCTAACATTTGCCCAATATGCCTAAGAGTCTATGCTGGACAAAGTAGATAAGCCACTTCAGAAAGAGTAAGGTTACTAATGAGAAAACGGCTAGCCAGCAAGCCAAGCTCTTTTATATATAATGTATTACTTTTTATCAAAACAAAAGAAATCTTATAAGGACTGTGGAATTAATTTGTTAATTAAACATTTAGTTTACTCTGAAGGCACACATCTTTAAGCGTACCCAAAAAATTTATATTTTTCTACTTACCTCTGAGCGGTCTCCATGGTGCAGAAGTGATTTCAAGTTCTAATACCATAAACTTATCTGTAGTGCTCTTGTCTGTGGCAGTCACCATATTTTATCTTCTGTAGAAGCCAGTCTTGCAGGCATAATGAACTGCAGTAACACTTTTGGCCACTGGAGGCCCCCTAAATCTATTGTTTTCAATCGTAAAAATGTGGCTCCATTTGCTTGCAAAGGAGATGTGACAATATGACTGATTTGTACTTTCCCAACATTTATGTGTGAGAAGATCCTATAGCTGCAGGGGCCTCTGACGAGAGGGGAGGAAGGAAATAACCTTGGCGTTTTGCCCAAAGCCAGTACGGACGCAGTGATTGTTAATCAAACTGCGCCTGTGCCGGGATCGGGCACAACCTCCGCCTCTCCGTGTGCCTGCAGCACTTCTACAGAGCTGCAAACACACAGAGCCTTTCCGGACCTGTGTCTTCGGCGTCATCCGTGACGCCGAAGGGGGCGGCACCATAGACCTCCATGTTAATGGAGGGGTGCCGCTTTTCTTCCCACACATCTATTTGACACTGGCGGTGTGTAGAGGGCTGGGGGAGAGCTGGCAATCACGGTGGAATACAGTGTACTCTGCGGCAATTGCCGGGGAAACGCCTCTTCATGCCATAAAAATTTTTGTGAAAAGCTAGTAACGCCCAGGGGGTTAATTAATCTTTTTAAGACAGATTGTCCACATATTGATGTGTTTGCCAGTGAGGGAAATAAAGTACATTAAGTGAGTTAAAGAACACTTTAAACATATTTTCATACCAGTGTGTACCAGTGTGTTTGCTAATGCTTTGATTGGGGACCAACATCCCCATCCAAAGTAAATGCTGGCACAAAAAAGGTGCATGGCTGGAGAAATTGGTAGCAAAACGAAAATTCTATGCCCAGCTTAAGTTATAAAAATAATTTTAAGTTATATATCTTTACTTTAATAACTGGTTTACAGTTGTTCTTTTTTCTCTATATCTTAAGGTTATCAACAGCATGGAAGTAAATTCAGTATAAACCTAACATTGTGTAATGCTGAGATTCACCGGGGGGTTGTCACAGATGCTGACGGTAGAACAAAAACAAACTTTATTGCACAACCTCTTCTGGGAAACATCCACTGCTTTCTCTCTGTCTAGACAATGAATTATCATCGCTATTGCCGCTATGCCGCATAAACTGTTACAATTTATGTTATAGTTGAGGGAGCTTTGTCAAGCAAAACAAGCTGCAAATGTATATGTTTCCCCTGCTGAGGCTCATCTTTATTAGTTTTTAGACATTAGGTATGGTCAATTCACTGTCATCTCTTCACTTTTATCAGAAGAGTAAATAGAAATTCTTTAATGGAGTATGGTCTCAGATCCATCTGCTTTTCTTTGACAGCTGAAGAAATTGTGAGTTGTGTTGTGTCCAGCAACAAGACAAGCATATTTAAAAGGCTGGAAAACCAACATGCCTAAATGATTGGTTTGAGCACTTGACAATTTAGGGTGGGAGGGTGGGAGTATAGTGCCATTAAAGCTTGTCTCACTTGGCCAGTTTTTAATGTCATTATTGGTGCATATGAAAGGAGCTTAATCTATCGCTGTGCTTTTGCGCTGCTTTAAACTTCAAAGAGCATAGTGTGTACTTTGTTTTGTCCTAAAAGCATTTCAACTGTACCACACTCTAACCTTGACAAGTACATAGGCACAGCAACTCACTCCGACAAAACCTTTTTCAATATGCTCTTGAAAGCAATCTTCTGTAAGAGCATAATAAAAAGGAGGAATATAACAAGTGAAAAATAGTATAGGAGAGCCAGAATGAAGAATGTGACACACAAATTACAAGCCTACGTATTTTACAAAACAATGTAATATTTCTGGAGCATGCTGTCAGTGTACATTAACTTTATAACTTGCCTTGTGCCAGCTATATTATTTACCATGATTCTTCTTTTATTTAGAGATGGGTGAGGCTATTGATATCTAGCACATCTCTGAAGTCTTCACAGATACCTATATTTGTATGTTTATTAAGATTCCTGTACATCATATAAACAGAGAAGAAAATGAACAGTTATTTACCTGTCTATTAACCACCCTAGCATTGGGGACGGCACCATCTTGTCCAGCGCTGCTACTCCCACTATCATACTGGATGAGATGGTGCCATCCAGTGGACATCGGGGCACCGACAGCGCATACTTACTGTTTTGCGCTGTCCCGGTGCCCCTGATGCGACATGGCTGCTTGGATCCTTCGGCTCTTCCCCCCCCCCTTCAAGTGACATCACATCGGGGAAGCGGCGGGAAATTTGAAAGTAAATGCACGAAAGCAGTAGAAGTAAGAAATGTCGCCAAAATAAAAAGTCTCTGGTGCCCCAGATGTGTCCCTGGTGTGATCTTACCACATCCATCAGACCAGGTTAGAGAGGGTTAACTGCAAATGGGCACATCTGGGGCACCAGAGACTTTATTTGGGTGAAATTGAGTATCAGTGCCCTACTTTTTGTGTTTTCTCATTAATTTTATTAATATAAAATATTTTTTTATTTTACATATTTGTTTGTTTCAGTGTTAAAGTGTTAAAGTGTTGGCTTGGCTCATAGGGTTACTATTCTGGCCATGCAGTGCTAGTGTCCTAGGTTCAGATCTCAGTCTGGGCACTTACCTGCAAGGAGTTTTCCCTGTGTCTGCATGAATTGCCTCCCACACTTCATAGCCTAAGTAACAAAAGGATCACTTTTGTTAGTTAGACTGTGACACATGACATATGTGTTAGTTAAATATAAATTACTATAATGACATTAAATTGTTCGCTTATATGACTATACAGTGCACCTGGAGAGTATTTCACTTTCCCCACATTTTGTTAAGTAACAGTCTTATTCCAGAATGGATTACATGGGGTGTTGTGTGTAGAATTCTAAGGGGAAAAAATACAATAACAAAATTTGGAAAAGGTGTTGCACTGTGAATAGTTCCCAGATGTAACGCATATACTCTGTAAAGCACTGCACAATATGTTGGTGCAAAGTTTTTTTTTCAAGAGCTGTTTTGGTTATTACAAGTAATCTTTCGGTATTTTGGTGCACTGAATTAAAAAATTACCTCAATTTTGTCATAGGCATCATGTTTCCTGACAATTTAGGTTACTATGTTGAATAAGGCAGTACCTCTAAATAAATGATTTTTTTCATGAAAATCCTTTTTTCAACTGAAATGAACACACTTAACTTGATTCTTCTTCCCTGTGAGGCTCCTCTTGTAATTCTCCATTTTCCCTGGCATCTCCTTTCCATCTCTTGGTGGAATAATTCACCTTGTTCCTCACTCACAGCTCCCAAATTGTCAGGAAAGAAGTCAAGGTGGGACTGGAGGAAATGCAATTTTAAACTCATCAGGCAACCTAAAGCTTGAAATGCTTTCAGCATTCATCCGACAATCTTTTTGTAGTGATCTTTGTTATTGCCTAAAAATTCTGTACGACTTTAAATGCAATCCACTCTTCTTTTTGAAGAAATGTCATGCATTGACAAAGTCTTGATCTAGTATAAGCCTTTTAATTTCTGGTCCGACTAACACATAGGCCTGGAATCATTCTCCATCTCTTGAAAGGGATTTTACAAATTGCTTCATCAATCCCAATTTTATGTGGAGAGGTGGTAGAAGAACTTTATGTGAAGGTACCAAAGCTGTCCAGTGGTTTTGTTGGTCTTGACTTTCCCAAAGACTTAGAAAACAAGGGTATTTGGTATACCCAGCTTGTTGCCCGAGCATGCACAAGACCTTCAGGTCCCACTCCCAACACACTTGCCAACCATGGTCTTCATATTCAAGTTTATATTGGATTTTAAAATGATCCATCAGACCTTTAACATTAATGCAAT
Source organism: Ptychadena robeensis (assembly GCA_036250615.1). Taxonomy (NCBI): domain Eukaryota; kingdom Metazoa; phylum Chordata; class Amphibia; order Anura; family Ptychadenidae; genus Ptychadena; species Ptychadena robeensis. The sequence goes on along the minus strand of CM070033.1, from coordinate 71,806,176 downwards.
AAACCTACTTGTCTTTCATTGCGAACAGGGGAACTCCTTTTCACAATGTCTGGACCGTAAAGATGACACGCCTGGCAACAATAAATTCCTGTTTTTTAACCTTGATCCGAGAAACTCAGTGACCAAATCATTCATTTCCTCCTGAGAAAACAATTTTGGTCTTGTATCATCTTCAAAGTCAGAACTTGATTCGCCATCTGTTTCAGGTATTACTTCACCTTCATCGGAACTAGGTATCTCTTCCAAGGTAGCAACGGGCTTGGGTACTGGTATATCTGTGCAATGGGGGATTAGACGAATTGCTAAGTAAAGATTGAGTTATAAAATGAATGCTTTCATTTGGAATTAAACCCTTTCACTTCGCATGAACAACAGTAACAGTCGTCACTATGGTTCTTTTGCTCTCGCCATACCATAGGAATCCCATAATGGAACATTTTTTTCTTACCCTTGAGCCAGTTTTGGAGGTCCTCAACACACCATTTGCACACTTTATGTGGTGCTCCAATTTTTAGTTCAAAGTATGAGAAGTATACTTTTTTTTACAAAGTCTGTAATATTCTGCTGTTGTGTCAACACTGTATATTCACCACAGATGAAACAGAAACTGTCTGGTGAATTAAACACTTTCGCGGAGCCATAACATAACGGTTGAAGAATGGCGAGCTAACATGAACTGAGAAATGAACTGGGAAATGAGGAAAGAATATTTTTCACCTAAAACTTGCTTAGCTTATGTATATATTGCTGACCATCAGATTAACAGTGCTATATTTTTTAACCTAACTCAGACAACTCCTTTAAGATTTTTCAGCATTGTAGATCTTAAATGCACTGATATGAATGAATTAATAGTAATTTGGACTTTAAATTTGGTGAAAAACCCATAATAAACACATATCAGCCTATCCTGGTCTTAGTCATGTACAAGGCCCTTTAAATTTCATAGATGTTGATGAAATGAATTACTTTAAATGAGCAAAATGCGAAAGGGAAAACTCTTTCCTTAGTATGCCACTTCTATGTATCCCAGAAGAATATGTTTTCCAAAGGTAGTAATACCATCAGATACTTTTTAAATTAATGTATGTACAGATTTGAAAAGTATACTGTATAATTTTCACAAGAGAATTCATTCAGTGATGAGGAATATTAACTATTTTCAAAACAATTATTGTTCTGTGTCACTTGAGTAATTGCCTTTGTGATGAAGATGATTTTGCTATGGAACTCAATTACATACATCCCTTCAAATAAGTTTTTCTAGTTAGGCAGATAGGAATGTAACTCTATGTATGTTCACTATGATGTGTTTCTGCAACAAAATGGAATATTTACCTTTACCAAGGTCAATTGTGTTTCCACTCTTTACTTATTTCCAATTTTGCTGTGATCCAGGTGCTCCAATCTATTGCTAGTTGGAATTCTTTAACCACACAGTGTGATGTAGTTCAGTGGTTAGCATGCCGGCTATGCAGCACTAGGGTCACCAGTTTGAGTTTCTGCCATGGCAGTACCAACAAGGGTTTTTTATGTTCTCCCTGTGTCTGCATGTGTTTCCTCCCACACTCCAAAGACATACTGGTAGGTTAATAGGAGTTGCTTATAACCAGGGTGGATAAAAATCTATGATTTTTAAAAAAAAATCTAAACAATCTGATTTTTTTTATTTAAATCTGATTTTTTTTATTTAAATCGATTTTTTTTTTTTTTTTTAAATACAATACTTTTTGAGAAAAATATATTACTATCCCAATGTTATTCCATGATGAAATAAAGATTAGTTTTTAATTATGTAGAATAAGGCTGTATATGATAAATTTTTGGTAAATAAATTCCATGAATCCAGTCACAATGTCATGCTCTTCCAGAGGTTTCTTTAAGATTTTATAATCAATAAAACTACACTCTCAGATGTATAGTGGCCAACATCCCAAAAACAATAGACAGAAGTTGATGATGGCATAAACACATCACCCCAAATTTCCCCTGGAATAGACATGGGTGAGGGGACGGGCCACAAAAGCAATACATTTATTATACACTGTGCAAAAGATGAAGTAATGACCATCATATCAATCAGAAACAATGCGCAATGTTGCGGATGTCACATCTGTACAGGTGCTTAGACAATTAATATAGTCCAAATGGCGCAAATTTTACCCCAAAGCGTGTTCCGTTGAAGGCTTCTTCAGGGGGTACCATATGTAATATGTAAAATCTGTACCATGTGTATAGATGTGTACATCCACAACATTGTGCATTGTTTCTGATTGATATGATGGTCATTACTTCATTTCTGGCACTGTGTATAATACATGTATTGCTTTTGTGTCCCCTCAACCATGTCTATTCCAGGGGAAAGTTTGGGTGATGTGTTTATTACATCATCAACTTCTGTCTGTTTCTGATTAAGATTATTGGGCAGTTTCTCTGCCTACAAGATACAAGATTGCATTTTAAAGTTATACCGGCAAGAATAATTGATTTAAATCAGTTTGATTTAAATCAAGCCTTACTCGTGATTTAAATCATGATTTAAATCGGTTTGATTTAAATCAAATCCACCCTGCTTATAACATACCTAAGAGATAAGGAATTCACCAATCTTCAAAACATGTCTGGGTGTCACCTGTTAACCCCAGACCACACTCCATTGCCATTCATTGTCTTTCTTAGTGTAAAATAGTATTATGACTTTATATTTTAAGTCCATTAACAATCTTAGCAGTATCTTCTTTTCTTCTGTAGTGATGGGCGGCATAGGCAATATTCGAATTCTCAATATTTCGCGAATAATTCTTCTAATATCTATAATAATTACCTTCAGAATGAATGGTCACATTTGCATTGTGAATATAAAATCGCAATGCATGGCCATAAGCTTCCCAATGCATAATATCTTGAGTATTCGGCATTGCCAATATCTGCTGTCATATTCACAAACTTTGCGAATTCTCGAATAGCCGATATTCATCAAATATATTCGCAATTCGAATATTCAAGCTCAACACTATCCTTCTGTTCATCCTTGTATTTCTAAATGTAGTTATCTTGCACTATTTGCCTACTTTCTGCTAAGTATATTGCTGAATTGCAGGCTACTGGGTTGGGTTGATCATAGGCTGTGTGTAGCTAAACGTGGGGTGTAAATTAAAGCGGACCTACCACCCTGTAGATAACTCCTCAGTATTGCAGCCAAAACTATGCAGATCCGCAATAGAATTAAAAAACTTTTTCTGACAGCAGGAGGGGTGTTTTTTTAGAGCTGGCCCCTCCCACTGTCATTCAGCTGCAAGGGCATTTGGGATATCTGGATATCATAGGCTGTGTGTAGATAAACGTTTTAACTATGACAGAGTGGTTTAACTTTAAGTGGACCTACCACCTTGTAGATAACTCCCCAGTATTGCAGCCAATACTACAAGGGCATTGTGGATATCTGTCCCCAGTGCCTTTGTGGCTGTAGGAAATCCCAGTCCTGCGGGATTGTGATGTCAGCGTGACATCTGCAAGACTTGATGGGTAATGAGGGGGGAGAGAAACACTGCTCTCCTCTCATGACCCTACCCACCGTAGCTCTTCAGCAGGGGAGTGAAGCTGTAGGAGTTGGGGGGTGGGGTTATTGTCATCTGCTGTGATGAGCTGTGTATCCGGAAGTGGCTTCTGCTTGCCAATATCTAAGATGCGGGTGCCATGAATGAAAATTTAAGGAAGATAAGTATGTTTTTTTGGTAGCAGTTTTCCAGGATCTGAACTGCTGACAGATGAGTAATGTGTCTATTTCATGTTTAGGGCTTTTTTTTTTAGTTTAACAACACTTTAACCTTTGGTAGCATTAAATATATTTATGATTAGTTCTCCAATAGTATTGCTCTTCTGTGAGTGCTGGCTGCAGGACTGTCTGAAATCTGATACCTACTATATATTAATGTACATTTTGATACCCTGAGGCAAGTGCATCCAGAAAAAAATTTTTTATCTTAAAAATGCTTGCTCACACATTGCGTGCATTAAATGTTTTTTGTTTGTTGGTTTTTTTTGTATGTTTTTTGTAAATTTTGGCTTTATCAGTAAAATAGTATAGATATTTTTCTGTTTGCATTGGTACAATATTCTGTATCTGCAGTTTTTGGTTGTGTTGGTATTGTACTACTTATGTTTTTTTTTCAGTATATTCAGTATCAGCTTGCTCACATAATGCGTGCATTAAATGTTTTTTTTTGTTTGTTTGTTTTTTGTATGTTTTTTGTAATTTTTGGCTTTATCAGTAAAATAGTATGGATATTTTTCTGTTTGCATTGGTGCAATATTTTGTATCTGCAGTTTTTGGTTGTGTTGGTATTGTACTACTTATGTTTTTTTTTTTAAAGTATATTCAGTATCAGTAAATTATAGTATCTGACAATGTAACAATCTGTCTTTGTTAGGACTCTGAATGTGCTGGTTGTAACAAAACAGCATTTTGTCTTTTAAGAAGAATGTTTCCGGTTGCATTGGTGTAGAATTTTGTTGGAAGGAATTTCTAGCACAATTAGTATAGTATTCTTTTTCTCCTGTTATTGGTAGCTGAAGTTAGCTTGACCAGGATAGAAAATTGTACTATACATCTGACATTGTTCCTTTTGAAGACCTAGTCAGTAAAAGAAGTAGACCTCATACAACATAGTGGCAGGAAACCTGTAATGTTTTAAGCTTTATTATTAATAGCAGATTGTTAGGATTCTGGCATTATGTGCTATAGATATATTGTACATTTTCTTATTTTCTTTTTGTTTACTTTTTGCCTCACAACCCTTCTTTACATCTCCTTAATGGGTTGGTTTTCTCATAAGAGAACTGTGCCTATACTAATATTTTGTTCTGGGAAGTCAAAATAAGGAACCTAAATTCCAATTGCTAAAAGAAATAGACAACACATGGAAATGAACAAAACGCTGGACACATATGGTTAGATTATAATGTTTGCTATGTGCCACACAAGGTGATACCCTCATTAGGAAGATGTATTTTATATCTCTGCATCAATCCTAATGAATATTCTCTGGGTCAAACTCTGAACTAACATCATAGGAAACACAATTTTGCTATTTTTATTCCTCTAGAAAATTTGTTGCCCAAAGATACAATTTTCTTCTGTTATACTAAATCTGTCAGGAATTATTTTGCTTCGAGGAATGTTTGGAATGATTTTATTGCATTTCTGATGCTGCCTGACATAGTCACCAATCAGAAGTTGCCAAAGAATACAATTTTCTATTTATCTAATGTCAATGTCAATGTTGTTGAGCGAAAAATGCTTATTCAGTAACGAGAAGAAATTTGCTTGTGCATTGTGCACATTCTTTTGATACCTATATACTTCACAATGACATATTGGATGAATATGTGATCACTTCCATCTGGACTAGAGCCATTTATTAAGGTGAAGATTGAAGCTTCAAGAAGCTTCCAATCTTTTAAGCAAAATATCTCTGCCTTAGATCAGAAATAATGCAAACATGTTTAACCCTCTGGGCAATACGGGCTTTTTGCAGCATTTTTAATGGCACGAAAAGCCGTTTCCCCCGCAATCGTGGTGGAGTACACTGTACTCCGCCGTGATTGCCGGCTCTCTGCCCAGCCCTCTACACACCGCCGGTGTCAAATAGACGCCGGCAGTGTGTGGGGAGGAGAGCTGCGCCCCCTCCATTTACATGGAGGTCTATGGCCTCACAGATGACGCCGAAGACACTAATATTAGATTTTATTCTGTAAAATGACAGCAGATATTCCTGACTATAAAGTAAATAGCATATGACATGTTATTCTTGCATTAAAAAAGGCTTTGAATTCTTACCTTCTCATATTTGACTCCTCCTTGTCCAGGCCTGAGGTATTTATTGCAGCCTCTACCTTTCCATCTGTTATCTTAATTAATTAATTAATTATTTCCTTTAATATTTTTGCTCTAAAGTCCACAGTTTTTACTATGTATATGTTATCTAAGGTTTTGGAAAATGGCTTTTTCATATATAGTGATGAGCAGAATAGGCAATACTCGAACTTGCAACATTATGCTAATTATTCTGCAAATATTCTAATTAAATTTGAAAATTCATACATTTTAGATCTGCTGTTTAATTTTTGCAAATATCTGCATTTTTACATGTGAATATTGTGATTGTAATGTCACAGCTACATGAAACTCGCGTAGTTGTAGGATTCACAAACGATCGATCAATTGGCAATCGAATCAAAAATCTACCCAAATATTCAAGATTACGAAGATAAAGCACTATATTCAAGATCTTCATGAATTATCAAAGTGCTGCTATTCGTAATAAAATTTTGCAATTAGAATATTCACGCTCAGCACTAGTTACATACATTTCCTCTCAATATCAATACATAAACTCATCTACACCAATGTTTCTTTGGAGCATTATAAAATGTTTGTACTATAAAAAATTTTTTTAAATTTCCACTGCAGTCCTTGCTTTTGAACTGTGCCTTGATAAGTTGTATGTGTATAAAATAATCTAAATTCATTTTATTGATACATATGTTTTGTTGCTGATGTAGTTATAGGTTTACCTTAAGCCAAATGCCAAGCTGAATTGTTAAATGGTTATGAAACCCAATGCAAAAAAAAAAATTTCTATAAAATTATTAGTATACCCCCAAATAAAAAATAATCACCTTCATAATTTCCCCGATAAAGACCTCCAAAATCTTGTTTTTATGTCTACCAGTTTTGCAGTGGTTGCATGGTGCAGCATTTACATAGCTCCCAAGAAAGCCACTGCAACATGCACGCTCCCTCGCCTATCGCACCCCACTGTTTATGCACTATCGTTGGATCCATGAAAATGTTACCAACAAGTGCCTGCACTTGTTGATGGGATATGTAGTCCCATGAATGGAAAACCTTGTGCGGTTATGGATCTACATATCACATAAACACTTGTGGTTAATATGATCCAGGCATGCAGAGACTCAACGTTGTAGATCTGATGACATGGTAAGCACACCAGAAGATTGATCAGAAAGTGAGTGTGCACCCTGGGGTGGCTAACTGAGGAGCTTTATAGATCCCTATTCTCTTTTAAGTTAATCCTCTAAAAATACTTACCCAAAAATTACATGTTGTGTAATTTTCTGGATTTCTATGGTGGAGACCAAACCACCAATGTTTGACTCCCCCTAGAAACCCAATCAGTGTTTTAGCATGTATTTTGTAGGTGAGTATTATTTCTTTGGGGCTTTATCATAAACATGATAACATGAAGAATAAAAGTTGTTTTTGTTTTAAAACATCTTTGAATTGCTTTTATCCATGTCCCAATTTTTTGTTTTTTTTCAGCAAGGCAATCAGTGGTCTCTGTCCAGAGCATACTGTTTGTATAATCCCAATTCACAATGTAACAGCAGGATATTCTGAATAGTGACTCACAATAACTTCACTTTTATCTGCTATTGAAGATCCCAGGGTGGGTAGGCTCCAAATACCACATAGAAAATCTGCACCAAGTATTGTGGGACTTGGTAGTACTTTAATATGGTTGAATAGGAAAAGAATGGGACTCAGGCCACATCAATGGTCCATGCTTTTGGGGCCAGACTGATTCCACAGCAGGGCTATTTTTTGTCAATGGCCCAGTTCTGATGTGTATATGGTAATTGTAGACACCTTTGGAGGTACACAAGGGTCAGCATGGGGGCTCTGAGTTGACTGGAATTATGAAACCACCATACATAGCTGTGTTCTGATGCATTACATTTTGAATTGACCACTAAGTGAGTACTTAACACAACAGTCCTGGAATATATAGGCATTGTGATGAAATGGCTATTGTCAAAATCATAGCTTAATATTGCTACTTTAATCTCACTACTTGAAATATGCCTTTGCAAAGGGTGTCCTTGTAAAAAAGCTTATAATAATAAGGCTGATCTGTTTATATTGGAAGAATCAAGTACTAGTAACTCTTTCACCTGGCCAATATATTTAACAGCAAGGTACAATACACTGTTAATTTATACACAAAGATAATTAAAAATTATGTGTTTATTTATTTAACATGGATGTTCCCTTTAAAAAAATTCAGACTGGACAAGAAAACATTCTATGGACTCTCCCTATGTCATGTCTATCAGCATGTCTATCTTGAATCAACATTGTGTTTGTCTATTCATCTGCATTTAATTATACAATTCTTTTATTTTAAGCACCAGATTTGTATTGCTTGGTCTGATTAATTAAAGTGTGGTATGAAGATTTATGTGCTAATATGCTCACACCTGCTTTTCAAGTAATGAAAAAAACTAAATTAATTTTACTGATTGGTTCTTTCTTTTTTGTTACATGTGCCTTCTATATAAAAAGTTACTCTAAATATCACATCAAGATTGATGATGCACGTTTCTACCTTATTTTCTGTATTTTATATCTTTGCTTTATAGACAAAAGTATTTGTACATGCCTCTTAATTATGAAACCCAGGGGTTTCATTCAGTTCCATTGCCACAGATATAGTCAGGTCCATAAATATTGGGACATCAACTCAATTCTATTGTTTTATTAATTTTGTTTATACAAAGACAAAGAAAGCATAGATAACATGTAACTTACTGTAGCTTGGTTAACTTGCCAGTTACAATCTTTGTTCAGTTCATGTACTACACAGGGTAGTAAATCCAATAAAAAAGAAAAAGTACAACACTGCATTTCTTAATAACCAACCGATGCCTGTAGAGAATGCGCCTAGTAGGTCGTTAGATTGCTGTGCCCCTTCCAGAGACAGCGTCTTTTAACTGAAAACAATAAAACAAAGACCAAGCCTAAACTAACAAAGATGAGAGGGTATAGGGAAGGAGGAGAAACGGAAAAAACAAAATGCAACAGAGAGGTCCAGAGGGGTGGGAGGGTTCACAAGACAGAGTCGTCCACATGGGAGGATGAGGGGGGTTGCCAGTGATTATGAGGGATAACTCCTATCCCAACAGCAACAATTGGAATGTCGTGGTGGTCTTAAAGTGGTGCCATGGGTCCCAAATCTTATTGAAATCCTCCATTATATCATCATCCTCCGCCACCAAGCGTTCCAGGTGTTGAATTAAATCCATTTCAGCCAGCCATTCCAAGATGGTCGGGGGGGGGGGGAGGTAGAGTGTGGGATAACAGCAATTAAGAAAAATCTTAGAATGTCTCTTTTGATTGATTGATACGAGCCTGACAGCATAGAAAGTAGTGCAATAGCAGGACTATTAACAATAGAGAGGGTATGCATAGTGTTATAGATCTGGAAAACCTTATTCCACAAAGGCTGTATCACGGAGCAGCCCCACCATATATGCATCATATCGCCTCTGTCTCAAAGGCATCGCCATAATTTGTCTGAACCTCCTGGTGTATAGTGGGCCATTGCAGCAGGACACCTATACCATCGCCTCAACACCTTGAAACATGTTTCCTGAGCTTTACTGGTGGAAGAGATTTTATGTGTAAGTGAAAAAGACTTTATCCAATCCTCAACAGGGAATGACACTCCTATCTCCGCCTCCCATATATCTACATAGGCAGGTAGGCGGTCCTGGTCCAAACTCCCAATAAGCAATGCATATAGGTATGAAATATTGTGCTTCGGTCTATCCTGACAGAGGAGCATGTGTTCAAACTGAGTGAGGGGGCGGGACAGTACAGCTAGCTCAGAAAACGTACGAATAAAGGAGGAAAGCTAAAAATGGAGAAAAGAATTGGAAGGAGGAAGCAATCCCTGGGTCAAAAGTTGACCGCAAGGAAATGGCTCACTCCTGCAGAATCTGTGAAAAGTGAAAGTGAGCCTGTCGATTCCAACCCAGAAAATCCTCTCGATCACATGCAGGAGAGAAGGAAGGGTTATCAAATAATGGTGTGAGGGGGGCCTGGGCAAGTAGAAAGGCAACCCGATGCGACAATCACGGCATCCCATTTTGTTAGCAGAACAGAGGTCAAGGATGGGAGGGCTAAAGGGTCTCTAAGACCATGTTTAAGCCACGGGAGCGAACGTAGATCCCTACCGACCATTGCGCGTTCACACAGTCACCCATCGTTTGGTGTTACCATAGATTTGGAATGAAATGTGCTCTAGCGGTAGAATGTCAGTTTAAATTTGAGGGTATTTACATCCAAATCAGGTAAACGGTGTAGCAATTGGAACAGTTTGCATATGTGCCTCCCAATTGTCCCATTTCTTTTGGTCCCTTAACAAGTGAGAGGCACATATGCACTGTTGGAATTCCTACACCGTTCACCTGATTTGGATGTAAATACCCTCCAATTAAAGCCGGCAGTCTGCAGTTGAAACACATTGTGTTTGTTTCATTTCAAAGCCATTGTGGTGTATAGAGCCAAGGGTTGTTAAGAATGTTAGAAGCTAAGGGCTTGTTTCCATTACGTCGGGAGCCCTCCGCTAAGCGTACACGCTTAGCGGGGGTCCCCGATGTAGCAGATAGACTTACCTGCTCGGCGGACGGGTCTGTCTTCATTGCGCCGACCCGATCCGCCGGTGTCAGGCTGAACGTACTAAACAGACCATCCGCCGGCAGGCTGAGTCTATGGGATACGTCTATGGGATACGTCGGGACCCCTGCTTAGCGTATAGCCTAAGAATGTTAGAATTGTGTTGATGTCCCAATATTTATGAACCTGACTGTATATGACATTAAGCTCCTAGCCATGAATTATCAAAAAAAAAATTCTAAAGATCATCATAAATTAAGGTGCAAGCCTGGGTTTTCATTGAGTTAGTTAATGGAATCGCCTCCCTACTCAATAAATACATCATGTGTACACTGTAAAGTGTCTGAAAATAAAATTTTCACTTAGCTTAGTGAATTGGGTGATGCTATGTTCTCTTTAATCATAATTTGTGCTTTAAATATAAAGACAAACCTAAATGTTTATAGTAATTCAACATAATTGGGTCTAAAAATATTTATATGAACATACCTCACAATTTAATTTGTCATCTTAATAAATAGGTGAAAGGTAACTGGTAAATGGAAAATCACGTAATTTAATTTAAAATGTATATAATGGGATGACTGAAGTCAGTTAAGGAACACCTCTTTTTGTTTTTCTTTAGATTCATATATTTAATTAGTAAATCAATTATTTTCTGTAAAACATCATGACTGTATGCTTATTTTCTGTATTTACTTGCAAAATACAGAAAAAAAATATTTTACACATTGTGTTGCTTCACTGCTGGGTTTGAATAATTGAATGTAATCTAAAACATTCTTTGTTTTCCACTTATTTGTAAATTAGGTTCTAGTAATATGCAGTGGCAATCTGCATTCATGAGATAATCAAGGTACATTTATAAAGTAAATGCCCATATGTGTGCATGGATATGTACAAGCAATGTATAATGATGTTTGTAGTGCGCAAACTTTAAAACATGAAAACATGAGCAGTGATTCTTCTTCTGTCTTTGCATGGGCTGCTAACATCTTGGGGTTGATTTACTTAATAAATAGAATATGCTTATTTTTAAAAGAATTACAATATACCCTTAGCTTACTGAATGAAGCAAAGGATTGCTGACTTTAATCATACATTAAAGTACAAGTTAAATGTCATTGAATGTCATTAGTTTTTCTTTGCAAAGTGATTTTCCACCTCATCCAGGATTACACCCAGTGGGTTGTAGAAAGCATAGGTTAAAAAAATGTACAAAAGAAAGAAAGTAGGGCAACCTTTTAAAAAGATCTTTGGTATATTGAACAGTAAGAGGTTTTATAATGGGACCATTATAAAAAGATTAATTGTAGAGCAAGATTTTGAATTAGGATTTCCTGAATATTTGATACTCATATGAAACCATAATATGTTTGAAGAGAATCAGTGGCAACTTCTCCCAGCTTACTCCTAAATTCATTTAGATTATGGCACTTTGTTGACTGGAAAGTCTTGATTTTATGATAACAGTATGTTATATATTTACAGTGAGATGAGATAATGTGATTAAAACTGAATTGTTAACAAGTGTACTGAAAGTCTGAAACTTTGACCGATAGTACTTTTACATACGTTAACAATGTTGAGTGAGTGTTGTACTGTGTTTATCATAGCTGTATGCAGAAAGTTTGAAGTTTAAAGTGTACCTAAACTCTTGTAATGTACCACATGTCCCTTTCTGTCTAACAGCCCATTACAAGGGGGGAAACCCTTATTTATCAAGAACAGAATTAACTTAAGAATGATGTGTTACATATAACTTACAGAATAGTAATACTTATAACCTCCCTCCCCCCCCCCCCCCAGTATAACATTATACCATCCCCCCCCCCACCCCGCCCCCCCCCCCCCCCCCCCCCACCATTCCCTGGACAGTCCCCCCACAGCTCGTCCACTCTTACCTTTTAAAACTGCATGGAACGAGCTGGGAACGTCAGGTAGAGATCGGAGCCACAGGAGCACTTCCCCCCCTTCCCCCCCCCCCACGTGATAGTCACATCAGGACAACGGGCGGAGTTTTAAATAAAAATCATGTTGAATATTTGTTTTCTGCATTGAAAACACAATTCAATATGATTCCCTATGTAAACAACTCACCTGAATAAATGATCTGGTGTCTCCATGTCCTCTACTTGCTTCTCGCCTGATACTTGCCTGATGTGACAGACTGTTGTGGGGGCGGGGACACCAAGTTTACAGAACTCAATGTAATACATTGGCTTCATTGAATTACAATGCTGTCCTATGTAAGCTGCCACACCTGCAGTGCCATATAGTGGTTGCAGTGCTAATTTACCTGCTACAGTGAATTATTGAAATATTCATTATCTGATATTGTGAGTTATTCGCAAAGCATCTGAAGATGTTATTGTATTCAGGATGTCTACCAGACTCTACCAGATCATATTTTGGGAAATTACAGGCTTACAATGTAAAAAACGTTTTTCCATTAAAGTCTATGGTGCGCTTTATGTACAGAAATCTATACCTCAGCAGTGCGCTAGGGAGGTTAAAGTGCACCTAAACCCACTAGACAAACTTTTTCCCCTAGCTAGCCAATCCCACATTAATGGAGCAATATGTAAATAAAATATAAAAATCCTTACCTGTGAGATGTGTTTGTATTTCCCCCCTCATCCCTCCTCCTTCTCTGTGGATCGAACTCAGCAGTGCCACGGTGCTAAGCTCCTCACACTGTCTGGCTCCGGACATTCTTTCCTGACATTTTTTTTCCTGCTTTCACTTTGTGTCCATTGACACATATTGTATCTGGTGGCCGCCGGTGTCATTGCAGCCTTTACCCATTTAAGACTGGAAGCTAACACTGAATCTAAAATGGCGGCTCCCACAGAGCTATTGGGACAGTTTAGAGCTAAGTAAATATGTAATTGAATTTTTTTGGTGTTTTTTTATTTTTGAGTTTAGGTGTGCTTTAAGTTCAGATGGATGTAGATGTATATGTGTCTGTGTGTATCCTGTATCCGAGTGTAATCTTTTAAAAAAAATTACCCGAGGGGCTTTCACTGCAGCCCATAATGCCATGGAAACATAGCCTTACACCAATTCTACTGTAAATTATCAAAAGGTATTCATTCCAACCAAGGATGGGTGAACATATCTGTGTTTAGTTCTTTACACATTCTGTGAACATTCTTTGAACCAACTTTCACTGTCAATTATATTAAAAATGACCAGAGACAAACAATACATACAGAATAAACTCTATCACTAGTACAGATACAAAACAAATAATTAAATAAATATTGCAAAAGGAAATAAGTGATTTCTACTTACAATTTTCAACAAACACAGGATATAATTTTAGCATAGTTACGTAGTAGTACAAATAATCAATACAAATAACAAAAAAATGGACACAAAAAATGCAAATCCCTTTCTTTTAATAGAACATAAAAATAAGATTAATGGATTTCTATAACCACAATGAGTCTTCCTTAGTGGTTCATTATGCATTAATTTTCCTTCTGTGTAAGCGTATGGCTTCCTGCTTAATGAATTTCGGAGTTTGACCTTCCTTAATTGCTAATTATTTTTTTATTTAAGGACTTGCCTTCATTTTCCATCGCCCTCATGCTCGACAATTGTTTCCATGTCAAATATTTTGATTAGAGCCTGAAATAAATAGTTCAATTATAAACATAATACTTCATCTTAATGAAACTTCCATCACCTGCTATTAGGATGATAGGAGGTTATCTTGTTGAATATCAAACCGGAATCCAATCATTAAGACAATTTTATAATGAGGCTGCATTTTTAAATGCAAGAAGATTTGTTAATTCAAAGAAATATGGATTCTGGTTTTGTCTTGTCTTGAAATGATGTTTAATGTAGCATTTGCAACATTAATACAGTTATTCAGCATACAAATACAAAGTATGCAATGATAATGTTATAATGTTATCTTTTGAATGAAAAATGTAAATGAAAAAAACAACAACTAGGTGCCAGCATATTGGTAAAACCTATTCTGAAAGTATCTGCAACAGAGATCAAACTAGTGTTCCACAAGAACTGTGTAATTAAAGCTCATATGGGTCCAGACTGCACACAATATTTGTAATGAGATAAATGAGCAGTAAAAGTGCTTCAAAACAATTACTCCTTTACCTATGTAGCTACTGGCATTGTAAGAAAATACATCTACAAGTTTTACAACAGCAGCACTCAGATCACGACTCTTTTCGACTCGTTATGGCAGCCTACCTGTTCTGTTATGTTAACCAACCATAGACATGAGACATTCCAGCCCTGATATTCTTCTATGTTCCTCTTTCAGACCTGGGGTCCTTCTTTGGGTGTTGATATCACCATCTGCACACCATGGACCCTTCCTTATGACATAGCATACAGTCAGTGATGTAGATACCTAAAAACCAGCTCTTCCAACTATCTGAAATAACTCACTACACTAGTAACACCACTGAAATTAGATGGCAATTTACGAGAGTATATTTAGATGTCAAAGAAAATTACTTGAGGAGGAAGGTTATAGATAGATGGGAACTATTTGTTCACTGATTTAGCCCAGTAGTTCCAAATCCTCTGTTTATACAGAGAAGCTTGAAACCAAACGTGTGCCAAGAAGAAATAAGGATTATATCAGGGACATTTTTAATAAAGATATTTTTTAATATTCACTTTCAAAGATACCTATGACAACTTGAGATTTTTTGATATACCTTAATTTCAATCCAGTGCAAATGTTAACAGTGCAGCCCAGTGAATTATTATTAAATTAGGTTAAGTGCAACTATACTGCAGAAATGTTAGAAATACAAACATGTTGGGGTACTATGCATATTGCAATTGTTTAAAAGTATCCTTTGAGTATTAGAAATAGAGGCATTCACATTTAATACAGAAAGTTTGGAATTCAAGTGATAAAGGGTATGATTTTAAAGTGTTCTGTAATCATTGACATAGTATAACACTCTACTATTGCTCACATGTTTAAATAAATTGTGCTAGAAACTTACATATTGATGTACTAAATGCTACCACTGCAATCCAGTATCTGCACGGCTAATTATCATGCTTTTTGTTCAGTAACACATGAACTCATACTGCCCTGACCCCATTCTGTCTTTTTAAAGACAGTGTCCTGTTTCCCCCTTGAACACTCTCTAGAATATAACCTGATATGTGTTGCTGAGTTTGAGCTCAAGACCCTGTTATAACTGCATTCCACTGTAAATGGAAATAGACACAATGTGTAGACACAATGGTAGCTGAATGCATTTTTTTCCTGTCCTTACTTTTTTTGCCTGATAAGCAAGAATTTAATCTCCTACAAAACTATGTGGATTTACCATATCTTTTTTAAACTTTGCATAAGTTTAAAGTAAACCCTTACAACTGAAAGACATAGAAATTTAATTCTGCACAAGTTAGTATGTTACAAAGTAAGCATTTAGCAAATATGTGGCATATTGCCAAAAACAAGGTGGAATATAGATATCCTATACACATTTCTAGTTTAGTTAATGAATAAACACAGATTTCACAAATATGTACACACAGAATGTAGAGGTATAGAATGTGCAACATAGATACAGAGTGTCATAGTATTTAGAGGTATTGTGTCAGGACCTTTTTCTGGTTCTGGGAGAAGCACATGGTTTTAAAGATTTAAAGATGGCTGCCCCTTTTGTCTGTATTGTTCAACAAACTTAATTCCCAAGAACTTACTTGGAACAATTGAGACTCATGCAGATTGCAGTTTATATGGCCTGTAGCCTTATAACCGACATAAATAAAAAAATATATAACAGTCATCACCAAAAGAACACCATACCCACAGTATAACATGGTGGTGGCAACATCATGCTTTGGGGCTGTTTTTCTTCAGCTGGATCAGGGGCCTTGGCTAAGATAGATGGAATTATGAACAGTTACATATACACATCCAAATCAACTAAGGAATGGCTTCACCAGAAGAAGATTAAAGTTCTGGAATGGCCCAGCCAGAGCCCTGGCCTGAATCTGATTGAAAATCTGTGGGGTGATCTGTGGGCTGTGCACAGGTGATGCCCTTGCAAACAGATTTGGATTTTTTCTGCAAAAAAGAGTGGGAAAATCTTGTCAAGTAAAAATGTGCCATGCTGAAAGACTCATACCCAAAAGACTGAGTGCAGTTATTAAATCAAAAGGTGCTTCAACAAAGTATTAGTTTAAGGGTTAACACTCTAGGTTATTTAATTTTAATATTTTGTCTTCCCTCCTAAAGGGAAGCCTCAATTGAGTGGTACAGTTTATATGTCAGGTGGTAAAAAGTTCTGAAATTATTTATCTTTGTCTCATTTTTGTACAGGACAAGAACCTGACATTTTATCAGGGTGTGAGGACTTTTTATAACCACTGTATATCAGTATTACATTTACATTGAATAAGACATAATTCAGTTTTATATTTTCAAATATTTGTAATCTATGTTTGATGAGTCTATCCTTCACAGTATTCTTAGACTGAGCCTTACATATATAAGAGTGTGCTAATGTAAAAAACATTGGAACATTCATAAGTGAAATAATCCTTCAGGTATAACAACTTTTGAAAGGTTGAAAGCCTTAGTGTGAACCAGACTATACATATTAGTATTTATATATTATAAATAAGCAGTAAAAGCACTTAAGGCCAAGATATATAGGTGCTTTCTTCTTTCTAACCTATTGTATACGGTTGTGGATCTTGGCTTTCCAGCCTTCAACCAGCATACGTTTCTGAGCTATTAGAAAAAGACTACAACCATAACTGTCTGTTATGAATGCAAATATAAAAGGCTTAATGTTTGTACAAACCGGATTCCAAAAAAGTTGGGACACTATACAAATTGTGAATAAAAACTGAATGCAATAATGTGGAGGTGCCAACTTCTGATATTTTCTTCAGAATAGTACATAAATCACTGAACAAAATTTTAAACTGAGAAAATTTACCATTTTAAGGGAAAATATGTTGATTCAGAATTTCATGGTGTCAACAAATCCCAATAAAGTTGGGACAAGGCCATTTTCACCACTGTGTGGCATCTCCCTTTCTTCTTACAACACTAAACAGAAGTCTGGGGACCGAGGAGACCAGTTGCTCAAGTTTAGAAATAGGAATGCTCTCCCATTCTTGTCTTGTCATTCTTGTCTTGTCTAATACAGACCTCTAACTGTTCAATCGTCTTGGGCCTTCTTTGTCGCACCTTCCTCTCTATGATGTGCCAAATGTTCTCTATAGGTAAAAGAACTGGATTGCAGACTGGTCATTTCAGTACCCTGATCGTTCTCCTACGCAGCCATGATGTTATGATTGATGCAGAATGTGGTCTGGCATTATCTTGTTAAAAAATGCAGGGTCTTCCCTGAAAGAGATGACATCTGGATGGGAGCATATGTTGTTCTAGAACCTGAATATATTTTTTTTCATTGATGGTGCCTTTCCAGACATACAAGCTGCCCATGCCACACGCACTCATGCAACCCCATACCATAAGAGATGCAGGCTTCTGAACTGAGCGTTGATAACAACTTGGGTTGTCCTTGTCCTTGTTGATCCCTGGCCCAGTGAAAACGCCTGAGCTTGTGGATCTTGCTTTGAAATGGCTTCTTCTTTGCACTGTAGAGTTTCAGCTGGCAACGGTGGAAGGCACGGTGGATTGTGTTCACTGACAATGGTTTCTGAAGGTACTCCTGAGCCCATTCTGTGATTTCCTTTACAGTAGCATGAATCGTCAGATGATGTTATGCACAGTTGATGATGATG
>CM070033.1:71765497-71778936 GCA_036250615.1 Ptychadena robeensis | reverse complement strand
CTTGGAGTAAGACAACATGCATAAAGAGGATGATGTGGTCAAAATACTCATTTGCCTTATTATTCTGCACTCCCTGTATACTACAATATAGTGGACATTTTAGTGGGTCCAATAGAATATGTGGACAAAAACTCCATGACTTTTAAATTTTTACAACAAACATATGTCATGATGTACCAAATTTGATATCATTTTTTACGTTGATTTGAAAGCTAAAAAAACATTCTTAGATGAGACTAGAGTAAATTTTGCCAATCTTTGTTTGTTGATTTTTTGAGGTAATTCCAAAGCCCCTCAACATTACCAATAAATACTGAAGGGGTAAGGAAGGATTGTCTAAATATTTTCTTTAACAATAAATATTGTTCTAGAATGTTAAATTTTTTGTTATTCAATGTTCCCAGAGCCCTACCCCACATCTCCCTCAATTTTGGTGATCATACCATGTCCATGACTTTTCAATTAACTTACAAATCAGTTAGTAAAAGTTTTTAAGTAATCTCTAATAATAAAAAGTACAGAAGGTGTTTCCTTTTGAGAAGGTAGCTCTTCATTTTGTTGTTGCATATAGCATTATGAAGAGAGCATGAATGTCATCCTCTATCATTAAGGCCTTTTTGGCAACAACTGATTTCATGATTTATCAATGTGTCCATGTGGATGTTTTAGATTTGAAAATAAAGTAAGTATTTTAATGCCATCTTTGAGTGGTTGTGCAGAACAGAAAACACCAGAATGTAACACCCCCTGTTGGCTGTATTAATATGAATTTATTCATACTAATGCCCACTACATGTGAGAAAGTTGCCAAGATGTGTGCAGTACTGTAGATCAGCTACTGATCTTTTTCCTCTCTTAATACGCAAGTCCGTCATCATTACAAGTGTGCCCTACAAAACACATAAAATATACTTCTTACGTTAGTTTAGGTCTTCTTTAATTTGCCAAGTAAAATATGCTCTACAAATCATGCTACAATGTAAAATGCATCTGATTTTAAATACAATATAATCAAAGGTAAACAGTTCTGTTATCATTTAGGATTATATATCTTTAGAAACCTGTGTTGATAAGCTTTTGTGCACATCAAAATAGCTTCTTCCTTAACAAATGTAGGCACAATCAGCTTGAAGAAAGTCAAATGCAGATCAGAAGGAGGTCAATGGCAGGTATAAAACTGCTGTCAATATAGTTTAAGATATGTCAGAGGCATCTAAAATTGTAACCATCATATGTCCTGAGATAACTAGACACATACAAATGTAAAGGTAGGAACTAAATAATAAAGTTGTTCCTAAATTTTGAATTGTTTACTATATTGGATATAAAAGAGCTTATATAGAATACAGACACAGTTACAACACCCCAGTATTCACAACTAGATGAAATGTTTGTATGGTGGGTATTATCCTTCTACATCAATGCTGTTCACAGCTAGGATATGTAAAAGTGTGCATAACATGAAGAAATAAAAATTAAGGCACTTTTGCTGTAAACTTGATGGCTTAAGGCCCATGCCCTTGGTTCATAAATTTTAAGGAGAAAGTCATTTTATACATGCAGTCTCTTGACTTTTATACAAGCCAGCATTGGTAACGTTTATTTTTACACCTAAATAGTATTTGAGTATGCATTTGAAAGCATTATAAATAATAAACTCAAAATAAAAATAGATTTAAAGCATTATTTCTTTATGCCAATTTGACTTTGCCTCCTGTAAGGGAGAATAATTATTTGCTACAGAAAGTCCCAACAATTTTTTCAAAGTCTCTAAGTAACTGGTGAAATATTTATAAGAGTGCAGCACTTAATCCCTAACTAGACAGTTATGTATTTCCCCAATTGTTTTAAGCCCGGGGTTCTAATAAATAAATCACATATACTTCTTCATGATAAAATATTTAAAAGGAATTCGGAGATGTTTTCTTTAGATGTATTGTGCGCATGCAATTACTAGTACTTTTGTTATGAAAAAAACCTATTAGGGATTTAGTAAACATACATACAGTTTTTGGTGCTTCTCTTTAGGACTTTGTTCATTCAAGGCATGTAAAAGAAAGGAAGCACCTTTGTGCCTCATGTGCTGTTCTTCAGCACCTAGCTATACCTACTGAATAAATTATATATTGAGATGGTTAGCTCTTAAAACATGTCTTAAATTTCATTGTGCTGTATATTTATTTTTGAATAAACCTTTTTTTTTAGGACTACATAAGCTGCAGTAAACTGACAATATTCTGGTTATTAAAAAAAAATTATTGACATCTCGAATAGGTTTACCTTTGAAAATTAACATTATATGAGCAATCTACAAAGTATAATCAAATTTGTTTAGAGAACCTGGGGTTTAAAAGTGCACAAGAACACTAATGTTTAAAAATAATTACAAAGCTTAATTTCATTCCACCTTAAAACACAATTCACACCAATTAAATCATAACTGTACCAAGATAAGTCTTTCATGGATAATTTATTCTAAAAACAAGAATATATTCCATATTATTGAAATCCTGCTTTGAAAAGAGGATTATACAATTATTCAACACACATTTTTCTAAATTTTTAATATACTTTTTTCAATATATGGATGTTCAAGTTCGAGAATCACTTTCATTAATAGAGAGTCATTATGGAACGTGTACATCCATAAACATAACACATGTATGAAAATCCTTTGCCTAAAGCATAGGTAGATATCAATTGATGAAAATCCTTCCTGCATTCAGAGAGGACACAGAGGACAGATGACTAAAATTATGCAAACAGTACAGTACAAAGTTCTAATCGGAAAGTCTTTGCTAGGTGTAATTTCTTTAAAACTGTATTTGGGACCTAAGAACATATACCTGCTTAATACGAGTTTTTTTTCCATCTCTTTCCATAGAATTATTCAGTTTTGGATATGAGACCTCCTCCTACTGTCATCACTTTGAACAATGCCATGTACTGGCAGGAATTTGAGGAGGCGTGCGTCTATGAGTGTCTAGATGGTAAAGACTGTCAAAGCTTCTTTTGTTGCTACGATGAATGTAAATCTGGCTCATGGAGAAGAGGTCGGGTACATATAGACCTTTTAGAATTGGACTCATACTCCAGAGTCTTTTTTCCAACATCATTCTTGTTATTTAACCTTGTATACTGGGTTGGATATCTTTACCTATAAAGACTCGCATTGTGAAGACTGCCTTTATCTGAATCAGTTCGACAAATAAAAGCTGAAGGATACAAAAGACTTTTTTTTCTCGTCACAGAAATCAAGTTTGTAGTCGACTGAGCAAGAAAAAAGGACTCTATTTAAAGAGTTTAATTGTGAAATGTTACTACTGATGCCTAACTAATTTTTACCACAAGACGATGCTTATAAATTCTTATATAGTAAAAATCTATATTTGGCATAGAAAAATGACACAAAAATATCACTGAGTTATATTGTACGTACAAAAACATAAAGAAAAATACCATTGCACCATTTTATTAAAAAATTAAAAATTTCTATATAAAATGAAGTACATTTTTTATTAAAGGATAACATACCTGATCGTTTCAAAATAAAAGCCATGTTTATCTTTTTCTACGTGGTCCAGACGTTACATAAAAAGGTTGTAACTTCTTGAAAATAAAACACAAGCACACTAGCTGGGAATTGTGAAGATCTATTTACTTTGGAAAAAGTGAAACAAACTTTTATGTTTACAAAGAAGACTCATTTTGAAAGAACACTATTTATAGACATATCATGTGTACTCGACTCCCAACAAGAAAGAAGAAAAAGCATTTTATATTGTGAAGTTTTTTTTCTACAATTGCTGTTTGACTACAATACCCCTTTGATGTGTTTTATGTCACAATGGCTATTTACCATGGTGCCTACCAGCTTCATTCTATACACATATATAAAAAAATTTAAAACAACTCCAAATATATTTTCTTTATTTTGAAAATGATTTAAACATTTTTTTCTTATCTTATCAGCTGATAGACTTGATAACTTTGAATATACTTCTAAGTGTTTTTCCTAGAATCTGTTTCTCCTGACTAGCCGATATCCTTATAATGAACTAACTAGGCAAGAAAGAACTATAAAATAACCATGTACAGTTTTGACCACAGTTGATTTATTATTTATAATCATAAGCAAAGATGTTGTAGAGAGGTGGAATGTAGTGATGAGCGGCATAGGCAATATTCGAATTCAGGATATTTCGCGAATAATTCTACTAATATTCGATTCTATATTCGCGAATATTCGAAATCGAGCGCTAGATTCACAATTATAATCTCCTTGTAATTATCTTTAAAATTAATCATTTTACCTTTAGAATGGTCACATGTGCTATATTGCATCTATATTCGCAATCCATGACCATAAGCATTTCAATGCGAATATTCGAAATTGTGAATATCCGCCATCATATTCGAGAAATTTGCAAATTCTTGAATAGCCGATGTTCACCAAATATATTCGAAATTCGAATATTCAAGCTCAACACTAGTGGAATGCAGCCAAAAAGCCCAAACAAGTGTCTTTTATTATAAAAAAACATGAAAATTATGCTAAAAAATATTAATATCCTCCCTTAATGCCCGCTTCCATGAATCAGTCAGGCAGTCAGTTTGAGTCAATGTAGACTTTAGAATGCCCAAATATTGAGATATTTAAAATCTCATATCTACAAAACACTAAATAAAAGGTTGCCACACAATGCCTCCTAGTAAGCTTAGCAAACAAAAGATCAATCAAAGGAAAGTTCTCATTTCTAGATCCATTGATCATTCTTCTTATTTTTAATGATATAATGTTATATTGGTTCATATTTATTTTTATTATTATTAAAAGAATATGTCCTGGGTATCTTTAAGCATAATGGTTGGTATCCCAGTAGCAGCCTATGCACTCAGATTTAAGAAAGTGTTTCATGAGGTAGTTACAAAAAAGCTGCCCAGTTACCTCTACCAAAAGGATGAAAAGAGCATTTGGTTAAGGAAGTCGTCTGCTAATTTCTGTTTAATCATAAAATAGAGATGTAACAAAACAATTAATGCATTACTCCTGCATTAACTGCATTAACCTGAAGTGACTACAATTTTTTTTGGTAGTGCTGGAAGTGATTTCCTGCTATTCAACCGAATACTTCCAGTGAGACATCCCTTCTACTTGTACACAATACTCTACATGGGGAGCCTCCCCTAATACTGGGTAACTAGAACCCAGTTGAGATTTTTAAGGTACCAAATGTTCATCAATAAGTATTTATTATTTATGATAAGAAAAACCACTTTATTGACATAGAATACAGCCCTTCTTACACTACATGTCAAAGCACTATACTACCTCATGAAAACTCAAGTCCTTGGTTCCACTAAGGGATACCATGGACTTTAGATCCCCTTGCCTTGTTGGTAAAATCCATGCTATGTTAATAAACCGTTTTTATCAGAATACTTATTGGTGTACTTTTGGTGCATTAAAAGTCCCAGCTGGGTTCTAGGTTACTTAGTATAAGTGAAGGTTCCCCATCAATGTATTGTGTACTGAAGTGCCAACAAGTTATACAACAACATGATGTCAACGTGTGTGTGTGCTGGTTGCTTAATGTGGTCAGACAAGGGAGGAGATTTAAGGATACAAAAAAAATTAAAAACAATGCTTTCCAGGTGGAGAATTCTCTATGTGGTTTTAAAAGAATGATTTCCTCTTTTTATTTAGTTACACAACTACATTTTTTTCCACGTTTTGCAATAAAATGTACTTGTCTCTTGGATTTAGTCATAAGAGTGTATGTGTATTTACCAAACAGCTAACCAGGGAGACTCTCAAGCAATGTACCTTTCCAGATAGCATATTATTCTTTCTCTGCATTTTTCTCAAATGGGTATTACACAATCACAAGCACCAAGCATCTTGTATATGCACTTCCCACTTTCAACTCTCAAAAGAGAAAGCTACACCAATTCAACATTTCATTTAAGAAAAAACTAATAACTAAATATAGCAAAAATTTTGCTCAAATTTGATACAGTAAATCGAAATTATATAAAAAAACGTATCAAGGGAAATCAATGTGTTATTTTATCAACGTTCAGTTGCAATGGGCAAGTAGGTAATCTTGTTGCACTCCAGTGTTTAATTAAATATTACATTTATCATTTTAGCCCTAAAGTCTTCTCTTAACAGTTGTTCTAGAGATATGTCTTCTGCCCAACACAACTGCTGGTCACATTTATAAAGTATGAAAATGCACAAAATAACCCTGATAAGGCACCCATGTGAAGTAAAAACCATTTCAGGTGACTAGCTGTTGAAGTTCATCAAGAGAATGCCAAGAGTGTGCCAAGCAGTAATCTGAGCAAATGGTGGCTATTTTGAAGAAACTAGAATATAAAACATGTTTTCAAGTATTTCACATTTTTTGTTAGCACAAATCAAGCCTTCTTAAAACAGAAGGTAACATTTTTTGTTACATAACTCCATATGTTTTCATTTATAGTTTTAATGCCTTCAGTGAGAACCTACCAATGTAAATGGTCATGAAATAAAGAAAACACGTTGAATGAGAAGGTGTGTTCAAACTTTTGGCCTGTACTGTATATTCCTAGTTAACTACTTTTAAGCCTTATTCACGCAGTCAAATGGAGAAACGCGCTTCCAGACTCGGCGAGAAGGAGGGCGAACATGCATTTTCGCGGCCGAACTGTCCGCCTTGCGTGCAGTTTGGCCATCACTGTTTTCAACGCTTTCCAATTTCCAGCTGCTGCTCAGTCGTGGACAGATTATCTAAGTGGTCTGGAGACTGTGATTCACACACAAGTGATTGTAGCCTTATCCTCAGTCAGCTCTAACTGGCTTTTAACTTTCCAATTCCAATTCTTTTCTGTTCATTTAGTTTTTTGATTCAACTTTTACAATTTGTTTGTTTGTTGTGCAATCATCTTAATCCATTTGCAATAATAAAAAAAGTAAAATCATACTTTCTTCCAAAAACAAATTTGTAATAACACTTAAACAAGGACAAATTATATATTTTTTAAAATTGGATTTAATTCCCAGTTGCACTATTTCTGGCCTTAACATCAAATAAAATTGTTGTCATGGCATATGTCTGACAAAAGGGTTGCGATTATTCTCAGCTTTCAAAGATAGTGGATCTTTTATTTGCATCTCTATTACCAGTAATATAAAAATTAACATGTAAACCTTGTCATGTTGGGCTAGTCCCTTTACTCGAAGATGGGTCCTGTGGGCTCTGTTGCTGTGGGCGATCCCGGCGTCTCCCCCGGGGCGTGCGTTGGCGCTTGGCAGATGGGCCCGCCCCGGCGCGCATCTGGTCCGGGGACATCCTCCTCTGGGAAGGGCGGTAAGTGCTCAAGTCTCCAGGTAGATCAGCCAGAGGTCAAGAGGCCCTCAGTACTGCCGCCCATTCAGGGACTTCGATCGGAGGTAGATGCAGGGCATGGCAAAACTGCGGTACTTCGTCCGGGTAGCGTAGGAGAAAAGGTCTGCCCCCCGCCGTGACTTGCAAGCCGAAGGGGAACTTCCATCTATAGGGCAGCTGTCGTGGCCGGAGTTCCTCCATTAAGGGGCGGAGGGCCCTCTGCTGCTGCAGCGTCGTAGTGGACAGATCTTGGAATAATTTCAGCTCAGACCCCCTCAAAATTGATCGAGCCCCTCTGCTTGGCTTTTTGCATAATAAGCTCTTTGGTGGGGAAGTGCTGCAAACAACAAATAACGTCACGGGGGTTCTCGTCCCTGGCATCCCGGGGTCTCAGGGCACGATGTACCCGCACAAAGTCAATGGGGGTGTCCACCGGTTCAGTCAGGAGTTCATTTAAAATAGCCGTGAGGATGAGCTGTAGACGGTCAGGGGGGATGTCTTCCTTAAGGCCTCTTACCCTAATATTGGGTCATCGGCCGCAGTTGTCCAGGTCCTCAATGTGCCTCTGCATGACAACGACTGTCCGGTCAAGGGATGATTGCGCGCGGGCAATGGATTGGATCTGTGTCGCGTTAAGAGCCACCGTGGCCTCCACCGCATCCACGCGCGTGCCGATGCCTTTGATGTCTGCCCGTAGGTCCGCCACCACCGAGTTTAGGGCTTGCTTGATATCCGCCGTCATGGAGAGCATCTCCTGTCGGGTGGGCAGAAGGTGGAGGTACGCTGCCATGTCTGTGGAGCCGGATGGCAACTGTGCGCCCGAGAGCTGCCCGCGTGGTGGCGAGGAGGCCGGCGCCATCTTGGATGGATCCGCGCCGTCCGAATCCTGTCGCTGAGATCTAAAGATAGCAGGGATGTTGCTGGATCGGGTCCACGGCTCGGCGAGGTGTGCGGGCTTGCCTGTTTTGCCCATTTGAGTCATGGGGTGAGCGTGTTTCGCCGGAGCTCTGGAGTTAAGTGGCCATCTTGCTCGGCGGTCGGACCACGCCCCCCCCCCGGGCTTGTCCCTTTACAAGGCATAATTGAACTTAAAGCTCACCTAAACCCAACAGACAAGCTGGCCAACCCTTTTATTGAAGCAATCTGTAAATAAAAGAAAAAATCCTTACCTGTGAGGAGATATCTTTGCATTTTCCCCAGCCCTTCCCCTCTTTGTGCACTGCCAAGGAGGTAACATTCTTAAACCACAGCTCCTCACATCTATTTATCTTTCTACTGCTTGCACTGTGTCTATTGAGAGACATTGTATCTGGTGGCCCCCTAAGTTACTGCAGCCTTAACCCATGGAAGACTGAAAGCTACATTGAAATTAAATTGGTGACTCCCAAAGACCACAGAGGGTATTTTTTTTACGTTTTTGGACAACTTCGAGCCGTTTAGAGTTTAGAGGTAAGTAAAAATTTAATTATATATATATATATATATATATTTATTTTTTTTAGTTTCGTTTAGTTTAGGTGCGCTTTACGATGACCTGTAAATAAAGAATGTAATTATCTAGACATTTTAGTGTAGTTATCTATGTTTCATTATATATTCTCTATATATATCTTTAACCTCCCTAACGGCATGATACGGGCAATCAAGGCAGTGTACAGAGTACACTGCCTGCCGTTTCCGGCATCTCGCCGGAGCTCTACGCGCAGCTGTTGTCATTACTGACAACAGCTGCGTGAGAGGGGAAGCCGGCGCTCCTCCATAAACATGGAGGTCTATGGCGCCGCCCCCCCCTTCCGCGTCACCGTGACACGATCGGGGCGGTGCCGCCAACCCGGAAATGCTGCAGCGATGAAGACAATCGCTGCAGCTTTCCGGGGAGGCATAGGGTCTCCCCGCTGCCTGCTTTCCCGGTGGTTGAGGCGAGCCTGAAGCTCGGACGAGCTAGGCTCGTCTCAACCGCTAGGGAGGTTAAAAAGATCTTGATTTGTCATTTTACTAGAAATCCTTTTGAATATAGATCGAATTAACCACTTGGTTACTTCTTACCCCCTTGTTTTTGTATTTTAGAAGCCATATATAAATATATTGAACAAGATCTTTGCAACAAGATGTTGTTCTTTAATTATACTTGTGCAGAATATAATAAAACAATATACTGAAGAACAGTGATTATGTGGAACTCATGTGATCTTGAATATATAACAGTAAGTTTAGGTTATTTATATCTGAATCTCACTTTTGCTTAGAAGGAAAAAAAACCTTTGAGTGCATTGGTAGAAAGCAAACTCCGGAGAAGAGAGGTTGACAGGGTGAATGACTTTGTATAAGCCGAGAAGAGTGCCTATCTGTAATTTTGAAAGCCAATTTTCTAGCAGGACACAACTGTCAGGTTATAGAATAATGAGAGACTGAATTAGGAGAGCTGATAGAACTGTATGTGACAAATTAGTGTATATCAGAGAATGGAGATAAGTCGCTGAAAATAAGTAAAAAAAGAATAGAAAAGTGAAATTTTCTGAAGTATAATTATAAAAGCATTCACTGAATTCTGTAGTGCTTGAAGTACATAAACTGGATACTTAAAACAAGGCTTTCAGGATGCTATCTTTCCCATTGCTGGAAAAAAGCCAGCAGTTGTGAATCCAAAAGCCTTATTAACATTATTTATGTCATTCACTAGAATACTTGCTATCACGATAGGACCTTAATAACAGTTTCTCTTCTCCCAGAACAGTAAACAGCTCCCACTCCTTGGAGTGTATATAGCACCAAAATAGTTTTTTTATTCCTGATTAAATCACAATTTTTATTGTTTAGTTTGTTTTTGAGGAAATCCATAGCCACAGGTTTTTGAATGACAACAGTGGAATTCTCAGAAAATTCCTTCTATGGCTAGATAGATTGATGTATGTATTCACTCTTTGTTTTTCTTAATGAGTATTATTTAAGATGGGACATGGAAAAGTTAGCATTTTCACTAGGGACACTTTCTAGTTTGGGTCTTCCCTTGTGAGCTTCTACCATGTGAGGATGTTTTGTTGATCTGTCTCTTCTCTCGACCTTGGACCTAAGAATGGATAGCTAAATGGATGTTTATAAGTGAGTGGAACCATTGAAGATGAGAATGCTATTCACTCATTGTATGATCAATTAATGAATCCATATTGTCCCTCCTTGCGCCTCCAATGATGCGCTGCTGTGAAGGTTACAACTTTTATTTTGCTAGGTGCAGAGAGATACTTGGGAAGGGAGACATAGCTGCCTTATGACACTCCATTCATCTGGAGCATACCTGGCTATCTAGTGACTGCAGGGGCAGAAATACAGGCAGAAGAAATATTATATCATATTTCTAGTACAAGAAATGGAAACTGCTGAGGCTTGAAGGGAACACAAGTAGAGTGGACACTTGACTCCCAATGGTTGGTTGTAAGTCAAGTTGGTTGTAATTCAAAATAATTTTTGCCATAAAACATAATTAAAATACCCATAATGTGTCCTGAAACTCCCAAAAGCACCCTTACCTAACCTTTACATAGTAAAACGTGTTGTTTAAAATGTGTATTTTACTATAAACACCAAATATTTAATACTCTCACTAAAAAGTTTAAATGAGCCTTGCCTACCAGTAAAAAATTTTTTAATTACTATTCAAGTTGACTTGGTCATTGTTTTAAGGAGAGTCCCCTTTCATAAGAATATCAGGAATCCAGCCTTTTAGCCATTGGTGAGATGGCCATTTTGACATACTGTACTTGTAATTGATGCCAGGTCACATGAATAGCACCACATAAACAAAAACATGTTATGTCCTCAGCCATGATTTTGGTTGTTAGTCAAATCTTTGTAAGTTAAAACTAAAATTGTTGTTGTAACTCAAGTTCTTAAGCCAAGCAAAGCCAAGTCATAACTCAAGAGTCCATTGTAAGTGTATTTTTAGATTGTGGGCATCTCCACAATGTTTTTTGTTTTTTTTGTTTATATACAGTTTATTTTTTTTTTATTCCTTAATAGTGATCGGCCAAATGTTTGTTGCAAACACTTCTGCATCAATCTGCCTTCCATACATTATAACAAAGTTTACCTCTCACCCACAGTCAGATGGTGCAGTACACCCCTACCCGCACATCCAATAAGAACAAAACAAACGTTGGATTAAATTTTCATTTTATAAGGTCTGGTATGCTATGGAAAAGGACCACAAACAGAGTGGGTCCCCCAGAGCATACCAGATCCCCTACCGGCATAGGGTTTGGTAAGCTCTAGAAAAGGGAGACCCAAAACAGCATGGGGTCCCCCCCAGAGCAAACCAGACTCCTTTTTTCAACCGGAAAAGGGCAGTCCCACAGGCCCCATGCCATATCTCAACTAAGGGAAAAGTCCTCATTAAGGTAATGGGGTGTTTCCCCCCAAAATATGGGACAGACTTGCTTTGTTGAGGCGCAGGTTTAACAAGAGGACCCCCAGGTCCTGCACCCCACCCTATTGAATAAATACAGAATGAATACATCCCAAGAACATTTTACCTATTCACAAGAGGGTTTTAAATAGTTTCCTATATATAAGAGTCCAGAGAGAAAAAATATTTTTTTATTAAATTTCTAGTATTCCACATAGTTACATAGGAACTCCATCTTTTCACTCAAAGGTTCATGAGTCATATGAAGGGTGTCTCTTTCCTGGAGATCTAGCAATTTGTTTTTGTCCCACAAAGACCTTTTATGAATGGTTTATATTAAGCTAATGGAAATACCTAGCACTAAATCTTTGGCTAAAATGTATAATTTTCTTCTGATTTATTAGCTACTGGTCTTCTTTACTGTTTTGCACTCTGACGGGTGGAAATTTTGGAATAACAATTCTGTTAATATAATTTATGATCTATCCCATATTTCAGGAAGCAGATCTGTGTGAAATAATTTATGTCAGTATGTTAATTTCTATAGTCCCAGCAGTAATTTCCTCTCCATAGCTTTTGGTTCTCTTATTCATTGAAGTACTCTCGAAGATTAGTAAACTTAGAACAAGACAGTGATTTCTGTATACAAACGGGAGATTTCAAATATTTTTAGATTCTTAAAAACTGAACCACACTTTTTTCCAGCTCCATGTCTCCCAAATACAGGTTTATTTTTTCTTTTTTCCAGATGGATTCCTGTTCACTAATTTAGATTACTCAATAACAGAGCGAATTTATCACACCATATTCTCATTTGAAATAAAAAAAAACCAAGTATCAAGTATTCGAATTGCAAATATATTCGGCGAATATCGGCTATTCGAGAATTCGCAATCTCGAATATTCACGATTTTCTACATTGGGATGCTTATGGCCATGAATGGCCAATATATATGTGTTTGCAATTGCGCATATTCACGAATATTGAACCGAATATTAGTAAAATTATTCAGGAAATATCGCAAATTGGAATACTGCCTATGCCGCTCATAACTATGCTTAAAGGGGACATGAAATCTAAAAATAAGCTTAGAATGAGATTGAGCTACTTTGAAAATGTAACATGGAATTTAATATATATATATATATATATATATATATATATATATATATATATATATACAATAATTATTCATACCCCCTTACATTTCACTCTTTGTTATATTGCAGCCATTTGCTAAAATCTTTTCTTTTTTTCCCTCATGACTGCCCACCCAGCACCCCATATTGACAGAAAAACACAGAATTGTATACATTTTTGCAGATTTATTAAAAAAAAGAAAAACTGAAATATCACATGGTCCTAAGTATTCAGACCCTTTGCTCAGTATTTAGTAGAAGCACCCTTTTGATCTTTTAGGGAAAGAAGCAACTATTTTTTTTCACACCTGTATTTGGGGATCCTCTGCCATTCCTCCTTGCAGATCCTCTCCAGTTCTGTCAGATTGGATGATAAACGTTGGTAGACAACCATTTTTGGTCTCTCCAGAGATGCTCAATTGGGTCAGGGCTGGACTATTCAAGAACAGTCATGGAGTTGTTGTGAAGCAATATAGGGAGTGCAGAATTATTAGGCAAATTAGTATTTTGACCACATCATCCTCTTT
>CM070033.1:71733382-71756528 GCA_036250615.1 Ptychadena robeensis | reverse complement strand
CTGGCAGCAGCGACAGCAGTGCATGGCAGGGGAGCCCACCACCGAAAGGGATGCATGGGTGTAAATATGAAGATAGATCCCAGAAGCACGACGGGGGAGCACCCCCACCATATGGGGTCATATCCCCCCATGGCCGACCCACCACCTCCAGCAGTTGGCTGAGGCCGAAGGCCCAAATCTGGCACAGGGGGTGAGGGCCGGTGGTACCAATGTGTCAATACTTGTACGCTAGGTTCTTGCGCCCTGTAGTGGAGGAGGATTATGGTTGAACGCAAATGATTTAACCCAGCGACCTGGGAGAGGACTCCGAGAGCTCCGATTCCTATGGGCCCATTATCCAGGCGGTCCACCTCGGGGCGTCCCCAATGAGGCAGCGCATCCATAGATTATTTAATTGATCATGAAAGTATATAAACTAACAAAATTTGACTTCGGTTCGGCGCCTAATGGAGTCAGCTGCATCGGCTCAGGGATCTGTCTCTCACAGCTCCTCCGACGACGTGTGAGCTCGCTCCGGGTAGAAGGTTTTGCCCCATTTCCATGCCTAAGGGAAAGCAGCAGGTAATCTGCGACCGCTATATTAACAAAGCGCGGCGGCGCCGCCACAGCCGCAAGAAAGGGCGGAAGCATTACGGCCCAGAGAGGAAAGACATGGGGGACGCGACCGCATGTCACGCGCGGGAGGAGGACTCGTGTGTGAGAGCGATGCGGTCTCCCCTCTCCCCGTCCCTTGCACCAGCATGAGTATAAGAAGCTGGGAGAGATTGGTGGACTTATCAGGAAGGCTGATCTTCAGGCATTTATTGTGAGACCATGCAGCAGCACCTGCAGCCCCTAAATGGCACCATGGCAGACCAGGCGGCACGGTGGCACTTTGGAGCAGACGGTGGGCTGAGCAGTAGGAGGTAATCGCCACCGAAAGATCGGGATGCTGCCAGGGACAAAGTGGACCCGCTGGGGACAGAGTGGACGACCTGGGGGGAAAATAGGGGAACAAGGTGCACAAGTGGTGCTCGGCCGATATCCGCAGGCCCTGGCTTGAGCCATGCAAGTGGAACGTGAACATAGGATTGGCCCCTATAGACCCGGGGCCCAAGGCCCTCCGACCGGTGGATCGCGAGGGTATTCGCTTTCGTTCACCGTGCCCAGGCCGGGCACAATAATCGCACCCAAAAGAAAACTGGTCGTGGATGGCCACAATGTTGGTGTTTGATGACCTTTGCTGCGGAGGTGTCAAAGGAAGCGCAGGGCTTCACGCCAGTATTGCCAGACCTTGATTGCGCCGGGCAGCGTTTGCCACCTCCTCTACCCGGCCAAGATTTAAAACGCATGCCACAGGAGGTAATCTTTGGAATTCACCCGGGCCCCGGAGGCCCAGAGGTACCTGGAGAATTCTTGCCGGTGGAGGACCGGTTGACCAGGCGAAGGTTGCTACACCCACCCCTCCCTCCGTCGTACCCATGGCATCCCTGCAGGGGGCTACCGGCGGGGCTTCCCGGACTCAGAGGGATGAGGACGCTATCCGCGATGGATTTCGACACGCAGTCGGCGACGGGGGAGGTGGTGCGGTCAGGAAAACTACACCGTGGATTTTGGGGTCCGGACGAGACCCTTGTTTTGGTTTCAGTTTTGGAAAGGTTGTGTCCTGCCCAGCTGACTTCGTCAGTTCTTCAGTTGTCTCACTTCTGGGACTTTGACGGGTCAGGGGTGGGGTGGTTGCAGGGTGGAGGTAGAGAAAGGGGTTTACTTTGGCCGGAGTGAAGAGCGGTAATGGATCAGGGAGCGCCGCTTAGGGGTGGCGGGTTCTGTCAGGAAAGAATTCATCCGGGAGGGGGGGCCCAGAGGGGGGTTTCATGGTAGGATCCTGACAGGGGGAGCGGAGCGAATGGGGCACATACCTATGGCCTGGGGTGTTGTTCCGTCTCCATCGCAGGAGGGCTCGGTAAGTGGCTGGGGCGGGGGGGGGGCACGGGCTGTGGAGTTGGGTTACAGGTATTTATCTGTTGTTTCGGTTGGTGGGGGGGGGTGGGGGGGGGTGGGGGGATGAAGGGAGGTGCTGCTGCGGTGATCCCCATACCCCCCCCCATGGGACGGGGTAAGGATGGTGTATGGATATTTGGGGAGTATCGAGGAGCGCAGGCTTACGATTGGAATTATCTTGAGTTTCTAGTGGTGGATGTACTGCTGTGGGGGAGGAGTGCGAATGACAGAGAGCTGAAGGGTCATTACGAGTTAGACGTTAAAGGGCTAAGGGCACCAACAGCGCCCCGTTACCTGATTCCCTTGGGAAGGATGAAGGGGATATTGCGCGCTTCAGGCGACCACTGGAGGCCTCTGTTGTTTTAAATAATCTGAAGCGGTTTGGGTGTGGGGAGGTTCTGGGGGCTGAAGCACAGGGGGCGAAAGGCAGTGGGTGTAATTTGATACGGAAGTCACTGCCTTGTAATATTCTCCGCCAATGTCTGATTGCGAGGCGGGGGGTTAGGTGGTGTTTGTGGGGTTGCAAGTTTCAATCTTCCCCGATAGATAGACTCAATGTGTACGACATGCCCCTAATGTGCAAAATGCAGACTATTTTGGGAGCACCCTGGCCCTGTGCCGGAGCGCCATCCGCCACCCCTTTGTTGTAGGGGGGGGACTTCATGTGGTGATGGACGCAAGGGATGACAGGAGGAGGATGGGAGGAGACCCGGTTCGGGCTATGAGGCTGCTCGGCAAAGGGGGGGTGGGGGGGGGGGGGGGGGGTGGGGGGGGGGGGGGGTGGTGGGGTGGGGGGGGGGGGGGGTGGGCATCGAGGGGCGGGGGGGGGGCCCTGTCTCCACCCAAACCCCACTCTATACTCCATCCCTACTCCATCCACCTCAAACCTCTCCCGCATCCTCTCACTTCCGTACCTGATACGTCCACACTAAGCAACAAAGTCCCTCCCTACTTTCCACCCCCATCGCCTCGGGTAGTTCCTTCTACACCCCTTTCCTATCACCACCGCCCCCTCTCCCGCGCCCCTCTCACCCTCTCGCGCCCTCGCAACTCACTGACAATTCTACCACCAGCAAACTTCCGACGCGCCTTCAGGCTGGTTGGAGGGTGGGGGGTCTGTTGATATTTGGCGACATTGGCACCCGGGACAGGGACTACACGCACTTCTCACAGGCCCAGATTCGTTCTCGCGGAGTGATACCGTTCTCACGAACATCGCCCTTTTTCATCACTTTTCGACGGCCCGTAAGGGACTTGTGGTTATCCTGATCATGGCCCGGGTTGGCTCCTTGAGATTGGTGGGTCTTAGGGTGCCGCGCTACACCAGAGTCTGGCGGTTCCCGACTTAAAATGGCGAAGGATATAAGAACTTCAGGCTATGCTGACAGGGTGTGGTCCATTATCATGGGACAAGCCGCCCATGAGTCGGACAAGGTCCTTTTGGGAGGCAGCGAGAAGGCCTTCGGTTATTACTAGGGGCAGGTCTTGGCCTGTCAGTTAAAAAAGCATTAAGCAACAGTATCGGGAGGCCAAAACCAGGCGGTCCGGGAATGGATTGCGTATACAGAGTATCAGCTGGAGCGTCGGGCCACCAATGAGGGATGAGTGGATACGGGCGAAGCACGGGGTTTGACCATGGAGGGGGAGGGGGCGGGAATATGATAGGCCATATTAAGACTTCTAAGGAGGTAGACTTGATGCTTTGGCAGGCAAGTCCGGTAGGCTCTTGGCAAACCTAGCAAGGGGGGCAGCAGCCGAGGTCCACATCACGGCACTCAGGGAGGCCAAGGGGGGCTCGGAAGGATCCCGCACAGATAGCGGGATGTACGCCGGTATATGAGCATTTATATGCGCCCCAGGAGGTGGGATTCCCGGGGGGGGGATGCCTTCCTGACAGTCTCCGCTACCTCAGATGACACGGATCAGACTGAGGGGTGAAACAGGGCGTTTCCAAGGACGACGTGATGGCGGTCATCAAAACATACGGAGGGTGGGAAGGCGCGGGCCTGGATGGGTTCTCCGCAGATTTCTACAAAATGGCCCCCTGAACTTGCGGACACTTGGGGGGGTAATTTAATGACAGCCGTCGGGGGGGACCTTCCCTTCCCCCGGCGAACGGGGCGTTCATCGCCCTATTGCAAACCGGCGAGATGTCCCTTCTTGACCAGATAGTATGAACCATCTCCCTATGAACCAGGATATCAAGTTATTGTCGAAATTGATGCCAATAGACTAGCGGCTCTAATGCCCGACCTAATTGCTGCGGAGCAAACGGTGGGGTTTGTCCAGGGTAGGACGCGGAGTGGGCAACATTCGGAAGGTCCTCTATGCGGGAATGTCATACTATCTAAATTCAAGGCGGCGGGGGGCCCACTGGGGCGCTGGTTCCTGGACCGCGGAGAAGGCCTTGACAATATCTGGCCATTGGCTCTATCAGTGATGCGGGCGCTGGGCCTTTACACGGGCACTTTCTCAGCTATATTTCAGCATGTATCGTATCCCTAAGGCGCAGATAGATACTCCAGTGCGTGTCGGGGTCTTTTCCGTGTGCAGGGGACTGCGTCAGGGGTGCCCTCTGTTCTCCCTTTTGTTAATCTGTCTATAGAGCCACTATCACGGACCCTCCTGGAGGAGGATTTGTAAGGGGTGGCGAGGGGGGGGGGGGGGGGTGAATTTGATGCTGTTCTCTCTAGGCGACCCACACAGGACTGGGGGCAGTTATTTCTCTGTTTCAGCACTTG
The DNA here is from genome assembly GCA_036250615.1 of Ptychadena robeensis. NCBI lineage: Eukaryota > Metazoa > Chordata > Amphibia > Anura > Ptychadenidae > Ptychadena > Ptychadena robeensis. Next base: position 71,751,807 of record CM070033.1, on the reverse strand, counting down.
GCTCCTTATCGGGTTGAAAATTAATTTTGACAAGAGCGAGATTATGTTTCGGGATCGCCGGTGGGATGTGTCGACCGGGCTGGGGGTGGCCTCCCGTTGAAAATCCAAAACGTTCGGTGGTCTCAAATACTTGGGGATCCTGATCCCGCGAAACCTGCCCTGGTTTATATGGCCTTAATTACACCCATAATCAAAAAGATCGTGCAGGAGCTGGAACAATGGCGGGACTCTGCCTGGGGCTGCTGGGTAGATCCATTTGCTCAAGAGTGATCATTTCCCGAGGGGTCCGATCACACACCCCAACCCCTGAACCAGATCACTGCTTCCTCCTTAAAACACAGAGTAGATGCACTCGCTAGAGCGGCCTTCAGCTCGTTCTTTGGAGGGGGGAAAGTCAAAAATCGCTCTCGGCAAGCTGCAAAAATCTAGGCCGACCTGGGGCCAATTACCAATCTCAGGTTCTACAACATCGGCCGGGTATGTTACGGTATGCCAGGGCTGGTGGAAGGGCTCTTCGCATTATGTGGACGTTTAAAGCTTGACTCCCAGTTGTTTCCCGGGTGGCCCTAAGGGCTTGATGACTTATAGGTTCTCGCAATGCAGAGGGCGACGATACGGGTTACGGCAAATATCAGAGATTACGGTGGTGGCTTCAGGAAGTGAGAAAGGTACTTGGGTCTGCCGGGGTCGGTGTAGCGGGTAGCCGCTGCGATCCCCCAGTGTTTCCACCTGTGGGCTATGCACAAAGCCCTTTTGTGAATGGGGAAATAGGAAGGTGACGGAGAAATCTGCCGGATTCCTGTCCCCTAAAGGGGAACTACTTGACGTCGCTGAGGTAAGGAGCAAGTTTGGTATTCCCCCGCTCATCTCTTCTATTAACTCAGGTACGGCGGGTTTCTACGGTCAGTTTGGGCCCCTCCTTGAAGTTCCCCTCTCATGCAGCGGTTGAATGCTTTCTCAGGTCCCCAGGAGACCCTTTGTCCCTATCGGACTATACCTCAGAATGTTGTTTTTACGTATGTCCCATCGGAACAAAACAGAGTCATATTTGGGGTGGGCTGCTGTGTTCGGTGGGAGCCGAACTTGGAAGGGTATCCTGATGGGGCTGGAGGCGGGGTATGTAAGGCAGTGGGAGCGAGCTGGGAGAAAATTATTAAAAACAGTTACAGGCGCCTATGTGAGTCCTGCGATTTCGCCGGCCTGTCCCTTCGGCGACAGATATGGACTGTTCCTAATGTGCCTGAGGGGCCGGGACTTTCTACACCTTGTAGGGCTTGTCCATAAAGTACCACAATTTGGGTGGCAAGGGTGGCGGTTCCTGACTAGAGTTATGATAAGTCTCGTCGATGTCTCTGGTGACAGGGCTGCTCGATTCTTCTCCACCCATGGCGGGGTATGGCTTAGATGAGAAGAGGACGGAGGACGCCCTGTCACCCTGGGAAGATCTGGGTCTGTAGGAATGAAAAAGGTGGGTCCTACCAACTGGATTCAGGCCTGCGGCAACCCACCGGGCGGAGCTGTGTGAATCATTTACACCATGTCCTATTACTGGAACCAATTGCTGCGTAGAAAGGACAACCTCTCGGGGATCGGGTTCGTCGCACCTGGACGCTTCTAGTGCAGAACTGTCAGCCCCAGTAATAGCGGGGGTCATGCTATGTTAAGGCGTCGCATGGACGACGGCAGGAAAGGCTAGCTACGTGGGACCCTGGGGGACGGAGTGATATGAGGGGGGGGGGCTTTGATGTTGTACTTACCTTGGGGATGAGAGACCTGATGGTGGATGCTAGGGTAAGTGGCATGGCATGGGGATGGGGGGGAGGGGTAGGCGGGCAGAAGGAGGGGGGGTGGGGTGGGGGGGGGTATGGGTGGGGGTTGTATTTGGTTATATTTGGGGTGAGGAAGGGGGAAGCGGGGGCAGACATTAGAATTGGATGTGCTGGGTTCTGGTCTTACTGTGTATTACTTTGACTGTTTGTGCTATCGTCTGTCGGGCAGGTGGCGGGACCTTTTGCATTCTTTTGTAATTTTGTACAAACCTTGCTTCCTTCTTCTTGTTTTGGATGTAATGTGGAGTATTTTATGTTGAAACCAATAAAATATATATGCAAAAAAAAATGTTATAGCTGGACAGTGAAGTTGTCATAGAACCACATTTTTGTATAAGGGCTTTTGGCATACCTTTTTTAAAATTAATAAAAATATTTTTTTCTAGGAAAAAAAGAAGTTATGTTCTACCTACAAATGTTTTCCTACAAATAACTAAGAAATGAATTTACAACTCTATGTTATAATTCTATAAAAGATGAAAGAAGAATGCAGTTTCCCATTAAGAGACCCTTCAAGCTACTGAAAGAGATATGAATACTTGACAGTATATGGTAAAAGCAGATCTTCCAAAAGGAAAAATACAGATTATATAATAAACACACAATAATGCACAAAGAATTGTGCATTGGGAGGACAAAGGCAGGCTCTGCCCATCCTTGAACTTTGTGCATCTTCCAGAAAACACATCATGGGGATTAGAAATATTAGAGATGCAGCACCTGTGGTTACCAACTCATTGTAGAAAATGAAATTGAAAATCTTAATATTTATCTAAACGATGGAGAAAAGAGGTGTCTGTGCGGATTCTAGGGTATTTATCTAAACGATGGACATGCTTACTGTTGGTTTAAATATTTTAATTTGTATTTTGACTTGCAGAAATTAGATATGGCTACCATGAACTGATTGCAAGCTCAGTGTCACCTACATCCTCTCCCATGTTTTTAGCTTTTATTGAAATTCAAGCAGTTCAATGAATGATGTGATAAGCTAGGCTTCATAGAAGGCTTTGTACAGCAGATTTGAACAGTCAAGTTGCAATAAGAATGTCATTGCCAAGACCTCAGAATAAGAAAGAGTTTTGCAAGGTCAGATGTAGAAGTCAGTGGAGCTTAGTATGAGAGACCCCGCTACAGAGTACAAGTGAGTGAGAAGTGGGGTATATAAGCCTACATTCACAAGTCGCTTACAGGGTGGATAACATTTGACAGGCACTCTGAATCTGCAAATTTACTACTGTGTGCAATCACATGCGTAAGTATACATAGGCATATAGAGAACAGATTGGTGCTAATATAATGGACAACTTTGTCTAATTTCATTTTGTGTGTTAGTCACTTCTTTACAGCAGCTAAGGACCACTGTGGCATTTGTCATTAAGGCACAAACACTGCAATACACCATGGTAGTGTCTAACCCTGTAAATCATGCATCCTTGCTGCAAAATTTAAAAAAGTTGAGAAATTTAGCAGAAGCATAGTGGTTAAACTGTCCCTACCACAATTGAGAGCTCTCTCTGCAACATACATTAAAGAATAACTCCTGTTTTTGGATCTTTGTGATAGGATTTATAGATATTAACAAAAATCAAGCAATCTTGTACATGTCCGCTGGAGGGCATTTAGTGATTGTTTCCATTGCTATTCTCTTTAGATCTGAGTAGGCAGCATTATTAAGGTAGTGTCTCTTGAACGTGGCAGCACCCCTGCTGGCAATGCGGCCCAACAAGTGATTATTGTTTTTTTATACATATAAAGGTGTTTTCCTGTGGCATGGAGTATAACAGGTGAGTGAAGGTCCACTTTTACTTTGTATAAGAATTTTAAATGTAAAGTTAAGGTTTAGCTCTGGCTATAAAAAAAGATATACTGATTCACAAAACTGCTTTCACATTAGGAAATTCAGATCTGTAAATATGCCTGCACCTGCATCTGGTAATAGACTGCTTGCAGGATCTCATTAAGTGCTAATAGCGGGTGCATCCAGCTTCCAGACATTATTCCAACATTACAAATGAGGACACAATTCAAGGCATTATTCTCTCATTCCTATGTTCTTTACTAAAATGCAACATATGTGATCTCAAAAAGGCAATGGATAAGGCTCTTAAATAGAACAAATAATGACTCCTTACAAACACTCCCCTTTGCATTTTATAATGGATTAAACTAGAATACAGTTCAAATCACGAAGTAGGTGGGGGAAAAAACAAGGAGAACCTGAAGCTGAAGAGAAATTGCTAGTCTATATATCTTTTTTTTGAATGTTTTAATTTACCTTTTTTTACAAGAAAATCTAATTATGAAGCAGTACTTATTCAGTCCAAAGTGAGAGGGGTTTTTGCAAGCCCATATGCTTGAACCACCCTTCTGACACAGAAATCACATAGTAAAAGATAATGAAACACAGTGAAGGTGAGTAAAATTAGTACAAAATAGATATATTTTAAAATTTATAAGCAAACTGAACATCTGTATGATATTTCATAATTTTATAAGTTATAAAAAATATATAATATTTGTTGTCCACCTCTTGTTGTAGAAGACTATTGTTGCTCAGCTATCCTAATGATAAATTTGGTAAACCATTTGGCTGCTCGGTAGAACACACGATTGCGATGTGTTAGACTGAACACCTGAACATTTTGGTGCTCGCTCATCACTAGTTATTTTGTATCTTTTTTCAAAATGTTATATTTCAGGTACATTAACCTCCCTAGTGGTTGAGACGAACCCTGTTTGTTCGCTGAACAGGGTGCTCTCAACCGCAGGGGAAGCCGGTGGCGGGGAGACCCTATGCCCCCCCGGAAAGCTGCAGCGATTGTCTTCATCGCTGCAGCATTTCCAGGTTGGCGGCACCGCCCCGATCGCGTCACCGTGACGCGGAAGGGGCTTTCTCTCACACGCAGCTGTTGTCAGTAATGACAGTAGCTGCGTGTAGAGCTCCGGCAAGATGCCGGAAACGACAGGCAGTGTACTCTGTACACTGCCTCGATCGCCCGTACGGCGCAATATGGGTGGTGCGCTAGGGAGGTTACTGTATATTTGTAGCTTTAAAACTTTAGCTTAAATATAGGTTTGGTTTTAAGACCTATTGTAAAATTTTACCACATTTCACGCATTATGATATACTCATAGCTTGGGGATGGAAATTAAGAAATACAAAAATCTCACCTCATTCCCATTTAGAGAGAACATTCAGCATGTTCCAGCAAAGTTTGCAGTGGCCCGTGCAGGACATTTTAGCGTTTAAGATATGACAACCGCAGACTAACAGTTCCTCTTGAATATTCAAATAGCATGTTCTAGGATGAGCTGCCAATGTAAAGTGAGTCCCTATAAGTTGGTTGTTGGGCTTAAAGCAGTGCCTCTACTCCTAGTGAATACCAATATTTTGGTGTTTTTTGTTTTCTGTACTATATTCTTCACTGTGTTTCATTTGATTCTTCCACATTGTAAGCAAATGTTAGCTAGCGGTCTGCAAAAAAGAGAATCAGTCATCATTGGGTTTAGGCAAAGATTAAATTATTCAGCTAAAATTATAAGATCTTGATGAGCTGATCAAAATGGTAAAAAGTGTATTTGTATTTAGCTGGCTTAGTTCAAAGTGTAACCTCAACAAATATGCATTTATAAAGGATTAAAAAAAGGTATAAAAAACCCCCAAAAGCATCAATCACAAGCAAACATTTCAGATAGGATATTATATATAAATATGATAAAATACACTGGAGCAGGAAAGTAAAATTGATGAACAAAGTCTTTAAAGAAAATAATATAAATATTCTGTTGTATAAACATAATATCATTTTAATATTCTGTGCAGCGAATATAATTAAACAAAGCAATACATTACAATAATGGAGTAGCAGAAACAATTATAGGAATGCCGAAAATAACATTCTTCATTCAGACCAAGAGACCTGTTTGCTTTGTTAACCATAAATGTATTGTCATTATCAAGGGCACCATCTCTGGTATTCAGGTGTACTTGTTCTAATGCTGGGAAATTGCATCCCTAGGCTATGGATTAGATAAAAATGATCTCCAGTGACTGTGTTTAAATTATTGGTAAAATTATTTCATTAATAATCATAAAATATCTGCCTTAGGTAATGTGGTGTTCTACCAATCTTACTCTATACCGTGCAGACTTACATATTTAGCCAAATGTCACTCTGACAGGGAAATTAGAAAGTGTTTCTAGATGAATATATTCAACTCAACAAAACAATTTTCTTTTAATAGTATAGGTTATAATTTTATTTAAAAGGGTGTGAACTACTGGCTTCTTTCTAACTCAAACTATAGCAAATATTCCTTTATAAAACTAAAGGGACTATGTAATCTAGTGTGGAAAAAGAATGGGATATGAATTTTTATTGATATTTAGTTGGTCTGCATTAGTTGTGCTATGGAAAAGCATAAATTTGTGTTAATATAATCAAATTAAAGCTTTCACAGCTGTTCTCCCCTCCCTTTATGGATGATGCCCCCCACCTTTTCCTTTGTGTCCCTGGGGTACCTGATCCATAGTGATTTTCATTTCTCCCTCTGACACCCCTCAAAACTCTCTTCTGAAGTGGCATAAGGAACATGTACTGGGACAGGAGAGTATTTGCTGTCATGTCCATGTAAAGGTAGCCATTAGTGATGGCCGAACTTCGACCAGGTCCATCCTCGAACAGGCAAGTCAGACAGGTTCAAATTTGAATCGGGAAAATGGAAGTGACGTCACATCCTGTACCTGGAATGCATGGTTCCTGGTTACGATTGCCGTAATGTAACGTCACTTCCGGTTTTCGCAGCTGGCTTTTCACTAGAAGACCAGGATTTTTCCACCTGCTCCTGATCCTGCTGGAGGCAAATGGGGTGGGTCGAACACCTGCACTGCTAGCCAGCTAGAATGATGATCCAATATATTGCTAGATTCCCGTCCCATCCCATTACTTTGGATAAGGATGGCAGTCCCCATCCAAAGTAATGTTCAGCACTCAAAGGGTGCTGGCTGATCCTCTGAGGGGTTGGCTGCAGCATGATGATATCATCACACTGCAGTCTGTCCTTCAAGAATCGAGGAAGAAATGAAGAGTGTATGGCTAGCTTAAGACACCATTAAATCTAGCAGATTTATTTAATTGCCATTCAAATACTTAAGATACAAATACAGTTACAATATATATTTAAGTACAAGCTGACCCGAATATAAGCCAAGGTACCCAATTTTACAAACAATTCTGGAAAACTCAATGACTTGTGTATAAGCAATTTAGCTTTTGTTTTGGGATGTCATTATTTCAACTAGCTGTGAAAGGTTATTGAAAAGTCCCTGAACATGAGATGTAGAGAAGAGTTGTGGGAACATTGTTAAGAAAAAAGTAGTCTGGCTTATGTAGTTTTTGCATAACTTAAGTTTAAATTTAAGTCAAATGAAAACATTTCATTTGGGTCCTATTAAGGGTAAATTTTGTTTGTGTATTTTAAGGGTGTGGCTCCAGGTGCTTACCCCTATATCCACAGCTTAATCATATTTATACTTAAAACATTTCAAATTCGCTTTGAACCTAAGTTATGCAAAAACTACATGTTGTTGTAACCCAAAGCCCCTAACCTCTGTTCAGGAGCTTTGCAATTCACTCGAAAAGTCCACCCACGAAATACTGCAAGTTTCATTTCTTGACGCAAGTAGAAGTACAATTTCATTTTTTTTGCGCATTTAAGGTGCTGATAAATTTGGTTTGGATTTAGACTTTATTCATTTAAAGCATTGTTGCCTGTACAGGTCATATAACTGTTTATACGTTTTAGGTTAGTTGGAAGCAAATTGATAATTTGTTTACGATGAAGAGAAACGACCATCCACTTGGCTCCCAAAACAAATTTTGGAAATTTTTAAATATATATAAACACACACACACACCGAACAAGAAGTCGTTATTACCATAAAACTTGTAAGCAGACTGAAACTGAACAAATCAGGCACTTGATTGGCTCAGTCTACATCCAATTTGCATCTTTTGGTATGTTAATGTTAAATTTTGCCATCTCATTGACCATCTCTATACAATAACTATATGCTAAAGTACTAAAGGAGGACCTGCCCTTTTTGGTCTACCTCCTGTATGAAAAACCCAAAGGCAGCTGCCTCTACCGTATTTTTCAGACTACAATACGCACCGGACCATAAGACGCACTCAGTTTTCAAACCAAAACAAATATAAGTTTTCATATCAATTGGGTTAATGCAATGGATTAAATGAATGCAATATTCAATTCAGCCAGTAGATGTCACTAGCAGCAGTTCACACACAGCACATCACGTCACCTCTTCACTGTTCGGGAGGGGGGACTGCCCCATCTATCCCTCTCTTCATTGCTTATTCCAGAATAATATGGGATCTGTTGGCATAGGCAATTATACAGTTCAGATGGGAGATTCAGACACCGGCCAGCATCTCTCATCTTGACAGTTTCCCAGCTAATCTTCTTGCCATGAGAGCTGGTGGAAAGCCGATTTTGGGGGTGAAAAGGTGCATCTTATAGTCCGAAAAATACGGTAATTCTTCCCTGACCAGCCCTGGTTATGTGTATTTTAGTCTTTTTTAAATCAGCCTTTTTATACTTATCTGCTTTGGTCTGTGCTCTGGTTAAATCAGATATTAAAATGAAATTGAGGCTGTGTTGCTGTCAATAGGATAATGAAATATTGCATTTTAGTCTCAGTAATCAATTTAATCTACAATAATTTAATAAACATACCGTATTTTTCGGCATATAAGACAAACTTTTTCACCCCCAAAATTATGGGGGAAAAAGTGCCTGCGTCTTATACGCCGAATGCGCGACCGTGAAATGCCGGCTTCTGCCGACTCTCACATCTGAACTGTCTAATTTCCTAAAAGGTAGATGCAAGTTCATCTATTCTTTTAGGAAATGAAGAGAAAAGATAGATGAACTTGCATCTACCTTTTCTCTTCTGTCCGTGGGAACAGCATTCATTCCCCACGGACACACAGCATAGTGAGAAGAGATGTGACAGCCCGGCACCATCTCCTCCTCCTACAGTGTAGAGATGACGTTGTGTAACTTAGAGTTTACTGCTGCTAGTGCTGCTAGTGACACCTGCTGGCTAAATTGGATATTGCATTCACTGAAAATATTGCATGATCTCAATTGATGTGAAAACATATTAAATCTTTTTTTTCTGGTTTTCCTGCCCTAAAAACTGGGTGCGTCTTATTATATGCCAGTGCGTCTTATATGGCGAAAAATACGGTAGTAAACACATTATGGGTTTGAAGATGTACTATAGGAAATATAAATCTTTGTCCTCCTGGAGTAATTAGTATAGTATGTTTTTAATATGATATCATTTCACTATAGCCAACAATTCGCTTCAAATGAGTTCAGAGATTAAATAAAAAAAATACAATGATTTCCCTAACATGCTGTAGGATGTTCTCTTGCTTTTGACAAAAAAAATAGCAGTTAAATAAATTCCACATAGGAACAAAGACACAAGGCGCACAGTCTAGGTCAACAAAGTTAAGTACTATAAATTATAAAATACTCACAAAAAGGAGGTACAGAGCAGGATTAGCAAGAGCTGATCTCATATCAGGTCATGTGTGTGCAGCCGTGTGGATACCAGGATGACATTACTTCCTGGTTATGGGTGACATCACTTTCTGGTAATAGGTGTTATAGGGTTCAGTAGGATCAATGGAACGTGTTTCGGGTGGCATCCCTTTGTCAACCATGTCCATTCCTCATGCAAACAACAAAAAATACTAAATATCTATTGCTATTCTGCTTTCAAGTTGCATTGGATGGCATTTAGCTCTTAACTTGTAGTTTCCTTGTCACTGAAAGCAGTTCCAGGTGAACCTTTTTAAATAAGGACAGTATGATATACAATAGTATATAGATATAGATTTGTGATTTATTGCATGCTGTAAACTGAATGCATGCATAGGATTGGGCATTCAAATACTAACCACTGTATCCTGTAAATTTTGTTTTTATATAACTACTTTTATTTAGTTTTTAACAAAGAAAACATAACAGTACTTAGAACAAAAAAAAAATTAAGGTGAAACCAGTCAAGAGGCTAAGGGGGTAGTAACAAAAATAGAGATGAACTTTTACAAAAAAATAATATGCCAAAATTTTAACATAAATAAGAAAATTGTAGAACAAAGCAAATCAAACTAATCAAATGTTTCTGGAAATCTGGCAACTGTATACAAGTTTGTTAAAACCAATCTGGTGGTATTTCCAAAAATTTCCCAAAGTGTTTTGGTTGAGCTTTTAACAGTAGATATCATTCAGAATCCTCCTCGCCCCCTCCTTCTCCTTTCCGATGTGTGTAAAAGTAGCTGGCTGCTACTGATGGCAAGCGTGCTCACTAGCGATATTGTGGCTGAAAATGGTATTGCAGGGAGATTGAGATTAAAGCAATTTTATTGTCAAATGTATACAATTTATGTCCCATGGATAACCACAGGGAAACATTAATAACTGTCAAAGGTTGCAGATAGGGGTGTCAAATGTGGAATGTAAATTACTCCTCTATATCTCTTTTTCCAGGTTGCAGCAAGATTATTGTATCTAATAAATAATGTATTTTAAAACACAAAAAGAGGGACTGTAGTTACCAATTAAACAATCTTTGCTAATGGAAATGGCTTTTAAAAAGTAATCATGCAGCACACATAACACAAATATAATTATGTTTAAGATTCATTTAACTTAATAAAAGTAATGGAAAACAACGTCATTAATACATAGACATTCCAATTTGTTTTACAATACCATGCAATAATAATAATCAACAGTATTAAACCATTGTAAATCTGTATAGACTATAACATTTTTGTCATGTTTTCTTGTCAAAAGTTTAAATACATTTAAAGTTTTTTTAATTGTGCATGCTTATTATCCTATAATTAATATAAAGTTAAAGAAAATCAATAGCTTTTTTTACATTTATCTTAAATATATAGAAATATAAAAAAAGAGAAGAACTCTGCTTTTCAAATTACTTGTAGCCTGTTGCATTGCCCATCAACTTAAAGGTTTTCTAATCAGGTTGCTTGTTTCACCAAATTTGGCCAGCAGATTGTACCCTCAGACACAAATGTGTAAGCTTTGCCATATTATCATGCATATTATCATGCATTATCATCACACTAGAAAGAAGATAGATAAGCCAAGATCAGAGCTGAGAGAAATCTTGTCATCTCTCCCCCCTTCCAGCATGTGCGCTAGGGGCGGACGATGTAAGCAAAGTGCCTCAGCAGAGATCCAGTGTGGTGCATGAGGGAGGGATGAGAGCAAGGAGCCAAAAAGGATCTCAGCTGTTCTCTCATACTTGCAGTGTGTAGGCTGGGTATCTCCTAAAATCTCATGTGGCTTCTTGCTTTTGCACAACCCCCCCCCACCCCCATGTTTTTTTTGGCCACTGGTCTATACTTACATGTATGCATTTTTTGCTCACAATATCTAATGTTTTAACAAAGCTACCTGACTACAAGAGTTACCTTAATCCCTGGTAAACAACACATTTTCAATGACCAATAAGATTGCCAATGATAATGTGATAATTTCTTACAGCCCAATTTCTATACATTACTATTAGGGAGTGAATATTTCAAGGAATAATTACTTCTGTAGACCAACACCTTCCATTTCATCCATTTTAATCTTTGTTCAGTTCTTCCCAGTTCCCTCAGGCAGAGTCCTTTTAAGAACAGTACAGAGAAATTGTGATGTAATGCTCCCAAGAGCCCATGAACAGCATGCTTCTGGCTCCTCTCACTAGCCATGATCTACAATAGGAGCAAGAATCCAGGTAGGGCCAACAATAAGATGAATAAACTCAGCTTGAAAATTTTATATATTTCATTCTAGTGTGGTACCATAAATGGGCGCCACCTGTGCAATACATCTATTTATAAAATTTGGGAGCTGAAGCAAATAGCCCACCAAGTGGTAGGCCATAAAATAGCACTGATTGCGTAGAGAGAAGTTTTTTGACATTTCATGCCCTATGCCTAGTGGGGGATACATTTAGGCCTTGTACCACTATTTTCTTGGCCAGCCAGGTTCCATTTCTAAAGGCAATCTAGTATTAAAAAGGGGGGGATCCCACGTGTTTTTTTAGGTAAAGCAATGAAAGCTTGACTTTGAAATTTGATTTATGCATAAGTTAATGCAGCTTTTGTTGTTTCGAATTTCCACCTGTTGAAAATGTTAAGCTTTTCCCTACTCTGGAGTAAAGATTCACAGTTCTCTGGCGGTGGATGAGGCTGGGTTTCGCAGATGCCAGGATAATGACAGCAAGTGCCAAGCGTAAGGTTTGCTGTAGTGGGGATTATAATGTAAGGTTGTTTTTGAGGTGTTGTGCCCTTCGCCTCAACTAAAAGGAACTCTTCTTCAGGAGAACAAGACATTTTTAACAATTTCATGTTCCTAACCATGGGGGATAACATCTTCTTGTTCCAACATGACAACGCAACAGTAAATCTTCACTATTCAATCTAAGGAGATTAAAAAAACTTCTCTTTGCCAAATTAAGAAAAGATTTACAATTTTTTCCATTTATAAATTAACTAATGTTGTTAAGTATGATGTTTATATGATGCATATGCTTGCAAAACAATTATCCTTTAGAAAGCAAAACACATTGCATCCATTCAATGATGATTTAGTTATTGTTTTTATTAACAATAAAAAAAATATCAAAACGAGGTATGCAAATAAGCTGTTATTTCTTTTTCTGGCTATTTTTAATTCTTCCAGTGCTCTAGGGAAAATATGTTTTCATGCATTTGCCTTTAAACTTGGCATCAGAATGAAGATATACAAAACAAAGCCCACATCTGTAAATTGCCAATGCTGGGAAAATCTATCTAAATCTAATCTAAATAAGCCTTCTGATGTGTTAGTCAGAAAAATACAAGATTTTAGAAATACTTCATCATGCAAGCACATTACATAACTCTTGGCTTGTCTGTAGCTGCCAAGATTTGTATGTAATCCAAATAGCCATCTTACACCTTCTCTGTTTTTCCTAACAGTGCACATGAAGCTTATGTATTCTTTTGATATGCTTGTTTCAAGTATTCAGCATGAAACAGAAACAGAAGCATGGTAAGATCTTGAGGTATCATGCAAGAAAAACAATTATAAAAACTGCCAATTGTTGAGTTTAAAAAATAAAAAATACTCAACTATTTAAAACATGTCTATATTAAGTAACTGATAAAATGCTCACAAATGTTAAAAGTAATGCAAATCGTTTTTACTACACTTAAAGCTAGCCATAAAAGTTCGGCTTTTGCACAATCGATCTTAGATCCGATCGAATTGTGCAAAATAAATATCGATAGTCAGTCCAACATTGATCAATTGTATCACCACACAGTGTGAACGGTTTTAAACACAATCGCATACAAATCCATCGAAATACCTAGAAAACCACCAGAAACTTGTATGACTGACTTAAATTTACTAACTTGTCTGATCACCTTTCCATCAATTTTATGTTCCATTTCCATCACTTTTGGTCAGTCATACCAGGTGTGCAGGAATGGATTTCTGCACGATCTACATAAAAATCGATCGTTTTAAGTAGTTCGAATGGAAATATGGAACTGTGTATGCCCAATTTTATATTTACACATTGGTATATGTTTGTAGCATATTGTATACTCTGTTCCCCAACCCCAACCTGTTCCTCAACCTAGATTAGATTGTAAGCCCGTCCAGGCAGGTTCCTCCACTCCTCCTGTGTCATAACCTGTTCCTGTGTGTACTATATTGTGTTGTATCTCCACTGTAATGTATTGTACAGTGTTGCGTAATATGTTGGCGCTATATAAATAAATGATAATTGTAATATTATTGTGGTGTTCCTGAAGAGTTTAGTAAATGTTAGTGTTGATAAATCCTAATAATAATTGACAACTCTTTCTTATAGATATATTTATATATAGATATATTACATTTAAAAAGCTAGTAATATAAATTTAAACAATATTGTTAGTGAAGGAATGCTGAAAAGATTGTTATTAGAAAGGTATTGGAAAAAAAGAAAGGTACTTAAGACAGGTTTGCAGATAACAAAACCATTAAACTAAAATTATTGAAACTAGATGTTTATGCATTATTACCATATCCTTTGGAAAATTTGGCAAAAAAAACAGAGACAGACATTCAGATATCCAGAAAGTGAATATACAGAATGTTACAGTAAAGGAGCAGGACTGAACCATACAGTTCACTCTGTATTCCTCCAGCCAAAAGGGAAATGCCAGGAGGGAAGTCTTGGCTGCAGGGCTTAAACTTTACCATTTGTCTATACCCTAGCAGTACCCATTCTATAAACACACTGACCAACTTATGCAATCTGGCACTAAACAACGTACCCATGAGCAGCTATTTACATATGGAATAAAATATGAGTCTTTGTTACAAAATTTATTTATTGCAATACAAACTGCTAAATACACAACTCATTGTATCAAATTGTAAAATGTGTCTCTCCATAAGTTGGTCAGTGTATTCAGAGAATGGGTACTGCTACCCTGTTTCCCTGAAAATAAGATCTTATATCTTATATTCATTTTTGCTCCCAAAGATGTGCTACATCTTATTTTCAGGGGATGCCTTATATTTACGGAAGAATTTCTTCCCCCACACACAGGAGGAATCAGAGGGGCAATCAAAACGACATAGAGAGATGAGAAGGGTGGGGCCCTTTAACCTCAGTCATCCCTTTCATTCAGGGGATTCCCTTAGACTCAGCAGAGCAGCAGGCGGCCATTTTGGGGTAAAATGTAAATACATTATCTTTCCCAGAAATGTACTTCTTTTAAATAGCATACTATGTTTATCATAACCAGCATGGAGTTATAGTATGGTGATGAGATCGTCATGTAAGCTATTTGAGCTTTGCTTTTGATAAGGCTTCATTTCTTAGGATCACAATTACCCATTATTATTTGTGTACTTGTGGCACAAAACTGAAAAAATATAAAATTATATATATCCCAAAGAGGGATTGGAGGACTTTAAAGGCATACACAGGTGTTAACAGTAATTCATATTTTATGTTATTGCACACACACTTCTGTCAGATTCACTTGAGCACCTCCAATGTGTAACCATGAAACACAAAAAAAGAGTTTTGAAACTGTGTCAGCATAATAGCCAGGCAAGTAACATATTCATAAGGTGGCTACCAGTGGAAGCCTCTGCATTTCCTATCAATAATTGAGCTAACAAAAACATAATGCAATTGTATCGGTGTACTTTTTCTGTGCAACTTCACTACCTCCCTGGCTACCTCCCTCATCTTCTTGTCAGGAGAGCTGGCATGGAGCCAAGGTGCAACCACCTGTGGCCAAGTGGACGTGGGTGGTCACACATTTGGACTATAGGATGCAGGCACTTTTTCCCTCCATTTCTGGGGGAAAATATGTGTCGTATACTCAGAAAAATATGGTACATAATTGTTTAAAGGTAGTGGCTCAAAGTTTGTCAGGATAATAGCCAGGCAAGTAACATATTCATAAGGTGGCTGTTAGAGGAAGCCTCTGTATTTCTTATCAATAATTGAGCTTTAAAAACATAATGCAAATGTGTGGGCGTAATTTTTAATAATGCATGTAAACAGAGTCAGACATATTTGTTTTTGTCAACAGATTTACTTTCAGGCATATGTATCATACAGTCATAGATAAACTGCACAACAAACATGAAAAGATGAATTTGTTATTCAATGGAAAATTACTATCTATCTTTGAGACACAATTGCACTGAAAAATGGCTATTTATTTTTATAATGGAAAATCATAAATTGACAGTGAGTCCCACTGTTATAAAGGTGTTTGAATGTTGCTTTAAGTGTGATAGGAATGTTAGAATTATCTCATGTCCCGAATTTATTCTTTATTATTTCATGACACTGGAAGACATTTTAAAGTTTGATCAAGAAAAACTGAACAGTATAAAGAACCTGTTGACATTTTTATTCAGTACAGTGTTATGAATATGAATGAGATAGACTCCACATCAGATATAAAGATCCTCGCCTACAAACCTTATGTATTTCTATTACTAATTATGTGCTTAAGAGCCAAAGGAGCAGATGTGATTCATAGCAAGTATTATTAGTATGAGACAGGAAGAAATTGCCTAAACTAATGGATTGTCAATTACAAGGTATAAGTAGCATTAAACGTTAAAGGTTCGGAATATTCTGTTGTGCACGCACATTTATAAAGATATGTAAACAACTCAACGAATAAACACAAACACACATATATATATATATATATATATATATATATATATATATATATATATATATATATATATATATATATATATATATATATATATGCATATATATATATTTATTGTGGAGGAAGCCAGGGATGGGTCCTGGATAGCAGATTTGTCTCCCCATATTATGGATTGTTTCCCTCAGTGTATTCTGGGTAAGGAGTCCAGGGATAGACAGGGAGTAACCAGGGGTTACGGACTCTAGATTTGGAGGGAAGGAACTGGGTGGGCCTTCCCACTCCACCCGGCATACACTCCCGGATTTGCTGCTAACTTTTAGGCAGACAGGAACTTTCTCTGAAAAAGGCTCAGGTGCTCAGAGAGGGTGTGGACTTCTGGTGAAAATACACTTCTGGTGAAAATACACCTACATTTGTTTATCGCCCGGCTGCGCTGGTGATCCATTCCCCTGAACTTTACTATATATATATATATACATATATATATTGTGCATCACTTTTTCCACATGTTACAGTCTTATTGCAAAATTGATTAAATATGTTTTTTTTTACTCAGAATTCTACACCCCATAATGACAAAGTAAAAAAGTAAACTTGAGATTTTGGCAAATGTATTCATTTATTAAAAAATTTTATTTAGAAAGCACATGTACATATATATTTACAGCCTTTGCCATGAAGCTCAAAGTGAGCTCAGGTGCATCTTTTTCCCCTGATCATCCTTGATATGTTTTTGCAGCTTAAATGAAGTTCACCTGCAGTGAGTTTAGTTGATTGGACATGATTTGGAAAGGTGCACACCAGTCTATATAAGGTCTCACAGTTGACAGTCCTTTCCAGTTCACAAACCAAAAATGAAGTCAAAGAAATTGTCCGCAGACCTCTGATACATGAATGTCTTGAGGCACAAATCTAGTTACACAAAAATTTCTGCTGATTTTAAGGTCACAATGAGCACAATGGCCTTCATCAAATGTAAGTGGAAGTTCAAAAGCACCAGGACACTTGCTAGAGCTGGCTGGCCAACTAAAATGAGTGAGGGGAAGAGGAGCCTTAGTCAGGGAGGTGACCAACAACCTGATGGTCATTCTGTAGAGAGCTCCAGTGGTCCTCTGTGGAGAGAGGAGAACCTTTCAGAAGCCAACCATCTCTGGAGTTTGCCAAAAGGCACCTAAAGCACTCTCAGACCTTGAGAAACAAAATTCTCTGGTCTGATGAGACAAAGATTGAATATCCGGTGTGAATGCCAGGTATCACATTTGCAGGAAACTAGACACCACTCATCACCAGGCCAATGCCATCCCTATAGTGAAGTCTGGTGGTGGCAGCATCATGCTGTTGGGATGTTTTTCAGTGACAGGAACTGGGAGACTACTCAGGATAAAGGGAAAAATTACTGCCGCAATGTACAAAGACATCCTAGATAAAAACCTGCTCCAGCAAGTGCAACCAGCAAGTTATTTTTTGATGTGAAATTACAAAGGTGTCTCCCAAAAGATAATAAGATGATGCACAAGAGGCATTATTGTGGGAAAAAACATTTCTCAGCTTTAATTTGCATTTCAGCAAAAAGTGTCCAGTCCAAAATTATTCCTATCCTTCAAAAAATGTCACAGTCTATACCATTCCAAAAATTCCAAGCTGTTCTAAAGCATCCTAATTACCCTGACTAATTTGGACCAGCTGTTTTAATCAACTGGTGAAAAACAGAAGCTCTCTGCAGTTGGTTTGGGGACAGTGATGACTAAGACAAAGGAGCTCACTGAGGACCTGCCGCATGGCATAGTGGCTGCTCACAAGTCACAAAAGGGCTACAAGGCAATATCAACTTAAAATTTCAGTGGCTACAGTGCAAAGTATTATTAAAAATACAAGATGTTCCACACTGTGAAAAATCTCAGAGGACATGGTGGGAAGCCAAAAGTGACAACAGTGCAGGCTAGGAGGATAGTGAGAGAGGTGAAAAAGAATCCAAGGATCACCACCAAGGCCATCCTGGTCAATCTGGGCTCTGCTGGTGCCAATGTCAATGAGGCAGACAATCCAACTGACAGTGCAAACTGCTGGATTCCACTGATGCAGACCAAGGAGGACACCACTTCCCCAGATTAGGCACACAAAAGCTCAGTTGGCCTTTGCAAATGCTCATCTGGACAAAGAAGAAGACTTCTGGTTCTGTGTTATGATCAGATGAAACAAATAATTCATTATTTGGTCACAATGATGTTTGTGTCAGGTCCCCGCTCGGCCACGGTCCCTGTCACCCCCTCGGTCGCAGTTGTCC
>CM070033.1:71716334-71733282 GCA_036250615.1 Ptychadena robeensis | reverse complement strand
TGCCTATCTCCCGCTAGGGGGGCTCTGGGAGAAGACCCTCGGTTGGCATAGACTCCCTGCGCCTGACACCCCCGCGCTAACCCAGGTTCTGTGGCGCATCATAACAGATTGCTTCATTTGGTGTAAAAAATGAGAAGCCTTATACCCAAAGAACACAAACCTTAATGGCATACTTACTGTCATACATGGTGGTGGGAACCTACTGCTTTGGCGGTGTTTTTCAGCAAATGGACCAGGGAACCTAATCACAGTAAACGGCACCATGAAAAAAAATACATGAGGATTCTCAATGACAACATCAGGCATCAGGTCAGCAGTGGCCATTTCAGCATGACAATAATCCAAAACACACAGCAAAAGTGGTGAAGAAATGGTTAGCAGACAACAACATTAACGTTTTGGAGTCCTGACTTGAATCCAATTGAGAGCCTGTGGAGGGAGCTAAAGATCAGGGTGATGGCAAGAAGACCATGCAACCTGAAAGATTTGGAGCTCATTGCTAAAGGTGAATGGGCAAAAATGAGAAAATTGTTTTCCACCAAAATGCCTCTTGTACGTTGTCTTATTATCTTTTGGGAGACACATATGTCATTTCCCATCAAAAAATAACTTGCTGGTTGAATAAAAGTACATTTAAGTAAAAATTTGCCAGTGGAATAATTATGGGCTTGACTGTATGTGTATCCAGTAGAAAAGCCATGGTGAATTCATTTCCTAATAGGAATTAGAGATGGTCGAATTTTTCGACTTGCTAACTTTGTGAGCTGATTGCAAAGCCCCTGAAAATGGTATCATCACCAAAATTGCTGGAGATGTAAAGAAGGGTTGGAGGAACATTTTTAAGAAAAATTAAGTTTTTGCATAAATTAAGTTTAAAATTAAAGGCGAAATTCCGATTGTAGAAATTGTTACTTGACTTTAAACTTAATTTGTGAAAACACTATTTGTGTTAGAGACATACTTTCTTTTTTGGAGTGTACCCACAACCCTTCTCTAGATCTCCTGCAAGTTTTGTGATGATACCATGCTCAGTGGCTTTGCAATTAACTCAAAACCAATGAAATGGTCGAATTTCTGGAAAAAAATGCAACCATCTCTAATAGGAATCCAGACAGATGACTTTCTTCTCAATGAGCACCCCAAAAAATTATACTTGGGCCACAATAGTTACATATATATTAATACATGGGCCTAATTTTGAGCCGTGTCACATTGTGCCAAATGTTGCCTGTAGAACAGCATGATACTTATTATACCTCCTTAAGAGAAAGGACCTAAGCTGTGCACTGCAGTGCATAGCCCTTTCAAATCCAGAAGGTTATTACAAGGTTATTTTTAGAATGAATGTTATTTGTTACATATATGTATACCCCAAATTTCATTTTTCTTTACATGAGCCCCTATTTCATTATTATAGCACTAATAATAAATATTTTGATAAAAGTACTTATTTGTAAGTCTCTATTTCTTCTATAACTTCTGTTTCTTCCGGTCCTGATGGATGTGGGCATTAATGAATGAATCCAGACAGATGACTTTCTTCTCAATGAGAACTCCAAAAAATTATACTTGGGCCACAATAGATACATATATATTAATACATGGGCCTCATTTTGAGCCGTGTCACATTGTGCCAAATGTTGCCTGTAGAACTGCATGATACTTATTGTACCTCCTTAAGAGAAAGGACCTAAGCTGTGCACTGCAGTGCATAGCCCTTTCAAATCCAGAAGGTTATTACAAGTGATAATTATTAAGCACTTAAAAACATAGCACCTTTTACTCATGTTATATAGACAGCCAATGATAACAGCCAGTTAATGATGACTTTTCTCTCAGTCCAGTTTTAAAATGTAAGACATTACATAGTACTCTGACAGCTTACCTCGGGGGAATGAAAATCACCCATTAGTTTGAACAGAAAAATACATTTTCACAAATATAGATTTTTTTAAAAGCCATAACTGCACCCAAATTAAATAAAAGGTAAAGTTGACAGATATTAAGTGTAGAATAGTATCAGACATAATTCATTTTTACACTTGACATTTCCATCACATTTTCTTTTTGAATGAACTGTGTTCCTGTATACACTTTACCTATTATTTGACATTTAACTCTGAAAGATCTAACATATTAAATGTTTTAAGTTTATAACCATCACTCTTTGCATATAGTTTTTTATATTTTAAGAGATCTTTTTATTTTTAGAATGAATGTTATTTGTTACATACTGTATATGTATACCCCAAATTTCATTTTTCTTTACATGAGCCCCTATTTCATTATTATAGCACTAATAATAATTATTTTGATAAAAGTACTTATTTGTAAGTCTCTATTTCTTCTATAACGTCTGTTTCTTCCGGTCCTGATGGATGTGGGCATTAATGAATGTGTCTGAGAGGCCTGGCCAGACAGGTTGAATGCTTGAAATTACTGTTGCTTTCAAGCAACACCAAGTTCATTTGGTGTTAAAGAATATTTAGGTCTTCTCCCCACACACCGCCGGCATCTATTTGACACCAGCGGTGTGTAGAGGGCTGGGGAGAGAGCCACCAATCACGATTGCTGGGGAAACGGCTTCTTGTGTAACGCCCAGAGGGTTAAGAAATATTCACTGATGCCCAAACTTGCCCTTTTTATCTTTGAAAAAGAGGGTAAACAACAAATGTACTTTTATTTACACATTAAGTAAAATATATCAACAAATATGTGCATTCTAGCTTTGGAAAAGCTAGGATGCTCTAACCCCCTGATGTTCCCTCTTTGGCTGAAATAACTGCAATAAGATGCTTTTTGTAGCAATCTAACAGTCTCTAATATTAGTCTGGGGAAAGTTTGCCCCACTCCTTACTGCAAAATTCTTTAAATTGTAAGTTGTTTGGTTTCTTGCATGTAGAGCTCATTTGAAGGCTACCCACAGCATCCCTATGAGATTGGCTTTTACATGGCCACTTCAGAACTTTCCAATTCTTCGTTTTCAGCCAGTGCTTGGTGGATTTATTGTGCTTGGTTATTTACGGGTTGCAGGTCCAGTTTGGCTTCAGCTTAAATTTTCTTTAACAAATGGTCTTTCTCAAGCACCCTCTGATGCACAATAGAATTCATGGTGCATTCTATTATGGCGAGCTGGCCACATCCTGCTAAACCAAACCAAGACACTTTCACTTCTATCCACAGTTGGTAAAATGTTGGAGGAAAATAATTTTTTTCTCATAGAATGATGCATTTGGTTTATACCATACATGTCCTCTGATCACCTTTACACTAATCTTATTAACCCCAGAGGTCTCGGTCCTTTTCTATGTTCTCTCTGGGAAACTTTATTCTGCTATTGATATTTCTCTTGAAAAGCAAATGTTTTCAAATTCTTTGGGAATTTCTTTTTAAATTTTTAGTAGACTTTTAAGCTGCGACAATCTTTTTTCAGAAGGCCTCAGGCAGCTATATTGACCTCACCATGTTATTTAGTCTTAACTTAGTCTCAGAAGCACACCAAATAAAAATGCTTGTAAAGCTAAGTCATCCACCATTAAAGTCAAAGCTAGTCGACTAGTAGTTTGATGACATCATCACACAGGGGAGGAAGACAAGTGTAAAAGTGTAAAAACAACTTTTATACGTTTTCTGTAACATTAACAGTCAACATGACAATCAAGCAAAACATAGGCTAATACCTTGAATTTGTTAGCTAAATTTAAATGCCATGTCTCTCATCTTCGTAGATAAAGTGGAAAAAAAGAGTTAGTGTAATTCCCCTAAGAAAAGACAGTGGGAGCTCAAATGTTCCCAATAATGGTGTATTGTAAGGATGTTGAGTATGGGTGAGTCTGGACTTGATCCTTTGCTTGCTGGGTCAGGAGTTGTCTTTTCATGTGCCATGTACCATGATATGAAAGTAACTGTTGAAATTAATCTCTCTGGACCATGATCTGGATTCATGATCTGGATTATTATATTTCTGGTCGCACTTGATTGCCTTGTTTGGATACTGAAGACCATTTGGGCTGTGATGCCTTCGGTTAAAGTTTTTTTTTAAAGTGGCGAATTCCATGAAAATAAGCACTTATTTCTGAGGCGCCTGTTAGTTGCAAAAAGGTGCTCCTTTATTTGTATCAGCAGATTTTACAGTTTTAGTCAGCGTGTTTCATGAAACAAATGGACGGAGTCTCCTTGCCTGTGCTTTGACAAAGACAATTTAGATGAGACTGGAGACCACATTGTCATTTAATTTGTCCTGAAGAAGTGGTCAGATGACCATGAAACGAATTGATTAAAACTGTAAAATCTGCTGATACCAATAAAGGAACACTTTGCAACTAACGGGCGCCTCAGAAATAAGTCCTTATTTTTATGGAAATCCCCACTTTGAAAAAAAACCCTACTTTAACCGAAGGCATCACAGCCCAAATGGTCTTCAGTATCCAAAAAAGACAATCGAGTGCAACCAGAAATATAATAATCGGAAGTCCTTTTTTTATGGAAATCCCCCACTTTTAGAATGTCTCTCATCTTGTGTTTAAATTCCCACTTTATTAAAATTTTAATAATTGATTACGTTGAGATTGCATTGTGTATACAAGTGCGCATATAGAGAGAGAAAAAAACACATGACTTGTCGACCTCTCTCAGTAGTCATCAACTTGTTCCATGGTCAATTACCAGGGCATCAAAGTATAGCAGTTGCTAATATAAGCCGTGGCCAGTATTTTTTTCCAGAGACTCAAAATTTGTAGCCAGTGTGCTTTTTTAGATACTGAAGGTTTAGAATAAAAATGTTAGAATTTATGGAGTTTTAACTTTCCCGCATTAACCTCCTGAGAATTTATCCCAAATGTAGAGTGAGTTTGTTTGCTCTCCAAACTCACCTGGAGCTAAGTTCGGAGATATTCACTTATCTCCGGCAAGCACACGGCTTTGCAGATGACACCGGAGATGTGTTGGGGGGAAGCAAGGGCGAAACGCTCAGAGGGTTAAAAAAAGACCTACACAAGTCACGATTATATTGTTCTCTGCTTCCACTTAAACTTTCTGCGAGAAGGACACTTCATTATTAAGATCATCAGGTATGTTTTGTAGTTGTTAACTATGTTAAAAATGAAAAAAAGCAGCCACTATACAGTATTTAGTAAGCGGCAAGTTTCTACTTAAGTATAGCCCTCCTAAGTGTTTGTAAAACTCTTCTGGGCATGTGTTCTGTACTAATCAATGTTGATTGTTCTCATTTTATAATCATATGGAACCGTGATTTTTGTTCATTAAATGTAATATTTCCTACAAAACAAAATGTGCTGAAAGAAGAAACTTCAAAAATAGTTTCAGGCAATTCGGCTTCTCATCATGAACTTCCATAGTAAAATTCCCTGATATTTTTTATTTCATGTTAATATTAAATTGTATTTTTACATTTGTATTTGTACATTTTTCTGTTTTGTTAATAATAGTATTGGTTTTCGGGGGTTGATATACAATAATCTTAGGTTTAAAATAAGTAATTGCAAGGGATGAATGATCAAATTATTATATCATTACCTTTTTAATGTTTCCTCATTTTCTCAAATTTTACTAAAGTGTTCAGTGTTAATTGCCAGAAAAAAAGCATAACAGCTGCTCCTGGTCCTTATGTTATTAACACCTTCAAAACCCCTGCTGGGAATTCATCACGTAGCACTTGACACATAGTAACTTACAGCTTCTCTAGTCTCCAATAAAGTAAGTTTAAATAATTATTTGAATGGAGGAAACAGCAGGCACAACAGAAGTTTTATGACTTTCAGATTTTTTTATACTTATCCTCCAGCAAATGGTGCATATGTTGGCAGCTGAGGGACGAACACCAACATCAGAAGTGCAATGAATTTTCCAGACATACAGAATACACACCCACCAGCTGTTTGTTGTCACCTTGTGTTGAGTCGCACTTGCTGCATCTTTCTTTTATGTTATAAGTTAGAGAGCGAAACAAAAATAAGCATCAAAATAGATCTGTACTTTTGCCCCAAATGTTTTGGAATAGTTGAAAAGCTGTTTTACAGTATTTGTCATAAAATATATTACATTTGACCTATACCCACTTATTGTGCTCTATGTCACATGCAGTTAAAGCTCTCAATTGTCCCACGTTCTCTGCCTTTCCAATGACAATGCAGAGAGACATAACTATCTTAATGACACTCCTTTAACAAGCCTCCATAGATATGTTTTCACCATTGAAAGCATTTATCTAGTGCCATCTCGTTGCCATTTGCAATTAAACAGGAAGACTGAAACTAAAAGTCTGGTAAAAAGGAATTCCTTTGCCAGTAAAAGTGCCAGAGCTCAAGGGAACAGCAGGTACATATATTTATTTTTAGATGGTGAATCAGTTCTACATCAACATTCTGGCTCAAAGGTAAGTAAAAGTTTAATCCAATATGTATTTTCTTATTTAAGACAGACATGCTTTAATGAATCACAGTACTAGGGGAAGAGTAGGATTATATAGACTATAATGAAAATGAAAATGAATATAAATATAATAAAAAGAGATGAATATATTGATCTAAGTTTTGGAATTCAAGCTACTGGAGTCTCTCACTAATTATCCGGTCAGCTAATCACCATGCCTCCAAATAAATATTACCATACAGTGTGTGATGACACACACACCAAAAACCCTGGGGCTTGGAGGTCACAGATAAATAGAAGATGTCCCCTGTCAATTATCAGATTATAATCCAAGTCTCTGTTAAAGTCAGATAGTTCCCATGTGTTTATCTTTGTTTAAAAACAACATAACCCTGCAAATTTTTTTCTCTAAATCAAAGCATAAATGGTTTGATTTTTTGTTCAATCAATGTAATAAATTATTGCTTTAAAACAATCATTTGAAAAGTAATAGTTTTAAAGCAATCATTTTGAAAAACAAACTCCGTATGAGCTGGGCTCGCATGAATGATGCATATTTCTGGAAAGCTGCGGCAATGTTCTCTCCAACCAAGCATTTCCAGGGTGGGGGCGCGCCATAGACCTCCATGTTAATGAAGGGGCGACGGTCTCCCAGCCCACATCGTCAGTGTCATTGATGTGTATATGGGTGGGGGAGGGTGGGAAATTCAAGCAGTGTACTGTGCACACTGTTGCGATTGCAGGTGCCGATTGCGGTACAGGCAGAATGCTATGAAGGTTAAGCTGTGGAACAGCTGCACAAAACAAAAAACCTGTTTTACTACACAGCATTCTATTTTAGCCACACTGTTCGTTTAAGTCATTTTGAAACCTAACATTATGTTTAAACACTAGTATATGAAACCTTAAATCATTAAACAGTAAAATCAATACAAAGTATAAAACTGTTCAAATAGAATTAGCTTTCTGTGACATAGGGCACTCAATGCTGTAATGTAATTTTTAAATAAGGTTACAAAGAAAATACAAGCAGGGGCTTAGGATTATTTCATGATAATGCTATATTAAAAAGGGAGGTATATTATATTTTTCATAGTTTATACCATTCAGAATATTCAACAAACATTTAACAAAAATGTTTAACTAGTAGTACTAGGTGTAGTGTTTTCATAGAGCCTCATATACCTTTGCTTATTCCTTTACTGATTAATAATGTCCATCTAATAATTTTTATTTTGTAAAGTTGTTATAGACAGGTGCTGTCTCTGTTTGCTTGGCCCTCTTGGCATTCTGTCTGATTCCTGTTCTTTTTAAAAGCATTACGGGTAATTCAAAACAGGTTACAGAGTAACCTGCTTGAATTACCTCCTCTCCCTCCCCCTTCAAATCCCTGCATGATCAATAAGACCAGGGATGTGAGGATCCAAAGTGCCAATACCTAGATTTACATGCTGGTCAAGGCAGTGGGCCCCTCAGAAGGATCAGACATGGAGAGGTGTCATGGTCTCCTCCTAGCAGGCCCGTTTCTAGCATTTCAGGGGCCCTGATACTGAATAGTTGAGAGGGGGTGTTATTGTTCAGCCGTCCGAGTTGTTGACTGGGGGGTGCGTTCTGCCAAATAAAGATATAGGGAAATTACGCCATGCGGTCAGTTTTTAATAGTCAATAGGAGTGGTGTAAAGTTAAGGTGGTAGATTGATGACGGGGATCTGCCTAGTAGGTGATATAGTGTTTAGCTATGGGAAAGATTGTGGCCGCCATCCAGGACCTGTGTGGAGCAACAACAGTTCGCTTTTGGAGGCGTGTACTTTGTTAGCCATTGGGAAATATTTTCCCTTGGTCCACAAATGTTTATAGAGGTTTTGTAGGGGGTCCAAAAGGTCCTAATAATCAGTCATTTATAAAATTCTGGGGTGAACCCGTCTGGGCAGGGGCATTTATTGTTGGGAAGGGAGGATATAACTGCTGCGATGTCTAAAACTGTTATTGGGGCAATTTGGAATTCTAGCCGGGGCGCGGTTAGATAAGGTAGTGTGGTATCCTGCAGGAGAGCTTTTTGATTTGAAAGATCACTGGCTTCTAGAGAATATAATTTTTTGTAATATTTTGCTGGTAAATGATATATTTCATTAGGATCAGAGGTGAGAATGTCAGCCTCAGACCTAGGAGTGGGGATGTGGGTTTTAGGTCGGGAAGCTTTCACTAAGTTAGCTATTAGCTTTCCAGATTTGTTGCCATATTTATGGTAGTGCAGATCCCAGTAGGATTGCTGCAGTGCTTCCTTTTGTGCAAGCCAATGATCAAACAAGTCCTTTGCCTCCTGTAATTTGATACGGCGGGTTAGGTTGGGTAGGGGGTCATTTCTAGTTGGGCATCCTTGAAAGACACCAGTGCTTTTTGGTAGTTAGAGGTCGCATTTTTGCGCTTTGTGGAAAGATAAGATATGGCTGTCCTCCTCAAGTGGGCCATTGCCGCTTTCCAGAAAAGGGGTGACTGGGGTGCTGCAATGTTGGATGTTTTGTTGGGAGTATTCTTTCAGCGCCTGCTGCATAGTGGCTTGGAAGATCTGGTCTTTGCACAGCTGGTTGGGGAAACGCCAAAAATGTCTGTGCCCTTTGGGGCTGTATCCCAGAGCATTATACTGATAGGGGTGTGATCGGATATGGCAAGTTCATGTATGTCCGGGGCAGTAACTAACGGCAATAGGGAGGCAGTGGTAGAGATGAAGTGCCTGGGCCTGGGAAAAAAATGTGAATTGGAGATCTAACGGGTTGTATTATCTGCACACATTATGTAGTGAGAGTGAGGAGGAGACAATCTTCTTGAGGAACTATGCAAACAGGTCCGAGACCTTACCATCTCGGTTCGCCAGATCCAAGAATCACGACAGGGATCTCCGGTCGCACAGGCCATTGCAGCGGCTGCCTTACCACCTGAACCAAAACTGCCACTACCCGCCGTGTTCTCCGGGGACCGTTCCGAGTTCCGGGTGTTCCTCACGGCTGTGAGCTCCATTTACCTGCTCCCCAGGACATTCAAGGAAGAAAGCACCAAAGTGGGGTTGGTGTTGTCCCTCCCGTGGAGACCTCAAAATGGGTATACCAATTACTCAGAGACTCTGACCCTTGCCAACCTAACCGTTCCGGCCCTCTTTGCAAAGATCTCGAGGTTTATGACGACCCACGGAGACCTACTCCAGAACCCATCCTGTCGCCAGCCTGTTTTGCCGTCCTACAGTCTGATGTCTTCCAACATACGCTCCATTCTCTGCCCTGCCTCTGGGGTCACTCGTTGCCCTATAAGGACGGTTTATGTACTGGAGCATTACCGGCATTTTAGTGCCCCCTGCTTGCGGTCCGCTGCACTCCGTTCCTGCATTACTCCCCCTTGGCAGGCCACTTCAGAGCCTCAGAAGACTTGAACCTCCTGCACGACATTTTGGTGGCCGGAGATGAGAAGGACGTCGGGATACGTTAGCACTTGTATCCCTTTTTAAACCCTCAAAGACCCCCAGGAGGAGTCCTTTTGGTCTACTTCACCACTTTCCGGACTCTCCTTGGACGCATCTCCACGATGGATTTTCATCGTTGATTTACCGATTTTTTACCCTCCAAGACTCCTCCACGGCCACATTGTGGTCGTAGATGGTATACGAAGTGGCACATTTCATTCTCTTCCGGCGTTTGCCAACCTGCTAACCACATCTCAAGTTTTTATCAATGAGTAGTCCTTACATGGGAATACCCAGGACGTGGTGACCGACAGGGGTACCCATTTAAAACATTCCAAATTCTGGAAGGAGTTCTGCGCCTTCTGGTTACCTCATTCGTCCTGAACCTTGGGCCACCATCCTCAAGCAAACGCCAATGAACGGGTGAACCAGACAATTGGAGCAATATCCTCTGTTGCTTTTTTCCTCGGCCGTCGCCCAGGACTACTGTGCCTCTCGTCCTTCCAGTCGCTGAAGTTGCAATAACAAACTCCCTGCATTACAGCCTTCCACGCTCGCCGTTCTATTTGTTATATGGTTATTACATAATCACCTCTTTCTGGGCCCTGGGCCCTCGGACTCACGTCCCCAGATCTGGGACCGTATTCCAAAGGTGGTGCTTCCGCTCTTGGCAGTGAACACTCAAGAAGGCACAGGCGGGCACTAAATAAAGCTCCGCTAGACCGGGTCCGGCGTCGTTCCCCCCTCTCTCATGCGGTTGTGGGGGGGGGGGTGTGGGGGGGGGGGGGAATTTTTTTCCATCTGGTTTTGTCTCCTCTTCATTTTCCCTGCGTTGTTCCTATAAGTGGGGGGCCCGATTCGTGGGACGTTCCCGTTGAGGCTCTGGGGGAACACTCTTTGACGCCGGTGGCGGTCCGACTTCTCCTTCCCCAGCGCTGCGCATAATCCAGGTCTTCCACGTCTCGGCACTGAAACTGTGGTTCCCCCGGATCGATTTCTCCAGGGTGCAGGCATACGCTCCCATGTTGTGGTGGCTGGGGAGAGTGGCGTACGAGGTCCGCCATCTTGATATCGGTTGCGTGGCCGAGCATGTTGCTGTACTGGTGTGCACGGAAGGGTTCTGGTCTGGCGAGCGGGAGCCTGGGCTGGGGTGCCATGCCCCTCGTCTCGTTTTCATCTCGCACATCCGGCGAGCCCAGGTCCTTTGGCCGTCCGGAGGCCGGCCTTTAGGGGGGGGCTATGTCACCCCACTACTCGCAGGGCTTCCCTTCCGTCGTTTGGGGCATATATATTGTACAGGCTCAGGTCAGATCCGCCAATGGTGAGATGTAAATGAAGGAAATGACCCTCCTGATCTATGGTATGGGAGTGTATAGTGTAGTCCAGTTTTTTATGTAGGAGTTACATTACCCCCCTCTTTCTACCCTTTTGCTGGGGAAGCTATGACCTCCCCCACCCAGAACAGACGCATATGTGCGCCATCTTTTGGACCTATGTGTGTCTCCGGCAGCAGCACAACCCCTGCTTTTAGTTTCTTCAAATGTTTCAGTATCATATGTTTTGGTGGGAGTTTTAAGGCCCTTTCTTTCTATGGCTAATCACAATAGACATATAATTAGATTATTTGTATGGTAATGAGCGGGAAGCATTGCTGAAAGGGCAGTCTGTGACGTGCGTGGCTTCCAGAGACAATCCCAGGTGGTACAAAAAAAAGTAAACAGGCTCATATAAAATGTGAATACTTAGTCCGTCTAGCTGTTGCAAAGAAAGTCATGAGGGCGCTTCTGTCCAGTGACCCTGGCGGGTATGTCTGTGGCTGGCGAAGGGATCATTGCCAGCGTTGCGTCTTGTTGTCCTTACTGTAGCTGTTCTGCTGTCTCCTCGGGGTGTTCATTCTGTCACGCTGAAGGAGCGTCAAAGGGTTCAAGATCTTCGTCTGCGTGCAGGATGGTGGTGTCTCTAGTAGTGATGCCATAGGTGAGCCCTAGGATTTTGCTCTTTACACATTCATGGGGGTAGTTAGGATTGTGGTGGCAAAAAGGGTAGCCAGGTAGCCTATTATTCTAAGATTGCTCTGTGTGATTTGTTCTCTTGATCATCAACCTTTGCTTCTATAGAAGCTGCTCTCCGTTCTAGATCGCTGGCCAGTTCCTGTTTAGGATTCAGCTCCAAATATTTGTTCATGTGCTGAGGGGGCTGGGCGACCCATTCTGCCCTGCGGTGCGACCATTTGCGGTTGTGTGCACGGGTTTTGGAGTCAGTTTAAGAGAGGGGGGAGTGGGAGCTCAGTAGCTGCGCTACTGTATTATGTGGCGCTGGAACCGGAAGTCGTTCTGTTATATATTTTTTCGAGAATTATGAAGCATTTTGAAAACAATTACAGACTTACAGTACAAAAACATACACAGTGATAGCTAGCAGGCCTGGAGAAAAATATTAAAAAACAAACAATTAAAAAAGATTTGAAGTTTTTTTTTATCTTCTTTGCATTAATTGAACACACTGTTCACATGTGTGGGGATAATTAGTGGAAAATGAAGAAAAGGATGTCACAATAGATTACTAGCGACCTAGTAGATGGTGTGTATGTAAAAGACTGGTGGAAGTGATTACAGCTTCAGTAAATAATGGTTATGTGTTTGGGGCAGCAAACGCTACTTTGGAGGGTCCTGGAGCATTTGACTTATTACATTGGAAAATTATAGCAATATTAAGAAAATAGTTTTACTCCATATGTGTCCATATGTGTAGGAGAAATTTTTTTTTTGTTAAACTAGCTGCTGAAAAGTTAGAAATGTTAATCTTCAAGGCCTATTATAATCTACAGTTTTTAACAGCAGTAATCAAATCTAAGGGGAGCACTTTGTTATTGAAAATCACCTCCAGCTATGTTTTTATTTATGCGTTACAAAATAATTTTTAATAACTGTTCAGTTCCATCTTGCCATTCAAAACACAGTTCCAAGTAATTGTTACTCCTGTGGGTAGAGGGGTACATTTTAGATGCTTTGCTGTATAAAGTGTTATATATTCAACATGCTTTGTACTGTTAGGAAGGATTGTTGGAGGGAAAAAGCAATAATTTTAATATGCCAAAGGGAGATAGGCCAGATAAAGAAAATGTTATATCTATTTTTGCAGTGTTTTGGAAAATCAACAGACCTGCACAGAAAATTAATCATATTATCTCAAAATGACAGATTCAGGGGTAGGATCGCAAAAAAACATTTCATATCTCAAGTCAGCAGCTCATATGCAGCTGATATAGTCAGCTAGACACAACAGGATAACATGTTACATTTCATAAATAAAAACTTAATTTAAAACTTCAATATAAAAAGATAAGAGAACATGTCGTTTAAAGTAAATTAGCTTGTGATAATTTACATACATGATTTACATATTGGACCACTGGAATTAGGCTTTCAGTATTAGAATATTCTAATTGCAAATTTATATTGCCGCACTTAGTCTGCGTGTTTTACTCACAGATTATCAGTGTGGTATGGATACCAAAACACGCAGACTAAGACTTGTATATGTTACGGTGCACTAGCACTGTTCTCACTTTATCATACCAACTTTAGATCTTTTTGATCCTTCATTATATAGCATTGAGTAACATAAAGATTCTCCTGAAGAAGCCTAACGGCGAAACGCGTCAAGATGATGTTATTCTATTATCTGTACCAATTTGTTGTATACATACATCAATTATGTGGTTATGATTTACTTATGTAAGACCGTTTGTACCTTAATGATGTAACATTTTACTTGAAGACTGTATCCACTGTAATATCTTGTAATGTTGATATGATTGCTAGAATGACCATCTGGCACCCGCAATTACGAATACAAATAAAAAATGTTTGATTGTCAACACAGACCAAATATGATTTATACCCTAGTGCCGTGAAAGTCCCGCCTGGAGCCCCTAGTCTCCACACTGGGGAAGGTGGGTCCTCATGTTATTCTCATGTGGACCTAACTACCCAAAAACTTTGCACATTGTATATTTATGGGATGAGGCACAAACGTTACATACATTGGGAGGGAACCAGAACTTTTTCTATAAAATAATTAAGCAACATATTATGAGACTTCACACTTATGCTCTATGAAAATATAGATTCATGCATGTTTTACCATAGCTAAGAAATAATGTTACATTCTGGTTGTCAGGATGACGTAAAAAAAAAAAGAAAAAAAACACTTGTCATAAAATTGATAACTCCCACTGAAAAGCCTAGTCAAGCATCACCTTCTATTATCAAAGGAGAAAACAATATAAAAGTGAGAGGCTCACCCAATGGGCTTTCAGGATTTCCATGCTTGTCACCTTCTCATACACAGCAAAAATCCCGAAGGAGAAGAGCATGTAGTGGGATTGTGTTTAAATAAAGCAATAGTTTTACTAATGAACACAATCAACATGCTAGCTCTCTTTTGTTATTTTATAATAACTTTATTTTAATAACTAAACCATACAATACAATGTATCAAATATATTATTTTAAAGACAACTATACATATACCAAGCAATATATTTTTGATGATGATGATGAAATTTAAAACTCAACTTAACATCAGCTTCAGCACAATTCCATATCAGGTCCATATTGTCTGTTATCCACTTCAATACAAAAATGCTGCCTTGGCTGAGCTTTATAGGGTTTATTATTTGAAAACTAGGGATTGACATGCTTTTTGTTGGGTTTTAATGCCTTTCACTGTCATGTGAAAAGGTTTGTTTTTATAATGAACAAAATACAGTTTACATTGTTTTTGGAAAAACAAGGGATGTTTAGGCATAAGAAAGTCACAAAATATAAAGGTCATGTGTTTGAAACCAAAAAAGAGTTCAGTTTCAGGCAACCCCAAAAGATATGTAATATGTTCCTCCCAGGGGAACCAACATCTTGTGCATGTGTGAGGTATTGAGGTGTTTGTTGAGTTTGGGACTCAGCATTCTATGCTAACAGGGGATATTTTTCAATGGACGTGTCAATGCAGGTAAACACAGGGCAAAGTGGTAAGTTGTGTTGAAATCTGACAAATCAAATTTTTGGTGTGTTGGAAGTGTGTCCAATTACTAATATAATGACAATAAAATGGAAGCACTTTATGAAATTGTGTTTAGTTGAACATAACCTGTCCTGGCCGTAATTTAAAAACTTCTTATTTGATTATTTCTTTTTTTTTTCTATTGTTTTATGGTTATGCTTACTTCGCTTTTTAGTATAGTTCTTATCTGATAGCTTGCCATCCCTTGCTGCATGGCATTTCAAGATCAGTGGCTTACTAAATAGGAATGAGAATGAGTTGTGCCTAAAGTATAAAATAAAATTTCAGTAATCATGTTTCTGTAGCTAAAGTTTTATATAGCTAAAATATTGTTGTTGCTCCCAGATTTATTGCCCAATCAGGGATGTCACAGGGAAAACTATAGATTTCCTGTACTTACCTGCTATTTATCCCCCAGCAATATGGTAGTTAGTGATGGGCGAACTTCCCCAAGGTCCTTCCGCGACTTTCAAAATAGTACGCCGTCCGCCTGTTTGCCCTGCGGACAGTTCAGCCATCACTTATGGTAGTTCATCAGATTACTTTGTTGCTGCAGGACTGAAAATATTTCTCCCTGCGAACAATACCCCCTTAGCTGTGGTCCTACCTGTGTCAAACAGCAACATTATCAAATGCCGTGTAACCTACATCATTCCCACATTTCTTTTTCACTGCCTTATCCCAGTGCTATAACATACTGTAACTGACATCATATATTCATTATAAATGTTGATTGTGAATATTCAAGTCACAAATTTGTTATTGCAAATATTGGCAATCTCGGATATAGTGCTATATCTTCGTATTTGTATCTTCGTAATCAGTACCCAGAATCATTAATAATAAAGGTAATTAATTTGCACAAGAAAGGTAATTAATTATTAGTTTTCATGTGTTGATCATGAAAATATGCGAATAAACAGTTCAACTGATGTGGCACCCCACTATCCAGGGGAGACTAGGCTTCTCCCTGATAACCACATTAGTAAACAATCCAACAATTAGGTGATGATAACAGAGTAATACAATTATGTATTTCTATATTGAATAGTAATCCACAGAATTATACAGGTGTTCGTGTTTGAATGAATACATAGCCTGTAACTTATCAAAGTTCACTTATAATCTCGATATCAAACGCATTTTGTGACTCATCGTCGCTTCTTCAGGAGGAAACAAACAGATATATGTACAGTGTCAGTCAACAAGTATCATTAGTTTAGTGTCTCATTTGTAAGAAGAGTTACTGTATTCAGTCCTGTATTTCCCTATGTCAGGGGCAAAAGTGCAACGTGATATGTTGTGCTGTGTGCAACTAAACCTTGTGTGACAGAGATAGGAAACTTGTGTAAGAGTGACGCATATTGACAAAAAAAACGTGTGTGACCAACTTCCAAAACAAAAGCAAACCATTCACTGTGTCTAGTACCCACCCACCATGAAAGTGTGCAGAAAAAAAATTTTTTTTGGGGAAGTGTCCAAGGGTTGGCCCTTCTATCGTAAGAGTTAAAAAGTACAGGGTAACAGTGGGAAGAAAAATCCACAGGTTCACCTACAGTGACTACGGAAAGTTATTAGACCCCCTTAAAATTTTCACTCTTTATTATATTGCAGCCATTTGCTAAAATCTTTTAAGTTCTTTTTTTTTGTCCTCATCAATGTACACACAGCACCCCATATTGACAGAAAAACACAAAATTGTTGAAATTTTTGCAGATTTATTAAAAAAGAAAAACGGGGGGGGGGGGGTGCCTACGTCTAATGGGCCGAATGCACGACCCCTTGGCACCTTGACTTCCTGCCAGCTCTCCCGGCAAGGAGGTTAGCAGGTTAGCTGTCAGATGTGAGATGCGGCCACAGCTGGATCTCCCATCTGAACTGTATTATTGCTTATGCCAGCAGAGCCCAGCGCCTTGCTGGTATAAACAATGAACTGCCATCTATCTGTTAGTCCACTCCCTCCTGAGAGAGTAGGGGAACCAAGGTCCGGGAGAGGAGTCTATGCCCGTAGAACCAGGTCTTCCACCCAGAGCCCCCCCTAAT
>CM070033.1:71663622-71680328 GCA_036250615.1 Ptychadena robeensis | reverse complement strand
CCCCCACCCCGGACCCCAAACTTCAAGTTCTGTAATGCCGATACTTATCATTCATTCGTTCTGTCACCCGCCAGTCCATATCGTGAAGAAAGTCCTCAGTCCCTGGAATGCGGGGTGGGCTAGGCAGACCCGCTGGATGATGGCTCTTGTCTGACGGCTCTCCTGGCCGTGCCTCTCCGTCCCAGTCTGGGAATACGCTGACGCTTGGGCGCATGGGCCGGCGGAGATCCTCTAGGTGTGCGGTGCCCACTAGGTCCCCCCCATCCGGACGAGGGGTCAGGCCCAAGTCCTCGTTGTTTCTGGGGATCACGGCCATCAGTACCACCCTCCATTCCGGGACCTGTATCCCAGGGATGTTCAATGCCTCGCAAAATCTTGGGACTTCGTCCGGGAATTGAAGCCGCACCACTCGGGTGCCCTGTGTCACATGCAGGCAAAATGGATACTTCCATCTGTAGGCAATACCTCTCTGCCTGAGGGCCACCAGGATGGGGGGCAGGGCCCTGCGCTGCTGTAGGGTTATAGTGGATAAGTCTGAAAACAGTTTGATTTCGTAGCCCTCAAAATAAACAGTCCCTCTCTGTCTCGCTTTCTGCATAATGAGCTCCTAAATGGGGAAGTGGTGAAGGCAACATATGACGTCCCTGGGGCTATCCTCTCTCAGCCCTCTGGGCCTCAGCGCCCTATGTGCTCGCACAAACTCTATAGGGGAGTCCAGGGGTTCCACTAGGAGATCATTAAAGATCGCGGTAAGCGTCAGTTGCATGTGCTCGTGGGTGATATCTTTTTTCAGGCCTCAGACACGTATATTCACCCTCCTCCCCCGATTATCGACATCTTCTGTATGGCGCTGCATAGAGATCAGTGTGCGCTCGATGCTTATCTGGGCTTCTGACAGTTCTGACACCCGGTGATCGCGGCGGGCAGCCCCCTCCTCCACCTCATCTAGGCGCTTCCCCGTGTCTTTGAGGTCCGCCCGAAGGTCCCCAAGAACGGAAAAGAATGATCCCTTGATATCCGCCGTCACCGTGGCTAGTTCAGTATGGATGTAGGCCTCCAGGCCTGTTTCTCTCCTTTTCCGGGACCGGCTGTTGGGGATCTGCACCGTGGGTTTCCCCTGGGCTGCCTGGGTACTAGTGCCCTCCCGCTCATGATCCATCTCCTCACCTCTGCACTCCCTGGCACTCCCGGCTTCCGAGCCCTCTGGGTCAGCATCCTCTGCCGTGCTCGGCGCCATTTTGGCTGGTGTCGCGTCTGCGGGGTCCCGCCGCTGAGATCTGAAGATATCAGGTATCTGCTGGGTTAACGGGGCACCCTGATGGGCGCTGAGTTCGTGGTAAGCGTTGGGTCTCCCGACCTTGCCCATGCTCGTGTCTGGACAGCTGCTATGCGGGTATGTCGGGCACCGGCGGGAAGAGCTCTCGGCTTAGGC
Source organism: Ptychadena robeensis (assembly GCA_036250615.1). NCBI lineage: Eukaryota > Metazoa > Chordata > Amphibia > Anura > Ptychadenidae > Ptychadena > Ptychadena robeensis. The sequence goes on along the minus strand of CM070033.1, from coordinate 71,678,896 downwards.
GGCCATACTGTTCGGTGGTCAGACCACGCCCCCAGATGAACATTTTTTTTATTTCAAAACCACAGCAAACCACAAGGGGAGTACATGGTAAGTGCACATTAGAAACATGCTTTATTTTGTAAAAGTGTTTCCCTATTGTATAATAAATTACTCATTTTGAATGTAAAGGTCCACCACGGTCAGTTGGCTAAGTGCGGGGTCAAAGACTTTCAAATGTATTTCTAGTGAGAAATTAATTAGGACACCCCCACAACTCCCACTTAAAATGGTACAAATTACAAACTGGTTTATAACATCAGGTGCATGTTATTATTAATATTACGGAATATTGTTGGAACATAAAGAGGAAAAGAGCACTGTGGGGGGCATCCTTCCAACATAAGTTGGTCGGAGACATTCAGAGACACACAGGAATTTTAATGGCAATAATTGATACACAGATCAAACATGTTCAAGAACTTGGGGTTCCCCTTAAATATATAATACTATTTATACAGAGGTAAGGTGCATCTAATATATTGTGTTTACATTCCTTTTTTGTTAAATAGTGTATTACCCCCTGAAGAAGCGGGTCAAGCCTGCGGAACACATCAGAGAACACTAATACACAAAATGGACTATATCAAAATTGATTGTCTATCTCATATCATATGTACTATTGCTGTATCTTATTGCACAATCTCTTAAACCTTATTTATTGAACATCTGTGTATGATCTGTGTGGGATTTATTGCCTTTAAAAGTCCTTATGTTGGAAGGATGCTCCCCACAGTGCTCTTTTTCTCTTTATTGAATATTGGGATGTTGGCATTTACAACTATTTAGATGGGTAAGGATATCAAACTGGAATATAATTGTTAGAACATAGTTACTCACCATGAGTGATGCGCAGCATAGGCAATATTCAGTAATTATTCTCCATATATTCAAAGTCAAATCGAACATTTTTGATCTCTTGTCATTATTATCATTGCAAAAATCGGCACTTGTACTAGCGAATATTGTGAACGCAATGTGTGTTGTCACAGTGACATCTAGTGACAGAATGTGAAATAACAGCAGCAGTCTAATCAACACATGAAACAACACTCATAGAAGTCATTCATTGTGAAAACCGGCACTTGCACATACGCATATTGTGAATGCCATGCATGATACTTTCCCCTGAATCTGTAATATTCAAGATTAAGAAGATATAGCTTGTGGCCTACAAGAGCTCACTGAGCTCCAAAATGCAAAAGACGAACTGTAAAGTACCGATAGCATGGCACAATACCCCAGAATGGTTTCATAAGATGGGTTTATTTTCCAACTCAAAATGCTGGATATGCTCTGAGGAACCTTGTTCTTAATTTCAAATTTTTATGAGAATGCCCCTTCGTTGATCCCTTCTGGAGGGTGGTCCATGTCTTAATGGAAAAAATACTGTACTACTTTGTCCCCTTTACACCTGCGCATGTTTTACTGCATTATTCCAGCAATCCCTCCAATACAAAGTTTAAGTCTTTTGAGAGCCATATGGTTATTGCTGTCTCTGATGCCCAAACACTTGAAATCACCAGCAGTACCAACTGGATTAGACAAATGCATTAGGTTTAGGAAATGGTAGAATTTCTCCTTATCAAAACTGATACAATATCAGGGTTTACTAAAATTTAGCACTGCTGGATTTACTTTGCTCAATGTTTAGTTGCAGTCATATTTATCTTACTTACTTCATATAATTGATATAGCAGTGCACTGTAATCATCTAACAAAGTCCATTCTATACTCCAGCAATCCCTGCAGTGTACCTGTGGGATCATATCATCCTTCTGTACCATAGGCTCAGTCATCAAACCCACATTTCTTGCATAGAATGTTGTTTAGGAAGATAATGGAGGTGCTATCCCACCCCTCCCTCTTTTTTTTTTCTCCTAACACCCCGTTGTGTATATTATTGTGTTTGAAAATGTGTTTTATGCAAACAAATATATCTGTACCTGTGTTTATTTGACAGAAAATCTTTATTGGAAAAGATTTACTATCCACTTGAAACAGGATGCAGGTGCAATCACAAATATTCTAATAGCAAATTTTTGGGGCAAAAATCGGCGCTTCGAGAATTCACAAAGATCTCCAATATATTTCTATATCTTTGTCGAATATTGAAGATTTTTACATCAGTATCCGGAACTCCCTTGCATGCGCATGTACAAGTGCCAATTTGCGCAATGAAGGTAATAATGACTAGAGATCACTGAGTTCACAAACTTTTTGTGAATATAAGGAGAAAAATATGCTATATTCTGTGAATACAAATATTACCTGTGCTGCTGGGGCAACCTTTTCTAATAATGATGTCAGAGACCAAGGATACCCCAAAAAATTTTTAATACACATTTAAGCTCATATGTTTGTTTAATGAGTTAAACAAGGTTATCGTTGTTTGGATGCACTTTAAATGACCGTTTTGTTCGGACCATAAGACTCTAACACTTTTCCACCCCCAAAATCAGGGGGAAAGAGTGCCTGTGTCTTATGGTCCGAATACGCAAATGGTTGCTCCTTGGCTTCCCACCAGCTCTCCCAAGCTGTCAGATGAGAGATGCGGCAACAGCCAGATCCCTCATCTGTACTATACTGTTTCTACCAGTAGAAGCAGTACAGCAGAGAGACATACATGGAAACTGCCAGCCAGCAGCTTCCATGTAAGTCTGCCTGTAACTGCGATCACCGTTCTGTTCACAGCTGGCAAGAAGGGAGATGAACAGTGCAGAATCCACTGCTCTACTGCCTGAAGTCTGCTCTCTAGTGACACCATTTTTGTGGCTAAAATTGGGTACTGCAGGAGATTTTTTTTACCAACTGATTACAACATTTCACTTTTTTTTTCTGTTTTTCCTGCTCTAAAAACAGGTTGCGTCTTATGGTCCGATGCATCTTATAGTCCAAAAAATACGGTACTTTCTTCTCCAGAGTGTTCTAATTTCACATTTTCACATGATATAATTCAATCCTTCTCCATTAACCATTACATGTTTCCAAGTAAAGGTGTGAATTATTTCACTGCAGGCTTACAATAATAACTTTTCCCAAGTGTACTTTGCCTACTGCTTTGCTTTTATGCTTTATTGTAATTTTTCAGTTCAAGATATCCCCAAAAGCACAATTTATAGGAATTGCTGTGTGTTAATTGGGCGCTAGAGATGATCAATAAGATTCAAATTGCTTTACATATTTAACATCAGCATGCATAATGCTGGTAGACTGCAACTACAGAGTTTAATTTGCTCAGGTACAGTCTGCATGCAATTTCTAAATAGTGTTCAGTAGTGATGATTGTGAATATTCGGATTCCGAATATTAATCACGAATATCGGAAATTCGGAAATACGCGAAGATGGTAAATATATTGCCGAATATTCTTTATTTTTATCCATTACACATGCCTCTCAATGCAAGTGGACGAATGGGAAGGCTGCAACAAGAGCTTAGCAACACCATCAACAGTTTTTTAAATGAATATTGGGGTGATGCGAATATTGCGAATATCGTCACTTTAAAAATGCGCATAAAAATTCGAGCCATGTTAAACATATATTGCGCGTGCGAAATGCGCAATAAAAACTGCCGATATTCGCAATAGACCCCCCCCCCCAATATTGCCGAATGCGAATACATGCCGCGAATACGAATGTTGCCTATTCCGCTCATCACTAGTGTTCAGCACAAATCTTCAAATTGTGAATTTTCATTACTAACCCTCCTGTCATTCCTGACGGCTCCATCTCATCCAGCACTGATTTGTCAGTCGTGCAATGGACGAGATAGAGCATCAGGTCAGAAGAGCAGAGCCCTGGCAGCGCAGATTTACTATTCTGTGCTGCTATGGGGCTCTGATCTGAAGGAGAAGCTGGAGGAGGAGAACGGACCCCTCTACCCCCCCCCCCCAAGTGACGTGATGATGTCACATCGGGGAGGGCAGTGGGACATTCAAATGTTAATCACACCAGAACAGTCTTCTATGGAGAAGACTGTTTCCAGTGTGGTTTCCAGATGTGCCATTTGCAGTTAACCCTTTCTCCCCTGGTGTGTTCATTACACCAAGGGAAGAGAGGGTGCCAAAAGCATTGTATTGTAAACAGTGATAACAGTATCCAATACACTTTAAAGTGAAAAAAAAACACATAACACATTTTCATCGTCAGTCATGCAATGGATGAGATAGAGCCGTCAGGTCAGAAGAGCAGAGCCCTGGCAGCGCAGATTTACTATTCTGTGCTGCTATGGGGCTCTGATCTGAAGGAGAAGCTGGAGGAGGAGAATGGACGCCTCTACCCCCCCCCCCCCTAGGGAAGAGAGGGTGCCAAAAGCATTGTATGGTAAACAGTGATAACAGTATCCAATACACTTTAAAGTGAAAAAAACACATAACACATTTCCAATTGATTATGTTATTATAAATATAAAAAAAACATAAATATGAAAACATAATATTTTGAAATCTATCATACAAAACAAGTATTTTAGAGATTTTATCATTCAAATGATACCTTTTATTATATTTATCATTTTTTTATGTAATTTTTTTTTACATAATTGTGTTTTCAAACATTATTATATTCAGGATGTCTACTAGACCCTTGTATGGACATATTTTGGGAAGTTACAGGCCTACAAAAAAAATTCCATTTAAGTCTATGGTGCCCTTTTGGTACAGAAATCTGGACCTCAGCAGTGCACTAGGGAGGTTAATACCAGAACTTCAAGAATTTGCAAAGATCTCGGATACTGCTATTTTTTCATAATCTCAAATTATCTCAGGTCAGGTCAAAAATCTCAGGTTAATGTTACGTTTGTTTGTGAATCCTATGGTCAAAACAAACAATAATATTCTACTCTTCCACACACTTAGCAAGCCAACATCCCAAAACAATATAGTAGAGAAGAAGATGAGGGTGATAAGACCTATCATCACAGATCCGAAAATTCCCACTGTATCCCAGGGGTATGGGGACTTTACAGGCTTAGTAAGTGAAATCCAACAAGACATCAGTGTTCTACATAAAACATAAGTCATATTTTAATAACAATGGTAAAGATAAAAGCAAAGCAAAACAGAAAGTCTCTGAATAGGTTATTACAGCCATGTATCACAAGATGACGCAAAATGATGCTGCTTATCACTATTTCCAAAGTAATGTCTTTTTGGGTTTATTTTTTTGTCTTTTCATGTCTCTAAAGCTAGCCACACACGGCTCGATAGAGTAACAGATTAGAGGAACATCGGGTGGCGTGCGCGCTCACGGCTCCCGATTCTCCTCTCATCTGTCACTTCATCTGAGCCATCCACTGTCCCTTTCCAGCAGGAACAATGGATTCTGCTCGAAAAACATCGACCAACAGGTTTCCAACATGTTGGAAAACCTTGGTCGAAATCCATTGCATTGAATATGAACAGCGCTATCCTCATTCTACGGCTGCCTGTGTTAAGGGGGCGTGGCCAACAGATAGCTGCCAGAGCAGAGGAGAAGAGAGGAGAGAGGGGGGGCTGGCTGGGTCAGTGCCTGTGCGTGTCTGCAGCTTCGGTACAGCGCTGCCAGCCACGGACCCGGTCTCCATCATCCAGTAATTGATGTGCCCATGTGGTGCACATTGATTACTGTACGATTGACCCGCAATCAATTACAGAGTGGTGACGTCACCACGCTGTAATTGATTGCCGGTCGATTGCACGGGAATCTACCCGTGTGTGGCCAGCTTTAAAAGGATCAAAATCTCTTAAAAGGTACTTTCAATACCAAGACACTGCATGTTTAGGACAAATCATTATAGAGAAAGGGAGGGAAAAGTATACAATCCACCTGTTGGCACCTCTCATCTGCACCATGTCTGAAGTAAAAAAAAAAACGAAGAAATAAAGGGAGGAGGCTAAGCAAAAAATCATAGTGCAACATGTTACTGCCATAATAATACAGACATTGCACAATGAAAAATATTATGAATGTATTACATATACTGTAACCTTTACATGACAACTTTCCTTATACGGTAAATTTGTTATTTAGATTACACAAGTAGAAATATGTGTGTTTAAATAGCTTCCCATTTTAATAAAACTTTACAAAATTATAGGAAGAAAGGTTCACATGTGAACAAAAAAAGAATAATTTTGAAACAAAATGTGATATTCCCTACAGTTTTAAAAGCAGATGTTAATGTGCAATTATTTAGAAGCCCAAAAGGTTTCTAATTATAACTGTATGAATGCATTAGCAAAGACAGAGTTTGTTAGAAGTTGTATTATAAAAATGTCACACAATGTGCAATCTTCCCTTCAATGCAGAACAAAGAGATGTGAAATCAGTCTCTGAAAACAGAGAACAGAATACATTTATTTTGCAACCTCACAACTTCTAATGGGAGCCAAGTGGTGCCCCTGTTTAACGCAGTTTGCTCTACGGGGCATAAAATGTAAATCAAGACAAGGCTAAGACTTCAGTTGTATTTATCACTTACAAGATGACCGCAACCAAATGAATGCAGTCCAGTATGCAGGGATACTTGACCTGAAGGTAAACATAGGACATCATCTTTCTATTCCTTTCATTTTTCTATCCCTCGGAAGAAGCAGACTATTTGTGTGCATTTGATTACATACTTGAGTGAGCTTATGTTTACATTCCCAGAGGGGGCAGTGCTTATATTAAGAAGGTTAATTGCTTCTTTTGGTTTATGTTGATATTTATCTGTGTTATAGGAACATATTAAAATTACGTACTGCTATGTTTCAGTAAAACAAGCCATGCTTAAAAATATATGTACTTTATTATTTAATCAAATTATTGAATGTGGAAATGGAACACTGTTATGCAAATTGGCGTAGATAACATTTCTGCTGACACATTGCATATCGCTTGCATACCTAATAATTCTTATAAGCCTATTTTATACAAGCAGTAATTCATAATATGCACTTGTTTACTGATGAGAATTTAGCTTAGGACTTCTGTTTCTCTATTGTAAGTTTTCTTTGATTTGTAAAACTTAGCAAATTACATTGTAAAACAAAAAAAGACACAAAAAACCCAAAAAGAAATCAAGCATCTTTTTTAGTTTTCAGTGATTTTATTTTTAAGATATCTGTAGGCTGTATATCTTACTTTATTATAAAATATAAAATAGGTTAACACATATGAAATGTATAGATGTTTTATGGCAAAAAATGGACAGTATGCAAAAAATACAAGATTTTAGCAATTGCAATATAGAAAGGATTTCTAATTAAAATAATTTAAAATAGAGGAAATCAGTAATAACTTGATCCATGATATATCAGGGACCCCCTTTGGCAATGCATACGTTTTTTCGCCCTCTGGCATGTGTCTGGAAAGTTTGAGACATTGCTGTGCTGTTCTGCTAACTTTGACTACCTCTTTGGTCCTTTCAATAAATGGTTAAAAAGAACAGGCTCACTGTGCGAAAAAGTTTAACTATGTTTATGAAGGAAAAGATGTATGTCGTAATCTAGATAGTGATGAAAATATATGTATATAAATAGGAATATTACAGTTAAATTATAACTCACAAATTGGGAGACGTATTTTATTCTTGCAGATGTTTAATGTAATCACCCACAAATCAGATTGATGAAAATCAGAAAGTCAATACTAACATGAACTAATACAAAAAACCCAATGTCCAATTAAGCTAAGTGATGATCACAACTTTTTTTTAACCCTCACATTAAACAAAAGAAAAATGAAAGATTATCAAGTGGACACAGAAGGCAATACAACAGGACAGAGTTTATTTCCATCATTTTTTTTTGTTCCATCATTGTCTAAACCAGCCAAAGACAACTCCCATGTCATGAAAGCTCCATAATTATAGATGTTCATACTACTATTATATACTATACAGTCATACATATTATGTTTACAAACTATTCTCACCAAAACCATATACCCAAAAATTTAAATCTGTTAAAGCCTACAACCAAAAGAGTCTAATAACAACTGGTTCAGCAACAGTGGAATCAGAAACATTCTCATGGAAAAGCTCTACAATAATATCAAGAGAAAGATGAGCTGCTTGAGCTTTTCCATAAAGAGTGGTATGAAGATACGCAATACCCAATGTGAAAAACTGGTGGAGAATATGGAAAAACCCGCGAAAGCTGTAATGCAAATCAGGGTTATTCCACTGAATACCAATTTTATTTTGTGTATTAGTGATGGACGAACATCGGCCGTGTCTGTCTGCGAACAGGCGGATCGCATTTATTAAAAATGCCCACATGTTGGCAGGGAATTTCAATCAGAACTATACCATAAATGACGCAGCGACATCACTTCAGATATATGGAACACAGTGTTCCTTGTTCCTAAACTGGAAGTGACGTTGGTGACTTCCAGCCTGTTCCCAATATAGTACTAGAGATCGGGTCTCTCTACTCCGTTTCTAGTGAAAATAATTCTTCCTCAGGCCAGAACTTTCCATGCCTGGTCCAGCCAGAGGAAGAATTGTAGACTTGTTCTCGTTGGCGAAGGGGGCGGGTCGAACACCAATACTGTTCGCTGGTGAGATAAGATTGAACATTCAATGTCAAAGTTCAGCTAATGTTTATATATTCTTTTTTTTATGCCATTGTTCAGGTCCAATGAAGTCATACAACATGAAGGCCAGCTATAGAAAGCTATGTAGGTTAGAGAGTTCCCTTTTCATGCTGTTAAGGTGGCACTGTGGTCATGGCTTTGTGTGGCATGTGTGGTGATGTTTGTCTCATGAAAAAAAAAATAAAGTTGAAATATTTTGAAGCAGTGGCTACTCGTGTAGCTAAGTTTTGCATGATATTAGATAAGACCAAGAGTGGGTCTAGCTATTACATTAGACCAAGATTGGGTCTAGCTAATAGATTAGACCAAGATTGGGTCTAGCTATTAGATTAGACCAAGAGTGGGTCTAGCTAGCTGGAACCCATACAATTTGAAGAGCACTTGCCTGGAGCAGCATCCACACACTATTTTCAATGTGCACACATGTACAGCACCAAACTGAGCATTTATCTCCCACGTAGATCTCACTATGTTTTGATTTGATTTTTGTTTTCTGCTTAACAAGGTTGTGTGAATGCAAATTCTCCAATCCTTAATAAAGAACTGACATCACAAGTCTCGACCTGCTAATGCGTAGATACTCCAACAAGTTAGATCCTTAGGTCTTTGGAATACATGACTCACATCACCAGGTGGGTTTACTGACACATTTTGTGTCCAGAAGATTTGAAGGGTATTATTATTGAAATATTTCAATCTAGAACATTCTCACATGATCTCAGTGAGAACTAAGAAATAAGCAAAGGGAACATTTTGTACAAATGGCATTGTTACTGACAACAAAAGTGCACAGTATAATATGCATTGTTTCTCAATAATTATGCACATCAGGTGTTTTGAGAAGTATATACAAGTTAAAATACAGTTCTTTTAGCTACCATGGAGGTTTTATCTGGATAGAATGCAGCAAACTCCATTAAAAAGTCATTTCTATATAATGTTACAAAACCTCATCTGTAATTTAGAACAAAAAGGTGCACTAAAAGGCAAAACTGTTTAGATAAAAAAAATACTGCCAGCCATTTTCTAGTGCTAAAATAGACCATATACGGTACCTGTGGTAGGAATTACATCACATAATTACCAGTTGAACTGTCCATTCTTCTCTGGTGTTTAAAGGGGCCAATAATCTTTACAATTTAGTCTCAACTAGAACTTGCTATCATGTTTTACTTAAGCTAGTATTCAACTACGTTTTACCCCACATTTGGTCCATTGCGATTGCCGTGGGAGATGGGGGGCTTGGCCTCCTTGTGACCTCATTTTAGGGCAGGTAATTTTCAATGTATGTGCTCCGAATCAGACATTCTACTTTATTTATATTTAACTATATATATTTATTTAAACTTAACTATATGGCTCACACATACCAATGTATTACAATTCACTAATTGCATTGTGGTACATCACGTTTTTGAAACATCTTTTAACTAGATTTGACTGCCAAATTGCAAATTCTAAAGTACACTTTATTGCCAAAAGTATTGGGGCATTTGCATCGCTGCAGCCCCGCAGATCAGCTCCGGCACTGCTTCTTCAACATCATCGGTGACAGCATAGACCTCCATTATAATGGAGAGGCATAGATTTCCCGGCCCACATCACCGTCATCATTGATGATGTAACCTGTTCAACAGCTAACCTGTTCAAGGTCCTTCTGCTTTCCTTTTTTTGTATACTTCTTGGGGCGCTGATGCCAAATAATACAGGCATAGGTACAGGCAGCCTCTTTGTCCCTGATGTTATGACTGACACTGGGGAAGTAGGCAGGTGCCCATCCCTAAACCTGAATTACTCCAAGTCGTCTTGAGTGGGGGGATAATTTGTGTACATTCTTCAAACAACTTCTGGGACCAAATTCCACATGGAATGGGACTGCCATAGTAGTAAGCGTCTCCACAAATTTTTGCTGAACCTTGTAAAAATCCTTCCCAAGAAAGTTAAGCTGCAGGGGTGGGCCAACTCTATATTAAATCTCAACTCTATATTAAATTAGGAAAGGATATAAAACTTTACACTCATATTTTTGGCACCCCAGATATGACAGACATTAACTCAACAAACCATCAACTCCATAGAACAGAACTGTCTAGAAGACATCAAGGTAAGCCCTGTGTTTGCTTACCAGGGTTCTTGCTAATAATGTTCTGTATGACTTTGAGATTCATTTGCTCTGTCCAAGTGCCTCAGCTATGGGGATAAGTATATGTTCTCTTTGTGAAAGTGTGTATTTAATATTTATTATGTTTGGCATTTTTTTTCTAACAATTCCTTAAATACTTATGAAATTGATGCTACAAATGCTGTAATTGGTTATAAGAGTACCATATATACCATTCTGCATTTTATCATAGGGTTTAAAATGATGGTTGCTGGGCTTTTTCACATTGGGTGTAACAATTAACTTAGTAAGTGTTGTCACTTGTGTGCTAGGGAACCAAAGCATGTGGCTTGGGATTGACAGTATAACCAAGCATTTAGTAGCTGAATGCAAAAAGCACATTCAAAAACATTGGTTAAAAATTGGGCAAATATAGTTGTTTTAAGAGTGTGAAATGAGAGAAAAAGAAAAGTGTGTAGAGTCTTAAAGGGTATAGCTGTTTGTCTCTAGACTATCCTGACCCTAAGGAAACTTGGAAGGACTGTAATTAACACAACCTAGGTACTGAGAACAGAGGTCTTGTAGTGGGGTTGTGAGGCGTTTAAGAGTTAATTGGGTGATCAACCACAGTTTGGTGATGGGTTATAAGCTGAGTTTACAGCAGGATGCCAAGGAGGGTAAATCTGAAGCTCACTGTGACATGGTAATTGTGTACCAGCTCCTATTAAGTAAATATGTAGAAGAACTTAGAAGAAGGTAGATAACATAAGGCAATATGGGAAGATATAATCACCAATAGCAACAATGGGTAAAAAAGAATGGCAAAGAGAGACACAAACAAGAAGCCTTGTAGATTTTTTTTCATGAAGGCAATAATAAGATATGCAATGGCATAAAGGACTTTGTTTTAGTATAAGAGGGAGATCCCTGGAGGCATATACAGTTGCAAGAAAAAGTATGTGAACCCTTTGGGATTATGTGGGATTTTGCATGAATTGGTCACAAAATGTGCTCTGGTCTTCATCTAAGTCACACCAATAGAAAAACACATTCTGCTTAAAATAATACTACACCAAAATTATATGTTTTGCTGTTTTTATTGAAAACATAACTTGAAAACATTCACAGTACAAACGTTTCCTGTAGTTTCAGATCAGACCTGCACAATGATCTGGAGTAATTTGGACCACTCCTCTTCACAAAACTGTTTTAGTGTAGCAATATTCTTGGGATATCTGGTATGAATCGCACTCTCTCTGACTGGGCCACTCCAGAAGGCCTATTTTGTTCTGTTGAAGCCATTCTTTTGTTGAATGACTTCTTTGTTTTGGGTCATTGTCCTGTGCCATCACCCATCCTCTGCAGAGCTATAGATGGTCTTGAGTTTTCCTGCAAAATGTCTTGATAAACTCCGGAATCCATTTTTCCATTAATGACAGCAATTCATCCAGGCCCTGAGGCAGCAAAGCAGCCCCAAACCATGATGCAATATTTTTTTTGGTCAGCAATGGCTTCCCCGTGGTGTCTTCCCATGTACTCCATTCTTGTTTAATGTTTTGCTTCTTGTAGATGTGTCAACAAAAATGTGTGCACATGCCAGAGATTTCTGCAAGTCTTTAGTTGACACTCTAGGATTCTTCTTTAGCTCATTAAGCATTCTTCTTTGCCTCATTAAGCAGTCTTGCAGTCATCTTTACAGGAAGACCATGCCTAGGAAAAGTAGCAACAGTGCTAAACTTTCTCAATTTGTAGACAGTCTGTCTTACCGTGGACATTAAGGTTTTTGGAGATACTTTTGTTACCCTTCCCAGCTTCATGAAAGTCAACAATTCATGATCGTAGGTCTTCTGAGAGCTCTTTTCTGCAAGGCATGGTTCACATCAGACAGTGCTTCTTGAAACCAGTAAACCCCAAATTGGTGTTTTTAAAGGGCAGGACAGCTTTCAGCAAAACATCCAATATCATCACACTGATTGGACTCAAGGTTGGCTCATTCCTGGCTCCAATTAGCTCTTGGAGATGTCATTAGGCTAGGGGTTCACATACTTTTTCCACCTTGCACTGTGAATGTTTACATGTTATGTCCAATAAAAACATGAAAACATATAATGTTTGTGTACTTTTAAGCAGACTGTGTTTTTCTATTGGTGTGACTAAGATGAAGATCAGAGCAAATTTTATGACCTATTCATGCAAAATTTCATGTAATTCCAGAGGGTGCACATACTTTTCCTTGCAACTGTACATCTTGATTTGCCAACCAAAGCCAAAAAGGAAGGGAGAAGGATATTTAATCAGGATTCAGCCTATGAAGTTGGCAAGCCTGTATCTACACACACAATAAAAGCTGCCAACATCCCTCTAGAACCTATTGTCAACTATGTGATTCAAAGAACCACAGTATGCCTGTCTTGCAGATACAGGTGCAGCCAAGACCACTTTGATGAGTAATCAAATCAGTACCATTTCAGGGGTCAGGGGCCCTATTCGAGTTCTTGCTTAGGGCCCCATGAACCTGGGGGGGGGCTATGGTTGGTGCTATTGGTGGAGCTGCTGACAGGCCCTCCCTCCCTGTGCAGATCTGCACAGTGTGAGCTGCCGTCGGGGGCATGGGTTTTTTTTTGGAGGGGGAAAGAGAAAAGAGGGAGTGGCATGTACGGGCATGTTCCTTTTCTTCTTCAGTTTGGATAATTTTATGATAACAGTTTGGATAATTTTATTCAACAGTTTGGAGATGATTTTTCCGGTCAACTTTCTGAACAGAACTGATAGTAACAAGGAAAAGCAAAACCATTTATTACTGACAGGGTTCCTTACAAAGGTCAGCCTAATTTAAGATGGTCATTTATAAAAAAAAAAAATAGAAAATAAACACTAATGATTAAACCCCCACTACACCTTTAGATCACTCCATACAATTTCTTTTAGATCTACCAACAACTATGTAGTGCCTGGTCCTCCTAATGAACATTATAAGGGGTGGAGTCGGCTGAGAATTGAAAAGGAGTACCCTCTTCACATCCTCTACTTGGTATCCTTTGGTGCTTGCATTTTAGCCATATTATTATATATCATAACCATGGGAGGTTAACTTTACTTTTTTTTATAGTATATTAAGTTGGAATATAAAGCTAGAAATAATGCCATAGCAAATTTACAAATGAAGTAGCTCATAACCAATGAGCCTCTAAAACTTTCCAACTGAGCCTAGAACTATGAAAAGGAAATAGGGTTTTTGTAAAACTTATTAGCAACAAGCCTGTTATTTTACACCACAGAAAGAAAGCTCATTATTCTTTATAAAACATACATTTACATTTGAAAATCATTTCTTACATGCAGGGACCCTAATGAGTGCCATGGATTCATTTACAGAACACTTTAACAATGAATAAATGTAAGTTATATCTCCAGTTCCAAATATATGAGAGAATGTCAACTTATTGAAATGTAAGCATTAATATTGTTCATATTCATAACTTTGTTACTTTGCAAGGTGTAGATTACGGCTATTGCTAAACTAGCTTTACAAATTACCAAGGGTGGATCATTAAAATATATGGACAAATCAAACTAACTTGGAAGGGTGCAATATATAGGTGTGAGTAGGTCTAAAGCCCCCCATACACGTTTCAAATTTCTGCTGATCTCCTGGCAGATCGAGAATCGGCTGGGTACCCTTTGTGTGCCGGTACTTACTTTGGACGGAGATGCTGGTCCGTAATGGCTTAGATCAATTTGGCAGCCGATTTTGGGCAGAAGTATAACTTTTAGTGCGATCAGCCGAAAAATTGGGTGAAAATCTAAAAATATTAGTTTAACACAAACATCCAGACAAAACGCTTACAGTGGAGGGCGAGGTGGCTGAGGTGTTTATGACAAGAAAATGTAATATAATCATGATATTTTTAAAGCACCATGTTTGACTGGCTTACCTTCATTCTGCATACAATATGGATGCCAATGTTGCATTTTAAGTATCTCATTAAGCATCACCAGGTTTTTACTTTCTTTAGAGAAAGGTTTTCAGATAAAGGCTAGGCACACACATATCCATTTCATTAAGCTGGACATGCCTTTTCATATAACAAGCCCCCTGGATATAATGTGTAGTTGTTGCACATGTGTAAACAAGCATTGCCCAATGGTATTTCATAGCCGGTAACTGCAGAATACTGTTCTGGTTTACAGACTTTATGCATAGTCTGAGACCAGAGACAGTCCTTGGTCCTTTATTGCCAACTCATTGTCATCCTGCAGTTCTGTGTAAGATCAGTTTGGTGAATTTATGGCTGACCTGCCCCCATCCTCCATTTTCAGAGGATCAAGTTATTTCAGAGTCAGTGAACTCCAACAGTTGTGTCCGAAACATCATGTGTCCGTGGTCTGCCAGCCGGGTGAACATTCCCATGTTGAGTCCACCTCCCATACATTAACATTGGTGGTGCAGATACTGCAGTACTATCAAGTTTTTCCCACCTGGGCCACCCCCTTCAATGATAAAATGTTAGATTTAATTTTCATAGTAAAAAAATTACATTTACAGGTTTCTTTTAGAAAGCATGCCCCCCCC
>CM070033.1:71613704-71635318 GCA_036250615.1 Ptychadena robeensis | reverse complement strand
GCGTATAAGACGACCCCCGACTTTGGGGAGAATTTTAAGGTACTGAAAAGTCGTCTTCTACGCCGGCAAATACGGGACTTCTAATTTCTTAGCATGCCCAGAGAAAACAACACATAATAAAGGGATTTTACCTTTCCTATTCTATATAAAACTGGCTGAATTTCTGCCTGTTATTACAAAATAAATTAGTAAGGCCGAATGAGATACATCAAAGGATATTACAAGAGCTTAGTCGTCTAACAGTATTAGCAATTCTAATCACTTCTTACCAAGATTAAGTTTTAGATCTAACATTTCTCTCTGCTTAGAAAAATGGCAAAAGAGAAAATGCACAGCACCACATTCAAATTGCTAACATAAGCCTATCTTCAAAAGAGCAATGCATTTATGTGCTTCACTCTGGCCACAAGTGGTTATGGACTAGCATTATTCATCCGCTATTATGAATAGAAAGTGCAATGTTATACTGCTGGAAAAAAGACAAAAGCATCTATATATGAATGGACTCTACAAATTTGTTAAATGCCTCTTTAAATCAATTCTGTTATTTTGAAGCTACAAGTGGTATGAAATGCTTTGTATGAAATGGTCTGCAGATGGGTGACAAAGCTCCAGCTAACAATGTGCAAAACACCTGATTTTTTTTTTATTTATTATTATTATGAATATGTTCTTTTACATCATGCAATATTTTCAGCGACACTGAGTCACTGACTTCATATCAATTTACTCTCACCTTTACCAGAGCAAACTAAAAGGCAAAAAACCTAGTGCACATGAACAGAATAGCATTTTGTACTTAAGTGATCAACTCTATAATTTTTCTGAATGGATGTGGGAAAACTCTGCATGAACATGTACAGTAGTCTACCATTCTAATCATTTCTCATCAGTTTTGGAAATAAATGTATTCAATTTCCTTATGCGCAAGAAAACCTGTGTATGTAATCTATTTTTAACAATGCATTTGTGGAAATCTGCCTCTTTCTTATCAGATCCAAAAACTTTATAACCACACCAGAAAAAATCAGCCCACCTGTACCATAAGAAGTAGTGATTGGTAGTGATGAACGGCATAGGCAAAATTCGAAATACCGATATTCGCAAAAAATATTCGCAATGCAAGCTGAAGACTAGTGATTTGTCTACTCAGTTTACTTGAAGCCTTTTTTGTGTACTGACTTGAAAATTATGTACATATTGTGAAGAACTTTGTATTATAGAAAATGTTGTTATACCTCACTAGTGATGGCCGAACTTCGACTCTAGGCGGGGAATTTGAATCTGAAAACCCGGATGCGACGTCAGTCCTGGAACGCATAGTACCTGGGTGTGCTAACCGGAGGTGACATCACTGACGCCACATCCGGGTTTGCCAGACGGTTTTTCACTGAAAGACCGGGTTCTCTACCCGGTCTTCAGTGAAAACATTCTTCCTGCGGCGGGATCTCGCTGCTTATGATCCCACTGGAGGAAGAATAGAGGGCTCCTTCTCTACGGCAAACAGGGCGGGTCGAACACCCGTACTGTCCGCTGGCGAGAAGGAGGGCGAACATGCTTGTTCGCGGCTGAACTGTCCGCCTTGCGGGCAGCTTGGCCATCACTATACCTCACTGATGTAGGAAAGCAAAGCATCTACTAATCAGATTACTGGATCATATTGGAGATAGCAGTGGCAATTCCGCTCCAGTGTCTGTAAGGTCAGAGGAAGTCACTGAACTGCTCAATTTAAAAAAAAGTAGGCTCTGATGGTATTCATCACTAAAGCTCCCCATACACCTTAAGATCAATCTATACAATCTCCATTAGATCTACCAACAACTGTGTAGTATAGTGGCCTCCCTGATAGAATACATTGGAAGGATTAGAAAGGTCCTCATATTACATGGTTTTGGTAGAACAAAATTTGATTCTACAGAAATTGTATGGAGAGATTGTAAGGTGTATGGGGGCCTTTAGATTGCGAAAATACTGAGATAATTGTTGGACTGATATTTTAACCTCCCTGGCTGTTCACTGAGGTCCAGATTTCTGTACCAAAAGTGATACAGTGTTTTGCCTTTCCGCCCCCATCGGCGTCACCGTTGACGCCAATGGAGGCGGAAAGGCTCTGTGTGCCTGCAGCTTTGTAGAAATTCTGCAGGCACACAGAGAGCCAGCGGTTGCGCCTGATTCCGGCACGGGCGCAGTTTGATTCACGATCAGACTGCGCCAGTACTTGCTTCGGGCATAACGCTAGGGAGGTTAAACCGGCCATAGGCGCTATGCTTGGCGGGCATTTATCGAACAATTGACCGCAGCATGATGACATCATCATGCCATGGTCAATCGTTCGAAATACACCATTTCCGATTCGACAACCAATACTTTGGATGGGGACCCTTGTCCCCTTTCAAAGTACTGGCGATCGTTTAGAGGAAAGCGTTTGTTCTCTGGCTGATCAAAGTTTTGTGCGAGTACGAACAGTTGCTCCAGGTGGGCGCGTTCATTTTGCGATTGATCACCAAGCAATCACCCCGAATGCGCATGGTGATCATTCACAGAGCGCTATGGCCGGCTTTAGAGGTTTTTTTTTTTTTAATACGTTTACACTTGTTTTTTTTCTTTTGATTTGGATTGGATAAAACAGTTATAAAACATTTATCCAATCCCATCAAAATAAAAAACAAATGCACCTTTAAATCTCCCGCCCGGGCTGTGATGTCCTCAGGACACGAGTGCCGATCATGGAAATAGCCGGAGAGATCGGCTATTTCCGTAGAGACACTCGTGTGCAGCTGGAGATAGATCCAACTAGCAGAAACGCTCAGCGGGAGCATTTCTGCTAGCTGGATCTACTTTTGAACTGGATTAGAGAAAGACATTTCTCTAATCCAGTCCAAAAGTTAAAAAAAATATATTTAAAAACTAAAAAAAAAAAAAATTTTCTTTAAGACCGGGTCCCGCGGAGGAGGCGGCAGCCGGACCAGGTGAGCTCCCATGCTGTGCCCGAACCCAGTTCAGGCGTATCGATTGTTGCTGCGTCCCTTTGCCCGAACTGGGCATATCGCTTGGGAGGTTAAATCAATCTTAGCTGTAATACCATAGCCTCCTGTGACTGGGAAACCGCTACTATTGTAGTAATAAACATCAGTGGTCATTTAAAAATCACACCAAAACCATGCAGACTTGAACTGAGCCAAATAAGCTGCAAAGTTTTATTGGTTTAGCTTCAGTCTGCATGTCATTTGCATATTAATTTTTAAATTCCGCATCATATGGTCCATATGGTCTTTTAAAGGCCATTACTCTTCTATGTTTATAATATACCAATGATAATGTAAATGAATGTTAATGGATTAAGCTTACCAAGATCCAGATGAATTGCAGAAACAAATGAGTTGAGGAAAAACATAAAGATGACAAATCCCAAGACAGATAAACATTTGATTAGGAGGATCTTGTCGGTTATGCCATGCTGTCAGGAAAACAAGTTTTTATAGCTTTATAAATCGATCAGTTCATACATGCCACTAAAAAGTCTATAATGATGTAATAACCAAGTTATACACATTACAAACTATTTTTTATAAAACAATGATGAGGCATTTTGGATTTTATTCATTACAGAACACCATCACTTTCCATGAAACATGTAGAGAAGTGTCATCTTTCAATAATAACTCTACAAGAATTTATTTGCAATCCAATAAAAAGAACTATTCCACAAATACTAAGAGCTTATAACCTACTGGATAAGAAAACGCTGAATTTAAAACCACATTTTGTCCTAGTTTCTGAAAAAATGCTTTTCAGCTGAAGTGTCAACATGTTACGGCTTTCATAGAATTTCATCTTAACTGTAAAACAGTTGCATAGTTCTCTAGTTATTTTACGCTCTTCTATATATTTTCTTCAGTAGATATCTTTAAGTTATTAACTTAAAAAAATTGCATCACAGAATACTATATATCTGTAGCTAAAATGTTGTTATATATTGAAAAATTATTTTTATTGAGATTACCCTTTTTGTTCTATCAGTTTTTTTTCCAAGGTGTCTCCTTAGAGATAGCCCCAAGTTTCTCTATGGAAGAGACCACCACTATATGTTGGGAAATATTTTGCAATAAGACACAGTATATGAAACTTTTCACTCGTTCACCAGTAGTGTTAGTTTGAGATTTCTGTTGGACCTCTTCAGTAATGCTCTAGCCATTTTGTATCTAGTCTAAAATACATCTTCAGTCTGATGGGAGCACAGAATGAAAAAAAAATACATAAATCCGTCTGCCCTCTGCAACCACAACTTTAATGATAAACATTTTCACTGTGGTCACATCAAGACATGATTCTGTGAGCCTGACAACTCTAACTACACTATATAATATTGTCGCATTTAATCACTTTGTCTTTGACAATGCATTACCTGAAAACATTGCCTGAATGCTAGAAATGTGATCAATAATGTACAGAGAATCATTCCATTAACTAAACTTAAAATATTTCTTATAGTCAAAACCAAATCAAACAATACATACTGTTTTTTGTAGTTCTTGGATATTCGTTTCCCAGTTTTTGTCCTCTTGAGAGATTTGTCTGGGGGAAAAAAATCTTTTTACAGAATCATGATGATTACAGATAGTCATGACATTTACACTAGTCAGTTTGCGAGTTAATTGCAAAGTCCCTGAACAATATATCATCTATTGCTGAAGATGTAGGCAATGACTGGGAAAACGTATAAGAAAAAATACGAAGTTAAGATAACATTTTGACCTAACTTTAAACTTAATTTATGGGAAAACTACATGCGCTAGAGTAGCATAACATTATACAATGGTAACGGGCGTTGCAATTACCTTAAAGTTATCTTGTAAAAAAAAATAAAAAATTACTATCAATATTGACAATGTATCTGACTGATAATCAAATTTGAACAGGGAATTTTTATGATTTATACGATTCACCACATTTCAACATCTGTGTCTGTATACATATATACCTACCTTTGAAAGGTTCTAAGTTTTTTCCTCAACATGCTCTCCAATGTCAAAACTTTTTGCATTAGGAGACACTTAACTGCAGTCTCTTCACGGCTAGCAGGATTAATCCTTTGTGCAGTTAGCTTCCAAACATGAATTTCATGTTTCAATTCTACAAGGAGATAAAAGTACAGTAAAGAAAATGGACATGTTAAAGTCAATGCTCACAATAATACAGTGCATTTGGCATTTTGTACACAAACTCTAATTACTTGAATGCTCAAAGAAAAAAAAAGGGGGACTTTAGTTGAAGCCTTTTCAACATTTCATTGTCCCAAATAGCTGATTTGAAGAGCCTTCATTTAGCACATCCTGAACTGGTTTATGCTTTACCCTCTGCTGGTCATCTTTTAAGTTGCATGACTTGGAGCCATTATATGGATAGTCTTCCCTGTCTTCCCCATCTTTCACTGTAGTTTTTAGAAGGTAGCTGCCATGCTTACAAGACCTCGACTTCTGTGGGCAGTTAAGACTAATACATTACCTGTTCTACATAGAATCATTATGCAAATGCACAACCAAATAAACCATTTAAAATCAACATTCACCCATAGAAGGCTTTAAAAAAAAAATTGCGTTCCACTCCTCGCTCTGACGCATTTTGCTCTTTAATTTGGGCTATGATTAGGCCCAAATTCACAGCTGAAACATATCAGCAGCATTAAAGGCGATAGTACAAGCAGCTTGAAGCCAAATTAACCACACTAGCGCACTGCTGAGGTACAGATTTACAGGTACCAAAAGCGCACCATAGACTTTAATGTAAAAAAAGTTTTTAACACTCTAGGAATGTAATTTCCCAAAGCACGTCCATACAGGAGTGTGGTAGACATCCTGAATATTATAACATGTTCAGATGATTTGTAAATAACTCACAATATCAGATAATGAAGATGTCAATAATTTACTTTATCAAGTAAATTAGCACTGCAACCACTAGATGGCAGTGCCGATGTGCCAGGTTACATAGTAGAGCATGGGGGGGAATGATCCATGCAGCTGCCTCCTCATTAGATCGGAGACACACAGAGCAGTGAGTTTGCTCTCCTGTGTCTCTGATCTCTGCCTGACGAACCCAGACAGGTCAGAGCTAGGTGAGCTGGGACCATCAGGAATGGCAGGGGGGGTCAAAAACTTTTTGGATTTTACAACCAAATGCCAGATTTCCTTGGATGCATATTTCTGGAGGTAATGTGGAGACAACCCTGTTGTCATCCCAGCAATAGCTGATCAAGATGGAGACTCAGCAGGCATCTGTCCAAATGGTATTAATCCAACATCTAATTTTACCCTGAAAAAAACCTACTGTAAATTTTTACCCTGAAAGTAGTTTTATTCAAGATGGTTATACTGTAACCAATCTGACTGTGTGTAAAAAAAAAACTGCCTGTAATGAGTTACACATTTTTTCCTGTGGATATAAAAGTGTAATTATTTATGGTACATTTTGCCAATGAAAGGGAAGTATTCCTGGTGCCAAAATATTTAATGATTTTATGTTTGAACTATAATTCACATCATTCAGCAGGTGTGCAATTAAATTAACATCTGTTGGCTGCATTGACCAGACTGTTGTACAATGTTTGTACAAATATATTTTAAAGGGTCTTCAAACAGCATGGTTTTACACAAAAACGTCTGCTGAAATATACCGCATAAACAGTCAGTGAGAATGTACCTATGATGACCAGATTTGTTTATTTGAAACATATATTTATTACTACACAGCATTTCAAATTATTATGCGCACTGTATCTAAAAGGTCAAAGATATAAATATTTTCTTTTTCAATTAAATTCATGGATGGTGTAATCTTCCACATTATTAGCACACGTCATTTTCACGCAATAAAGAAAGAAAAAGGCTCTCCCTGCTGTCGAAATGAGAGAAATATTTTAATGCCTTGGACAAGGTATAAAAACTTCCATATATTTCACAAAAAAATAAGCATGATAATTGTACTTTTAAAAGAGTTGTGGCTGATTCAGAGCACACATGGGTTTTTGCATATAAGGCACTATAAGGAAGCTTTCTGGCCGACAAATACAGCAGATTAAGGGAGCAGCTGTTAAAAAGCCATTACCATGCAGCAAACAGGTATGTGAAGATGCTGGTGAAGGGTGGAGTCCCATTAACCCTTTGCAGTATAAACCTTCCATTCAGCCACCTCTAACCAATGTTTACAGGCAAAAAATGCTGCAGTAGGCCCAGAACTACATGAAGACTAATTCAAACATTTAACTATTTAGTGCCTTGAAACTCTTGAAGATCCAGATAGGAGTGGTGGATGTTTCTATGTCCCAACAAGGCTGTAATGTAAGCAAGGGGGTGCTGGAGTCATGTTCTGGTGCACAATCATGGGAAGAGAGAACTGGTCTACCCCTTTAGGATCACTGAATATGTGTATCACAGCGGGTGACACCAGAGTAACAGTGACACCAGTGATTCACAGGTGTATACCCACTGCACCAACTTGCACAGTTGGTAGGGGTGCAATCTGGGGTGCAGAGTCTTAGGGACCGCCTGGTATTTACCAGAGCACCCAGCAAGGAGTGATGAACTTTGCTGCATGCAGTCCTTCGGTTGCAGTTCCCGGAAAGCAACTGTGCAAGATGGCGGCTGAAATAACAATCGAGACATAGTGCCAAGAGTTCGTAATACGGAATGTCTGATTAACAAGCTCAGAGTCAGAAGCCAGGAAATCAGGAGAGGTACTGGGAAGTGCAGAAGACCAGGAACTAAGAATAATCAGTGGAACAAGCAGAGCATCAAGAACCAGGAAGTCAAGAAGTTAACAAGGGAGTCTGGTAGCAAACACATGAAAGACCCAAAGTTAAGGCGACTTCCTGTCATCTGAGACTTCCTCAGGAGGGAGAAGCAGCTCCTCAAGCATCCAGCAGAGGGAGCTCCAAGAAACCACAGAACCAAAAGCATCCATCAGAGGGAGCTCCAAGGCTGGAAAATTAACCCTTGACGTCAATGATGATTCTCAGAGCTTGATGCAGCTACAGCAGACACAGATCCCCTAGCCCTTCTGGGATCCTTGACAATGTGAAAATGAATTTTGAAATGTATTCGGAGTTTCTGACTTTCTTCCATGGTATAAAAAGAACAATGCTCCATCTTATGATTCGCCTTTGCACGATCGGCTGCTATCCGCATAAAAGATGAGAAACTTATGGCATGACCCACATCCTCCCATGAACTCAATCATATTGAGAACCTTTCGAGCATCCTCAAGCAAAAGATCTATGAGGGTGGAAGGCAGTTTATATCCAAGCAGCAGCTCTGGGAGACTATTCTGTTTCCTTCAAAAAAATTCCAGCAGAAACTCTCCAAAAACTGACAAGTTTAATGGATGGAAGGATTGTCAAGCTGCTGCCAATACAATGTCCTATGATAATCTAGTGAGGCGAAGTAGCATTTGATCACCTGCTGATGCTATACCTTAGCCCTCTGACAGAAAGAAATGGCCATTCTAGAATTGTGGCCCTAGAATGGCCCTGAAGAAATGGCCATTCTAGAATTGTAATGTTATGTCTATTGTAGCAGTGAGACAGTGCACGGAAGTGAAAGATGGGTGTGCATTCTAATGAGAGAAATAAATATTTGATCCCTGAGCATAAGAGGACTTAGCACTTGGTAACACAGATCTTGTTGGCAATCCAGACATCAGATATTTCTTGTAGTTGGCCACCAAGTTTGTACACATCTCAGAATATTGGTATTTTGTCCTTCTCTTTGCAAATATTCTCCAAGTCGGTAAAGGTTGTAAGGCTAGTGTTGGCAAACCTTTAGCTCTCTCCATCGATTTTCTATGGGATTAGGTGTAGAGATTGGGTAGGCCACTAAAGGAGGCCATTCATCTTTTTCTTCAAGCAAGTGTTTTGTGTCAGTCATGCTGGACCTATTTCCAATGGCCTGGCTGAAGGAGAAGTAATTTTTCATGCCTTCTATTCAGTCAGCTATTTGTTAAGAATAGCTACTGCTGATAAACAGATCATATATATATATATATATATATATATATATATATATATATATATATATATATATATTGCTATTCTGCTATTATATACAGCATTTCAGCACATTATTTACCATACCCAGAACATCCTTTGGTCTTATTTGTAGTAGAGATTCAAAACTTACTAAAGTGTTCAAACAAGACATCTAAGTCTAAGTTTAGCTTTAGGATCAAATGTGTTTTTTTTCCCTCCGGCAGACAGGTCAAAAATAGGCCTGGACAAAGCCTGGAAAGGTTAAGAGATACAGGCTAAAGCTTTTCAGTAATGTCAACACTAAGCTGCAAAGATAAATGCTGAAAATAAGTATTTTGGCGAGCTACAAATAGAGATGGTCGAAATGAATAAAATTTGATTCTACTTAAATTTCAAGTTTTCCAATCGAATTTCGATTCGACTGCGAAATTTCAACTTTTTTAGAGTTTAAATTGCTAAAGTCGAAAATTCGCATAACGCCAAATATGGTGGAAAATTTTTATTTGCTGTATGACCTATAATAGAAGAATCAGTGTACATAGTAGCAGAGCTTTACAATCAGAGCTGAGATTTAAACCCAATTTATACACAAACTTGACATGTTAGAGCAAAACTTATTGTTTTCAAATGTTTCCCCAACCCTTCTCTACAACTCCAGCAATGTCCCCCAACCCTTCTCTACATCTCCAGCAATGTCCCCCAACCCTTCTCTACATCACCAGCAATGTCCCCTAAGCCTTCTCTACATCACCAGCAATGTCCCCCAACCCTTCTCTAGATCTCCAGCAATTTTTGTGAGGATACCATATTCAGGGGCTTTGCAATAAGCTGACAAAGTTAGCTAGCACCATGCGAATTTTTGCCAATGCGAATTTCCACCAATGTGAATTTTCCAATCACTCCCGCATGCGAAAATTTTAAATAAAATGGCGATACTCGCACGCGAAATAGCGGCACGGCAAATCAAAAGCAAAGTTATTTATTAGTTGAAATTTCGATTTCAGTCGAAATATCAGGCTGATTTTCGACTTTTTCGGCGAAAAGTCAAAATGACCCCATCAAAATTCGACTATATCGAAATTTCTACTTAAAAATTCGCAATGCGAATTTTTCGACCATCCCTAGCTACAAAGCAAATTTCATATTTGTAGAGAACTGTAAGGAGGAAAGGAGGAAAACATATACAACAGAAGCATTTACTTCCTAAGTATAAAAATCAATACCATATGGGCATTAAATCTAATTAGAAAAAAGTTTTAAAACAAGAGCAGAATTATTGTTTAAATTTTGGAGAAAATGATATCTGTCCATGCCCTTGTTTACTGTCCATGCCCTTGTTAAGGAACAGTGATGGCCGAACTGCCCGCAAGGCGGACAGTTCGGCGGCGAACATGGATGTTCGCCCTCCTTCTCGCCGGCGAGCAGTACGGGTGTTCGACCCGCCCCTTTCGCCGGCGAGAAGATGATCTATATTCTTCCTCCGGCAGGATCAGAACCTGCGAGATCGTGCCAGAGGAAGAATCTTTTCACTAGAAGACCGGGCATGAAGCCCTTCTTTAAAAGTCCGACCCGCCCGTTCGTGGACAATCCAGGCTGATGTTCGGCCATCACTATTAAAGGAAAAAAGAATCCAATACGCAAGAGTTGCTCACAGAACAAATGGTATGGGATGGATAAATTTTTTACATAAAAGGCACAAAAATTAACACATTTGCTTTAATCCCTCTGTATTCTATCCCAATCCATAGGTTATGCATACACTTTAAGCAGCGGTAACCATCAAAAATGTTTGAGATGTCTAATAAACATTAAATGTTCTTAAATGTATTGATGAAGTTTGGATTGATGTTTATTTTATCAACTATTCCTGTACCAAAACAATGTATAAAATAATTAGCAGGGTTAAAAATAGAGGAAGCAAAAATCAGAGAATGTAAAAATACAGAAATCAGCAAATGTTGAAGAAGCTATTTCATTTTCCGTTACTGATACAGCAAAGTTTGTGATTGCTAATCAGAAGAAATGTATCTGGAAAGGTTTTTGTTGATTGAAGTTGATTGTAGTTGCTTTCTGACAAGCTATAGTGATGAACGTCACCTGTATTTTTCTACCCCACTGTTCCAGGTCTATGGGAAACATCTCATTATCTCATAGAAGGGTTATATGTATGGAAAATACACATTTTCTACACATGTCAAAAAGACAATATTTTATTTTATTTCAGGAATTTACATAGTCCATTGGATCAGAGCATTTTAAGTGCTTATTAGATAAATCTAGAAAATCTAATAAAACACTGCTTATTAGATACAATTCAGAAATGATATCAACTGTATTTACAGTAATGCAGAATTCAATGCAAAGAAGCTTTGCCATCCTTACATGTGTCACAATATAAGACATTAACTACGGTCATGATTTGAGAGAAAATATGTACAATATTACAGTTTGGTGTATAGCAGGGGAGATCTGGTCAGTGAGAAAAAAAACCCATGTTAACTTACCAACAATTTCACTGGGTTCTTTATTATACAGCTTTTTGTTCCAATATAAGAGTCTGAGAAATGGGAAAGAAACAAGTAGAACCAGACAGATACCGAAAAACATATGCCCTGTGAATCCAGCAAAATCCAAACCCTAAAATGGAACAGAAAATATTTATCACAAAAAGCTTTGGCATGAACTTTAGTGCAGCATTACAAAAACAACATCTGAAAGTGTCAGAAATCTTGCATTTTTTTTTATCTTGCAGATAAAATATACAGAAGCAAGAAAAAGTATGTGAGCCCTTTAGGATTATGTGGGGTTCTGCATTAATTGGTCATAAAATGTGCTCTGATCTTCATCTTAGTCACACCAATAGAAAAACACGGTACACAAACATTATCTGTACACAAACATTATATGTTTTTCTGCAAACCTTCACAGTGCAGAGTGGAAAAATTTGTGACCCTTTGGGGGACTTAACTGGTTTTGCAGCAATAGCCTTAACCAAACATTTCCTGTAGTTGCAGATCAGACCTGCACAACAATCTGGAACTGTTTAAGTGTCGCAATATTCTTGGGATGTCTGGTGTAAATTGCTCTCTTAAGGTCATGCCACATCATCTCAATCGAGTTGAGGTCGAGACTCTGACTGGACTACTTGAGAAGAAGTATTTTGTTCCGTTGAAGCCATTTTTTGTTGAATGAATTGTATTGGGTCATTGTCCTGTTGGCAGAAAGATGGTCTTACGTTTTCCTGCAAAATGCCTTGATAAACTCTGAAATAAATGTTTTCATCAACAACAATTCATCCAGGCCCTGAGACAGAAAAGCAGCCCCAAACCATGGTGCTCCCTCTGCCATGTTTTACAGTGGGGATGAGGTTGTTGTGCTGTGCCTTTTTTTCTCCACACATAGTGTTGTGTGGTTTTTCCAAACAACTAAATTTTGGTTTCATCTGTCCACAGAATATTTTTGCCAGTAGTGCTGTAAAACATCCAGGTGCTATTTTGCAAACTTCAAATGTGCTGCAATATTTTCTTGGGACAGCAACGGCTTCCTCCATGGTTTCCTTCTATGTACTCCATTCGTGTTTAATGTTTTCCTTATTGTAGATGTGTCAACAAAAATGTTAGCATGTGCAAGAGATTACTGTAAGTCTTTAGCTGACACTCTTTATAGGATGACCACGCCTAGAGAGAGTAGCAACAGTGCTAAACTTTTTCCATTTGTAGACAGTCTGTCTTTCCGTGGACACATGAACATCAAGGCTTTTGAAGATACTTTTGTAACCCTTTCAAGCTTCATGCAAGTCAACAATTCTTGACCGTAGGTCTTCTGAGAGCTCTTTTCTGCGAGGCAGATAAGACAGTGCTTCTTGAAACCAGTAAACCCAAAACTGGTGTGTGTATTTAAAGGACAGGACAGCTTTTAGCAACACATCCAATATCATCACACTGATTGGACTCAAGGTTGGCTCATTCCCGGCTCCAATTAGCTCTTGGAGAAGCCATTAGTAGGGGTTCACATATTGTCTCCACCCTGCACTGTCAATGTTTTCATGTTTTTAATAAAAACATGAAAACATATAATGTTCGTGTAGTATTATTTTAAGCAGACTGTGTTTTTCTATTGGTGTGACTTAAAATGTGCTCTGATCTACATCTATGACCAATTCATGCAAAGCTCCATGTAATGCCAATTCACATACTTTTTCTTCAAATGTATATAATACATAATATATGAAAATATGAAAATATGTTAATAGAAGCAGGATAAGTCACCAAAATGGAAGGTTTTTATAGAAGATCATGTATGTAGGTTAGGGGTAACCTGGAATTGAAAGCTAAACTTCTTCTCTTAGTTGCAAGTGACAAAAAAACTTTTGATTTATATAGCATTCATGATAAAGTAAGATTTGTTGCTTCATACCGGTTTGTAGAAGATGTACTCAAACCAGGATTACTGTACCATTTCTGTATCTTAGCAATATTGTATGTGTTGTACCATGTCAGCCATTAATGAATACAGAAAGTTTGGAGTTCAAGTAATACCGTTTATAAGCTAACAATAGATATGCTCACCTGAGTACAACTCATATTGGAAATTTTTTATAGTTACACATTAAAGGCCCCCATACACGGCACGGATTCGTGCCGGATTCCGGCGCGATGGATTCCGGGCGCGTGCACGCGGATCCATCGTGCCGGAATCCCCTGCAGCCCACCTTGTCCGTCCGATCGCGTCCGATGGATCGGGGGCACAGAATCGGATCTGAGGAAGAACCAACCTGTTGGTCTTTTCGGGTCCGATTCTGCTCTGATCAGGGGGCGTTGCGGTCAGGGAGGCGATCCATCGGACACGGATCCCTCCCGGATCCGGCCGTACAAGGTGGGCTGCCACGATCGGATTCCCTAATTGGCTAATCGTTCTCATCTGTGGATGCCGGCGGAATCGCCGGAATCCATCGGGTGCTGAATCGATCAGCCAGGGAATCCGTGCCGTGTATGGCTAGCTTAAAAGACTTTGAAAAAAGGCACACAATGGAGAGCTATCATCCTAGTTTAGAATTAAATAGCCTCTTTAGCCCTTTAAGGGCTGTTAACTACACTATGTGCTATGTTTCACAATCTAAGAAAAAGTTTTCTTGCACATTTCCAAATAATTAGGGTATTAATAATGATATAATCTTTTTGTGGGTGGTGTCTTTAAAAGAACTACTAATACTTACAACAACAAAAACTTTTGTTGTTTGTGAGCGCTTGAGAAAAGGGCCACATGTCAAAGTGGCATAACTATCCTCCAGCCATTGACCTCTCTGCATAATGTAACAGGGAAAAAACCCTTGTATGGCTATATATTCATCATATTCTTCTATATGCGTTATTGCTCCTGGCCCAAATTTTAAACGTACTTTGCCAATTCTGCTGCAGTAGACATATGGGTTTTGCATAGCAAACTGCATTATTTGGGACTATATGAGCATGCGTTGGCCACCATAACCATTTTTCTATAATAAACCTAATTTCAAGCATGAGCGCATTCATTACAATTATATGCAGACTGGGACCTTCCAAGAGGTATCAAACAGCTTGTAATTCCTTTTTGAGAGTGCCATGATTCAAACACTATACATTATACAATGCAACACATTTTGATTGCATATGTAGAGAAAATAGAAGGGAATGGCTGTCAGGGATAATAGGTAATTATTCTCTTTCCTCTTAGGCATTCATCACACACATAAACATAATAGGAAGATGTATTGCATATCATATGAAGCCAAAGTCTCCTGTTTATGTCTCCACTGTCTTAAAAGCAGGGTCATTATTGTCGACAGAAATTAGAACTTGCAACCATTTATTTAAATATGTATCACATTTTCTGGTTAAGGATGCAATTACAAGTTAACTGTCCCATTAAAAGGTGACAGTCTTGGACTTTATCCAGGTAATTTTCTTCATAGTTATTAGATGCAAAACTACAATAGATAAAGTACTCAGTATTACGATATTACAGGTTTGTATAATGTTTTTATACATTGGTTGGCCTGTTTACTAACATGTACATAAAAATCCTGGATTTAAGGTATGTCAAACATACTACACATACAGAATCTTACATGATTACCAATTAAGGTGGGCATACATGGGTGATGTTCATTTAATTGATGAACCCTCAAGTGCAGCATGATGACGTCACCATGCTGCGTTCAAGCATTTGTCGATTGAACAGAGAATTGATGCGCACCAGTTGAGCAATCGATCCCATCCAATACTTTGCATAGGGACAATCAATGTAAGAGCAATCAAACAAGGATTTACCAACAACATGTTGGTTTACCATTTGATCAATCTTTCATGGCTGCAATCGATTGGGAATCTATTGAAAAATCGACTTTGTATGCCCAGCTGTACCATTTATTGTTTAGACTGCTCACAACATTGTTTGGTGGCTACCTTTCCAGATGATCTAGTACATTACATTTTAAATGTATTAATAAAGCAAATTTAATACATATTGGATTTCTTCTCAGTCCTAGATTTTTAAGTAAGAGATCATCTGAGTAATTTGCCACAGGATCTCAAAACATCTCATTAATTGCTGGTGACATTGATAGTAAGCATAATCAGATATAGTGAATCTCCCAATTGGGTGCATGGACCACAACAAAAATTTTAAATCTTTCATCACTATGCAAAGCTTACAAAAAATGTTGCCTTTACTTGCTTGTCAAATATAAATGCAACCATGCAAGATTAGATGCGATCTTGAAAAACCTGCTTTACAAACTTACCACTTTTCGCAACTCTTGATTGGAAACAATTATAACATTGGGCGGATCCCCAACAGCAGTAGCTGCTCCTCCAATGTTTGTGAAGATTACTTCTGCAATCAGCACATGCCTTGGATCAAGATTAAGCACCTCACATAATCTGCAGACAACAAAAACCAAGGTTTTCATAATAAAGCTTTAAATACATTTTATTGCATACAAATATAAGAGCAAGTGATACTTTATTTGATTAAAGCCCTATGTACTACAAAGGTAACAGGTCGCACTGCGATATAGGTCGCAGAGGACCCTATACTACATAGTTGTTGGTAGATCTTAAGGTGTATGGCCAGCTTAAGTGATATAACAGAAGGTATGGTGGAGCAGGGTATGTCTTTTTCCACAACACAAAGTTTGTTATTGGGCGGATGTCAAAACAGTGCAGTTGAAAGTATCTACTCAATGCTCTTTATGCACAGGGTCTCCTATCCAGGAACGAGCCAAGACCAACTTAACTGTAGCCACAAATTGCTCTCTCTCGGACTAATTCGACTCCTCCTTTTTTCCCACATTGGGCACCCATCAAAATGTTGTGTAAAAGGTGAAGCCCATGCTGTCCATTCTCTGTTAAGGGCTAGAGGCGCAGCATAGCCCATGATGTATTGTGTCATGCAATGCAAAGCTGCCTGTTGCCACTGCTGGCAACATCCAGCATATTAGCAATGACCAGCTATATTCGTCCCCATGATACATAAAGAAAAAAAAACGTGTGTGTTTTTTCAATACAATTTAATATGGATGCATCTAAAATGGACAACACACATCTCTTGGCATGTTACGTGTAAAATAATTATTGCTTGGTAATATTGCTTATTTATTTAGTAGGGTTACAAGCAGTTATCAAACCATTGGATCTGTTATATTACCAGCAATTGATCATTACACTTAAAATCAGAATTAGAAAAAAGGAATCCCATTTTATTAGAACCCCCATTCTAAAACATATATATTCAGTTACCATAGAGACAAAGAGTAGTTTTGGCTGTTTAACAATATCGGAGCTTCATGAAAAATGCCTAGAAACAAAAGGACTTATAAGTTAGCCTTGTTGTGTACATGGTTAAGTGTCCAATGTCAGATGGGTAATATATTTTAGTCTTGCAGGGGTATGTCATATGCCGCTCTTAAGGAGCTCACCATACAGAAAAAAAGAAGAAAGCATATAGGTAAAATTTAAACGGATCCCTCCGCCCGTCAGTTAAAGTCAATGGTGCGCTTTTGGTACAGAAATATGTACCTCAGCAGTGCGCTAGGGAGGTTAATGCAATATAAAAATTCAACCAGTAGATGTCACTAGCAGCAGTACACTCACAGCACATTACGTCACCTCCACACTGATCGGGAGGAGGGGGGTAGACAGCTGCACAGTCTCCTCTCCCTCTCCTCTCTTGCTGCCTGTGTCCGGGGAAGCTGCAGTGATAGCAGTTCCTACGGACAGAGAGAGGGATAGATGGCAGTTCATCAATCTCTCTCTCTTCATTGCTTATCCCAGCAGGACTCGGAGCTTTGTTGGCATAAACAATATAGTTCAGATGGGAGATCCGGACACCAGCCGGTATGTCTCATCTGAGAGCTACTCCAGCTTCCTGGCCAATCTCCTTGCCAGGAGAGCTGGCGGGAGGCCAAGACGCGACCACCCGCGGCTGAGTGGTCAATGGTGTCACGCATTCAGACCATAAGACGCAGACATTTTCCCACCCCCGATTTATGTGCTATTTGCAAACGCGACAGAGCACTTTAGTGATGAGCAGCATAGGCAATATTCAGATTTGCGAATGATTCTACTAATATTCGATTCCATATCCAGAAAAAATGAAATTTGAGTGTATTGACATGCATCGTTAACTCATGTCGATACGCTCGATGCATACAATTATATGCGCACCGTGATTATCTTTCAAATGAATGGGTCTCACATGGTGTACTTATTTTCGCATTGAGATTTTATATTTGCAATGCATGCCCATAAGCTTCAAAGTGCATAATATCACGAATATTCGGAATTGTGAATATGCGCCGTCATATTCGCAAAATTTGGGAATTCTCTAATACTGATATTCATCAAATATATTACCAATTTGAATATTGGAGCTCAATATTTATCTACTGCCTCCCAAAATGTATTGTTTTCTGCATCTGGCTTAAGCTAAAAGCTACTTATTTTTGGAATATTAAGTGGTATCTGGGCAGGAGGAAGGTGCTTCAGTTTTGTATAATATGGTAGACAGGACAGTACTAACTTTTCACTGGATGCTTTATAAAGAAATATGAATGCTATAATTACAAATCTCCTGCTTGTTGTATGGCTATAATTGCCCTCAGTTATTTCATGTATCAGTCTAAATTACTGGATGCAAAAAACTCAAATGGGAGAAAATTCAGAATCGCCTGTGTCTAATTGTTTTAGCTAAAGAACTGAAAACATTGAAGCCAAACATTGAAGCCTGGCAATTAGCATGTTCAGGTGCTCAGAAATACAAACTGACAAAAGACACATTCACCCTATAAAGGTCCCCATACACCTTTTAATCTTACCATACAATTTCTGTACAATCAACTTTTGTTCTACCAAAACCATGTAATATGAGGACCTTTCTAATCCTTCCAATTACATTACACATGTATTCTATCTGGGAGGACACTATACTACACAAAAATCTCTGACAGATTGATTTTTTTAAATCATATAATCTTTCTGCTATATAAGTTTTAGCTTCCTTTTAATGCATCATTGTCTTGTAAAAAAACAGCAAATAAGAAGCAGCCACAAACTCTGATTTTTGCAACTGATCTCCCACCAGTCATTGTTGACTGTTGAAAATGTTTTTGGTAACAGTAGTCATTTTAAGCAACTGGACTTGCTGGAGCTTTCTTAAAGACATTTCACTTGTCATCTTACTGGCTTTCTCAGTCCACAATTATTCTGGAGGTCCAGTGAAATGTCCTCAGGAAAACTTTAGCAACTCCTGTAACAGTACTTTAAATTTAACTGCAGGTCTGTAAAGACCTGTATAGATTTCATAGGCGTGCAAAGGGTATATGTGCATCAAAACGTATTAATATTTATTTCAATTATGCAAGCTTTTCCATAAGTTTTTTTGCACTAGATCTGATTAAGTTCCCCACCAAAAAGTATTTTCAAGCGCTTTGTTAGTTTCACCAAAGGTAACCAATTCAGTATAATTCAAATTAAAATTATTAGAGTCTAAGTGCAAACGTTTGTACTGAAGTTCATATAATTACATTTCCTTACTTGCCCAAGCCCTTTTGTAGTAGAATGCAAAATTATGATCTGTATTAATAATTTTCGACTTTTAAATAACATCCAAATAAGTTATACATCTAAACATTTCTTGTCAATCCGTATGATTGAATTTATATTTACACTGCACTTATAAAATAGGAAATTGTCAGCTTTCATCATCTATACATCAGTACAAGAATAATGTGACAAACTCTTTTTGACATTTGTTTTTCAAAGAGTGTATCACAAAGCAAAACAAAAGCCATGAATATTTGCCCCAAAGCATTTGTTCTCAGACAGCATTTGATAACTAGTCCAACTTTCTGCCATGATGAAAAAAAAAATAATTACTGTGTCAAGGCCAAATTATTTTAACTGCAGTTTTTTTTTGTAAAGGAAAGGCTATAAGCAAACATTTGGTGAAGAACATAAGTGTTTACAATTAGACTTAAGAATTGTCTACCTAGAATAGACGACTGCATCCATGTCAAATTATAGGCTGGTTTTTGATAAAACAGTCTATGAAAGGTTATAGCCACTGGATATGATGAGGCGTTTACATCACTGGTGGCAAGCGTTAAATCAATGAATGTGAGGTCACCAGTGTTCAACAGCTCTGTCCTCGAGCATGCATCAGTACATAAAGCCTGCATTACTTTCTAATTATTCAAGGTTTTTATTTGAAGTTTAAAAGAGGTATGGAGCAAGCATATGTGGTGGCTTTAAGGGAATTTACATTTGATTAAACAATATGCTGAAAATGTCAGATCTTTTGAGGTTAACATAACACAGCTCTAAAATGCTGACTGTTTTGAGTAATGTCTCTAATAGAGTAATTGCAAGTAGGTCAAAAATGAGTCACTCAGAGTGTTTAATGGTTATCAGAATTTTAAAGGTTTTACATGTATATGTATACATTTATTTTCTTTAATATAAGGGCTCATTCACACCAGCTGCAGTGTGGTATTGTACCGCAGCGCAGCATGGCTAGGATAAACACTAGGTACACAGGATTCTATGGGTAACATTCGCTTGTGTTTCTAGTAATGCCCTATCAAAAACATGCATTTTTGCAGGCATAGCAAACATATTTGCATCTGACATCCTTATCCTTTTTTTTAAGTTCTTCTGTGATTACAGCCTCATTAGATGAATATATGATGTGCAAAATCCAACGAAATGCTCCTTTAATATATAAGTTGTAGGATCTAGTGATGCCATTAATAGAAAATTTCCTGGATGTGACATCACAACGCTCCCCCCAAGGGGTAATGTCCCCTCCCTTTACAATCCTTCAATCCAGCAATAATGGGAAAGATACCAGGGTTTTTAATAAACTTGCAAAATCAGATTTACATTAAAAGAAAAAGGTCTCTTCTTAAACTTGCAATTTTTCAGTGCAGAAAATGTATTTGACTAAGTTCTAAATAATTGTTTTTGCTATAGAGATGTCTACACACACACACAAATACATTTACAGAATTCATTTAGAACAGTGGATCTCCTCATTAAAAAGGGTTTGCTAAAGCAGGTGTAAGGTTAATGTATAAACCTCAAAAAACTGCCAAAACTATATTATTACACCCCTTCTTTCGATGTATTTTTAATCAAAAGCATTGAAAGGCATTTGGTCTTCCTGTGTAACATCCTGTGCTCATCATTAGAATGGTGCCTGTTAGTGTGCCTTCAGGAAAGGTACGAAGGACATCGCTTAAAATAAGTGGCTTTGGGCAAATGTCACAAACATGATTCCACTGGGAATGTTTTAGTGAAATTTAACCCAGCAAATTATTCCACCCTAAGGTCTCCTGCGGCACTGTATTACTTAAAAACTTTTAGCCTACTTAGAAAAAAATGGTATGTTTGAAACCATATTATTGCATTAAAAGAGATGTGTAAGCGGTTTGACTGATATTATACAAAACACAGGATTTGAAGTTCTATTCAATAAATGTAGTTGAGTAGAGTGGTTTTAATAAAACTATCATATAAAATAGGGTCAATTGATAGGTTTAGAATAACCTATAATAAACATTTAAATAAATATTTAAAGTCTCATCCAAATAACTTTTTAGTCATCATGGCCACTTACACTAAACAATTTAAAAGCCCATTACTCATGCAGTTAAATTATGTTGCAGGATACAATCTATATTTATCTAGTGAAC
Organism: Ptychadena robeensis; assembly: GCA_036250615.1. Classification (NCBI taxonomy): domain Eukaryota; kingdom Metazoa; phylum Chordata; class Amphibia; order Anura; family Ptychadenidae; genus Ptychadena; species Ptychadena robeensis. The sequence continues at coordinate 71,614,064 of CM070033.1, read as the reverse complement.
GGATAGCATATACACAGTACCTTATAGTAACTGGAGTGAAAAGCAACATGGTTGTGACATTGTCTAGGAATGCAGAAAGAATGGCAGCGATGAGACAAAGTATTATAATCATTGGCCACACTCTTCCCTTTGAAAGCCTGTAAGCCTAAAGAAAAAGAATAATAGATATGCATATGTTAAGAATCTTACTCAATATCACTAAAAAAAATATTTGTATAAAAGTTATGTACTGTGTTCTATATGTGAACATACAAGATATCCCACAAAACCAGACGCATTTCTTTTTGATGGCCCAATCAAAATACAGGGAGTGCAGAATTAGGCAAATGAGTATTTTGACCACATCATCCTCTTTATGCA
>CM070033.1:71577225-71612689 GCA_036250615.1 Ptychadena robeensis | reverse complement strand
TTTGACCAACTTAAAGAAACCAATCATTTAAGATGATTGAAGGAAATACATTTTGTTACTGGATAAATCAACAAGTATTGATTGAAAATGAGGTGTCAAAAAACACATCTGACACACATAATTTTATGCATGTATGACATACCTGTAATGTACACATTATATATTTATGTTAGGTCACTGATTGGTTAAGACCTTTAAATGCAGTTTTACATTTAGGTTTCAAAGCACGGGTGTTTGACACAAATTTTCTGTTAGCATAGAGTATTAATATCTGGTGACATGCTATCAGCTTATCTGGGCGCTATTTGCTACTATTTAACAGTAGGGATATTTTCATAAAACTTAGAAGAAATATTTATCTCTTATATTTACTTACAGAAATAGGATAAAGCCCAACCCAGTAATTGGTAAGAACCTAATAATATTGTGAAGGATCTTAAGCCTTTATGAAACATGTCTGCATGGACTTGATCTGAATCCACCTTTAAATCACAACACAACACTATCAGGATATTGATATGTGGGAACAAGATGGTACTGTAAAAGATGATAATAGTAATGAACCACACACTTTCTGCCCACATTAATATTTCATGGATTTTTTTCATTCCTCTATCCATAGATTTGTTTTTTGCTTGTCTAGTCAAGATATTCTCCTGATGGAGCAACAGTGGTTCCAAAATTTGTTGAAAAATAAATGCAAGATAACTTGAATGAAATGCAGTAATCCCATTGTTGAAATTGGTAACATTTCAGTCATGTTTACAAACATGTGGTGACGTAACCTTTATAAATTATTTCTTGCCTGGGACAAAAATGTTTATCATTGATAACGTACTGTTGTAGATGCCCTGTAATATCCCTTTACCCTCCATATGTGTGGTGGGATCATGAATTGTTGCTGTATCTAATGCTAGTCTCATATCATGATATATATCACTACCTTGCTCTGCTCTTCATGCTGGCGAGAAAGCTGTATCCTAGGCCATGAAGTACCAACATCCCTTTGCCACTACCTCACTTATGTATCTGCTTTACTACTCAGCAGGGAGGCAGCTCTGAAACTGATTACTGCTATACAAAGACAAAGTTTGGAGCAAGGCAGGCACACGAAAAGTCCTTAAAGAGTAGAAATTCAGATGCAAACAACACACCAGGAATACCAAAGACTAAAGCCCCCCATACACATAAAGATATGGCACTGATTCCCCAAAGATCAATCTGCGTGCACATTCCTGCAGATCTATCATTGATTGATCTTTGGAGAATGTATGGCTACCCACCTTGAACGACTGGCCCGAAAAGGTCAAAATCACGCAAGGAACGAATCAAGCAGGAATCCCTGTTCTCTCCAACAAACTATTGAGTGGGAATTGATATGTCAGTGGCGCACATCGTGATTATCATTTATTCTGCCAGCGACCAGGCTGTGATCGCCTGCCAGCAAAACGAACGGTAATCAAAGCATGTATGGCTAGCTCTACCCTCTTCCTACCGTTTTATTTTTGTCTTTTAGGGGACATCTGTACAGTATCCTTTTTGTTTTTCGAAGAGTGGCTATGAGCTCCATTATCCCTATACTGGCTTGTGCAGTATTGATCCAATTAAGTGTGGAGTATGAATAAATAGATTTTGTCACTCCTAAATTCAGTTTTACATTTATGCATATTGATAAAAGATAAACAAGGCTACAATTTCAACATTCCACTTGTACTGGGAAATGAGATTTCATGTTAGGAAAAAAATTGAGGGCCAATACTTATCCTTCTTTAATTAGTAAAGATTAATATTTGATTATTGAGATTATTTTTGTTTTGAAATAGATCAGAACCTTAAGCAATGTTGCATGGGATTCAGCATGATTCATCTTTCATTGGTCATTACTTACTTTAACAGCACAGTAGTCAAAGAATCCTGTTTCTGAGAAAACTGCCACCAAGATCATCTTACAAAAAAAAGGAAAACACTTGTCAATTTGAGGTTTCATGTTGCTTCTTTGGAGCATGCAAAGAAACCAGCTGTATAAAATACATTTGATGTTCTCATTTATTAGTAATGCTTTAGTACATTGACATGTAAAATATTGGGGATAATCCTCATATTAACTAAGTACCATACAACTTGATGATACAATTAATTCAGTAAAGCAGCAACATAATTCTAGAAACTGAAAGCGAAGAAATATATTAAAATTGTGATAGGAAAAGGATCAAATTTAAGAAACATTATAAGCTTATTTAACTATCCACTGTACCAAGGTAGCACTAAGATAATTTACAAAAATAAGTCAGAGACTAAAGGCATGGTGTAGGGAGGCAGTCAAAAGAGAGCATGCATGATCTATGATATTAAGTAGTTTAAGGTTCATACAACTGCAGCCAACGTGCAGTCATAAAGAGGAAATTCAATTTCTAGATGGGAGTAAGCATGGGAAAAATGTAAGACAAAAAGCCAAGGAGCACTTCCTTCACAGATAAACTCTAGAGTATAGAGACTGATAGCTGGAAGCCCAGTGACAGGTAGATTCGGAAACACGCTTTGTAAACAATCCTACAGAAATATGTATTCCCCATTGAAAATTCCCTACTTGATACAGATACATTTAACAGAAACAACTCAACATGCAATAACTCATGTGGGTCAAGGGACCTGCAGGTAAGTATGTGTATATATGTAGAGCAAAAGGGGAGCGGGACCCCCTGGATGAGTCTACAGCAAACTAAAGAGGCATGCCAAGCCACAGGTGGAGGTGAAAACACATGTGCAATTTATTGTCTGTTTAAAGATGTGTACAAAGTGTAGCAAATGTAAAATGTGTAGCAGAGCAAAATTAACAAAAAACAGTCCTTTCAAAGATAGAGGCAATTAACCTTCCAACAGGGATCCCTGTTTACCACACAGGTATGCTGCTCCCCAGTCTGCCACACACACAAGAACTCGTTTCAGGTTGGAGCATCTCACTGAGCAGGTGGGGAGGTTATATAAAGCTCTTAAGCTAGGTGCACATGGGTAAATCTGTAAAAAGATTTGCATACAATCAATCAACCTGCACGCTCACGGTGATTGATTGTACTCTAATCTGTTTACAAACCTACCCATGTGTGCTTTCCTTCGCGCGGAATCAATAGAGCCTGCTCGAAGAAACTCAATTGAACAGGGTTCCAACATGTTGGAAACCCCCATTTAATCTCCATTACTTTGCATGGAGACATAAATCTTCATGCAAAGTATTGGATGTGCTGACTCCTGCCTTCCTGCTCAGCCGTCCGCTGTCAGTGTGAAGGGGGGAGCCAGCACACCTCACTCGGAAGCTGTGTGAGTGAGGCAAGCTGCTTCTCCCCAGCTGGCAGCGTGTTCTGATTCACACAGGCTTCAAGCTGGGGAGAACGTGTCCCCATTCAACGGGAATCGATGTGCCCATGCTGGAGATTAGCGGGGAGCTGGAGGAGCGGTCAGATGAGAGATGCGCCCACGGCTGAATCTCACACCAGAACTGTATTGTTTATGCCAGCAGTGCCCAGAGCCCAGCTGGTATAAACATGAAGAGAGAGATAGATGAACTCCTATTTCCATGTTTGTGGAAGCTGCAATCACAGTGCATCTTCCATGGACACAGGCAGAGAGGGAGAGGAGACTCTGCAGCTGTTCCCCTCGCGGCCCCCCCTCTTCTCCTGATCAGTGAGGAAGATGACATGTGTGCCATGATAGTACTGCTGCTAATTTGGTATTGCATTGATTTCATCCATTGCATTGATCTAATTATTTTTAACACTTATTTAATATCTTTTCTGGTTTTCCTGCTCTAAAAACTGGATGCGTCTTATGGTCCGGTGCGGTAAAAATACGGTAAATGACATACCTATACCTATATACTGCAGAATATTGTAATATAATTACACTATAGGTCAACACACATGTAGCGAGTGGGGATCGACCGATGAGCCGTGGAGAATAACGTGATGACATCTTCACGCTGCTCTCCACCGCTCAGAGTATCGGCGTGCACCCTTTGTGTGCAGGACTTTAGTTCGGACGGGGACGCCAGTCCCTATTCAAGCTAATGGTATCAGCCAGAGATTTACAGATATATCCCCTATTTCTACACACTTACGTTTCTATGCGAGATGCCTTGCATCTCTAAGATAACTAAGGAGTCTTTTGACCAATGGTGGAAGTAGATAATACATAAACTCACTGAGTTCAGTTAAAGTTCCAATACATGCTACAATAGGTCTACCAGTAACTTGTTTTATGCCTATGTAGTCTGTCTTTTGCCGATATGCGATAGAAATACACTTGTCTGTGTAAAAGCAGCTATCTCTCTGAAGCAGTCTGACACTGCCTGTTTGGTCAACAATATGTAGTTTTCCTGATGGATTGCTGAGTCAGACATTTGGCTGTACAGTATATTGCATTGCACAGAATACCTCTCCCTGTAGACTATTTCTGCAGAGAGAATAAACCATTGTCTACCCAATCCATTGCGAGAACAAGAATAATCTGTGAAAATAAACATACTGTAAGCAACCAATTGCAAAAGCATCATAGATTAAGCATCTTTTAACTTATTCTGAAAACTGGATGATGCAAACTACAGTCCAAATCAAATATTCTAAACTTAAAAATATACTTCTAGCCTATGTAGTTAACATGACCTAGTTCAAACACTGTTTGCCTAAATCTATTACCCTGATGGAAGCACAATGCTCATTCAAGCATCAAATAAATGTTTCCCCTATCTAGTGACACGCTATTACTTTCACTAGTTCTCTTAAATTCATAAAATGTGATCACATTTGAGCACCCTTTATCTATGCAAAACGAGAACACGCCACTTTTCTTTTGATATATAAAATGCCTGATCTTCCTGAGAATTACATGCTTCTGGTACATTTAAAGTTAGGTCATATTAAGTGTAATTTTAGCACAAACATATCTTCATAATGTTTTAACCTTTACTTAAATATCAGAAGAGCTTCCCAAATGTCATTCTTCTTGAATTTAACTACTCTGAATAATACTGTAGTACATTATGGCACATTTTATTATTATTATGAACTGCATGACCTTACAGTCTTTTTCTTAGTAATCTTCTCAAATTTGTTATATAATGAAACCTTCAAAAATATGTGAGCAACTTAAATTCATCCAAATAAGTTTGCTGCAACCATCACGAGGGAATATTGGGATTTGTATATAATTTCTTTCTTTTGTCACCCCTCACAAAATACCATATATACTCGAGTATAAGTCAAGTTTTCAGCCCAAAAAATTTAATGAAAAAACCCTTCTCTGCTTATACTCGAGTCAGTGTCCCACTTCTGGTCCAGGTGACCGCTGATTCGCAGGCAACCTCTGTGAATGGTATATAGTTAAAACGTGGTCGGTCGGGGTGATCGATCAGGTGAATAATCGGATGTGGAATTATGTACCTGACCGCTTCGGGCCTGTGCGTAAATTTTGGTCAATCTGCTGTTAATAAAAATGTGTCGGGCAGATCGATTGGTGATAATTCGAATCCAGATTTTTCGTACCAGCCGAACTGACTGACCATACCCATTTTAAGTGAAAATCCGGTGACACGATCGGACGAAAAATCGGAACGTGTATGGGGGGCTTAAGACGTGCTTTGAAAACCCATCCTGTGATAACAGCTGTCTTCTCTTAACTGTATTGAGTGTGTGGCACTAAGATTCACCTGTTTGATTAATTACTAGGGGCAATGGTGCTTTCTCTCTATCTTTCTCATTTAGAAAACTCCACTATCCCACATTGCATTTCCCACCCTTTGTTTATACTCGAGTAAATACGTTTTCCCAGTTTTGTGGATTGGGTGCCTCTGCTTTTCCTAGTAGCCACTCATTCCAAATCAGAGAGCTATAAATAGTTTGTTTTGATCAAGGACAATGAGTAAGATAAGATGCTGATGTGGTGATCATGTTTTTCTGATGTCATCACTACTTTTCTGGACACACACACGGCAGGCAATAAAGAGCAAGAACATAATGCAAGCAATGGATCAAAGAAGGACCGCATTTATTGTAACTAAAAGAGATGAGACCAAAGAAAACTGCACCGGCTCACCAATTTCATTGCGTTTCATTAACAAGAGCTTGACTTAGGGGTGCCCTCTCATAGCACTGGCACTGGGGCGAACATGCAGCCAGGAGCAGTGGGCCCCTTTATGGCTAGAGGCCCCATAGCAGCACTATGGCTGCTATGGTGGTTGTTACACCAGTCGACCAATTCATTTGCAGCCTTTTTCATGACATTTTAATATGAAGTTGTATTCCGCAATCAATAACTTTGTTGCATTAACCTCCTGGACGTTTAGCTTGAGTTTACTAGCTAATAAAACTCACCCTAACTAAGAGCATACTCACTCCCCCTAATGACATCATATATGAAGCCGGAGGGGCGGGGGTAGGCGGTCACATTGACAGCCATATAATGGAGGTCGTTTTTTTATAACACATCTCCCGCATCAACGGTGATGCCAGAGGTTTGTTGGGGGTCCAAGCAGGGCAACATTATTTTTTAAAGAAATAGAACCAGGAGCATAATAGGAGCATAATACTATCATTCATCCTTAAAATAACCCCACTGTTAGAATATAGTTAAACTACTAAACAGTACATTTATATTGTGGCTAAACAGTGTTGGCTGATTTTTTTTCCCTTGCCAACACATTTTCTGCAAGTACAGCAATCTTTAATTTAATAAAATTCTAGGTGCAAAAGGGTAAAAGGTTAAAAAAAAGTTCCCTAATGCAGGAAGATATCTGAACTTAATCCTTTTTTTTTGGTTTTTGTATTTGTTTTAAAGCAAAATACAATCTTATTACAACAATATCCTCAATGAAATTATCTTTCCACAAGGTGACCCAACTGTAAAATATCCCTGTAAAAGTTAAAACTAATACATTGGCACAAAACTTTGGCTAGTTTATTAGTGCCTAGGCAGCAATGTGTTCGTAATGTTAAAGATGTTTACACTTCAGTAAATTTAGACTACTTAACCCATCTCCTTTTTTAAAATTGGAGGTGTATAATTACCATTCCAAACAAAAGTGCCAGCGTCTCATAATCAATCCACTCCACCACTTTCACCAAGCTGGGTCTCTGCAATCAAAATACAAAGCAATGCGTTATGTATGACTGTTAATTACCCATATAATGATTAGCTTCACAAACGATTCACTCCATTTAATAATCAACAATGCAAATATGCATTAATAAATGGTAATTATCATTTATAAGAATAATTTTCAATGTAGCTTGTTCACGGTCATTTGCAGTCTAATTTCTTCTTTTGTCAGTCTATTCATTTATCAGTCAGCTTTTAAGTTATTAGGCTTTTTATTTTAAAAGAACTCAGTTGTAGTATCAATTATTTCTGGTTAAAATGTGTTCAATTCAGGAAAACGTAATATTTTTTATTGAAAAATGGATAGAATATATATATATATATATAGTGTGACAGGAAGCCTGTCAAATCCTCTGGTTGTATCCAGTATGGGATATATATGTGTGTCCCAGATACAGGCAATATGCCGAGTACTTTGTAATCTGACCAGCAGAGGGAGCTGGAGTTGCTGGTCCTGGAGCAGGGTAAGACCAGCTGTGTCCTGGTACTAATTAGAGTTGGTTTGGCTCTATAAAACCCCCTCACCTGCTCAGTCAAATGGCTCCACCCTAAACCAGTCCTGTGTGTGACTGGGGAGCTGTGTGTACCTGTGTGGCAAGATCTCTGTGTCTGTTTATATGGACTGCTGTTATTCTGGACTTTTCTGCCTTCTTGGATGTACATATTGTATATAGACTTGCACCAATAAACCAACCGTGTGTTTTCACCTGCAAACCCATTTGTTGTGCCTCCTTCGCCTGCTGGGGACCCATCCAGAGTACCGCACCTTGCCGCTCTACCGCTAATCCCTCACAATATATATATATATTAGATCCAGTAAACACAGCGTTTGTCTTTCCTAACCCTAGCAATAGGAATTAAATTGGGAAGCAGTTTTCCTGTAAAATTTTATAGTTGCTTATTGAGTTTGTAGTCAATCCATGTAGCTGCTGTTGGCTCCATCAATGCACCATTCTACCTACTGTGATCTTGGAGATTAACAAAAGTACAGTTGACTTGTATAGAGAAGCTACAATCTTGCTAGAGTAGAGAAGGCAAATAAAATACATTTCATGTTTTGGGGTGAACACATAGGAGATCGCGCAGCACTGGAATGACGATAAGTTAAGAGATGTTTAGCAGAATAATAGCAAGAATAGAAGTAAATATTAACCTGCCCATTAAAAAGAAAAAATGTAAAATTTGAAGTTTATATGTATCGGCATCAGCTACTAAACCCAACAGAAACTGGCTTTCTAATTTCACTATAAAGCATTCAAAGGACTTGTATTGTTTTTACGTATAAAAAATGTTTTTCCCAAGATGCTAAAGATCACTTTCGCAACGCATTTCACATTCTTGCTCCCTCAGGATATTCAGAGTTCAACATTGCTAAGACATCAAACATAATATCTTAGGTTTACCAAAATATGCCACTGTTCTAAAACATATAAAAGGAAAAATAACTAATGTATTATGTTTAATATTGTTAGCAGTGTTGAACACTTAATCTTTTGATAAAGCAAGAATGTGAAATGTTTCAAGAAAGCGATCTGTATATACACATATATACACAGGGGTGCACATAAGTGGTACTCTGGTACTCATAAGGGGCAAAAAACTAACTATGCCTATCTGCATTTTTGTCAACTTGAAGGCACTCCGTGTCTGGGCGGCCGCAGCTAAATGTATACAATTTATGTCACTTGGATAACTGCAGGGAAACATGAATTACTTTGAAAGATTGCAGTTAGGGGTGTGAAATTTGGAATGTAAATTACTAATTCAAAAATAAAGGTTGCACTTCTAAGCGTGTTTGACCCAAAGCCAGCTGGTCACCTGTGGATGGAGACAGTGAATCGGAGGCTCAATTAGGAACAGAGAGGTCCATCTGAAGCAGAATCTACCATGCAGGAGGCTGATGCAGAGGACAGTGAGGAAGACCACCCTACATATGGGGTGAGTACCAAACACCATCTCCTGGTACTCATCTGAGGAGCTCACTAAAAAAGTTATGTGCACCCCTGTATATATATATTTGCAATGTTTTACAATTAATTTAATTATATGATAATTTGGGTCTTAAAAGTCCTAGTCTCCACACTGGGTGGGAGATGATTGATGCATTTTGCATTGTCCCTGCACTCTTAGATTTTGCATTTTGATATACAATTGATGGGATGTTGGCACATATGACAATGACTTTAGTGGTGAATGTTTCTCGCTCTATTACCTTAAACATAGTCAAGTCGACCAGATAATTATGTCATCCCACAGATGCAGTGGAGCAACACAAGTGTATAACAGTGAAGAACTTTTATAAGTTCTCTGTACATTGGCTAATACCTTGAATTTTCTGGTACATTTAAGTGCAAAATAGAAAGTGGGAACTACTTAAACCCCGGAAGCAAAAACACACAGAATGAGTAAAAAAAACATATTTTCATTAGAATAAGTTTCTCAGTGTTCCCTAGACTTGAGGGCAGTGGTAGCATCACCTGTGTTTGCTCACGGATGCCATTGGCCATGCATAACAGTAGAACTTTTACTGCACATCAACATGGACTTGCAGATTGTGATGGTCACAGTTATGTGGTTTAGAGTAAAATATTTCCATACTTGTGATGTTTGTGTCCATTACCTTCTTCCTCTGTGCCATGTCTTGTGCCTCTGAAATTGAGTTGTCAACTAGTCAACTTTCTGTTAATGCCTTTGCTAGCTACATGAATGATCAAAGGACTTGCAAAAGGCCACAGGAGTAACTGTATAACAATATAGTAATAATGTATAGTAATATAGTAATAATGTAAAAAACACCAAAAATAAAACAACTTGTGCTCTTGTCAACTCAACATAATCTGAGGTTATGATAACTAGTGATGAGCGGCATAGGCAATATTTGATTCGCAAATTCACATCACGATTACCTTCAAAATTAATGGTCACATGAGGTATTTATTTTCACTTTGCGAATATAAACTCACAATGCATGGCCATACAGTCAAATTGCGAATATTCGCAAATATTATATTTGTCACATGTGTCCTGACAAAAATGATGTAGAACATATCAACCAATATTGTTATATTTTTTTTAATGGAGTCATAGAGATAAAGCAAAATTAGACCTCTTTAGCAAATTAAATAAAATCTTCCTTAACAGGAAAAAATGCTTTTCCCATGCTGACATAATCAACAGGTTCACTTTAATGACAAAATCTACAGTTGCTTAGCCACAAAAAAAAAAATAGGAAAATAGAGTAATGATGCATTGTTTTATTGCTCCTATCACATCTAAACTGATGAAATGTGCACTTTCAGTATTTGTTTAATCATGCAAAAGTAAAATGAAACATGTCTGGTACATTAGACAGGCTCTACAGTTCTAAACTTAGCTTCAGAAAAAGCTTTCTGTGGTGTCATTATTTAATTCCATTAAAGAATTTCCTATTAAAGAGAAGAAAAAACTGTAATGTATAAGTGCTACCTAAGAATTGCAATTTTCCGGTATGTTGTGGAACATCTGGTACTTTTATTGCTTCTGTTTAATAAGACTTGGAAATCACAAAAACCAATCTGTATAAATGTGGTGAATTAAAATTTAAAACTACATGTCACACAGGGCCTATATGCCCTAGTATTTTCATTATGCACTGGTTCAACCATTAATTTTTATGGATGTTGGATCATACATATTAAGTCCATATGATATCTAGAGATGGTCGAATTGATCTCCAGCAAGCTTGGTGATCATATCATGCACAACGTTTAACTGGTCGAATTTTCCCCCAAAATTTTCACCCATCTCTAATGACATCTATGGGCCACATCGAAATGTATGCCAATACACTTAAAGCCAATAGATTGAACCATTCCCTAGGCTCTGTTATAAAAGGGTTATTTGGCTTTTGCCATACCATACAAGAATGCTGAAACTACCACATTGCATTGCAGAAAAACAAGAAGGGTAAAAAAATAGCCTAATTATTTGCCAACAGCCTAATTCAGTGAAATTACAAACTGGCCAACAAACAGCAAACCATTGCTTACTGCAAGGAAATCCTGAATTCCCAAGATGACTAAAGGGTAAAAGAAAGCACACAATGTCTTGGGGCTTTTTCACTTTCGCTTTCCATTATGGACATGTTAAATGTCCTTGGTTTGCTAACATGGCCAGTAATTTGGCCAATGAGTTTGAAGTTTTATGCATTAAATGTCAATGAAGGGATAAGAGTGGATATTGTAAAAGAGACAAGTAGCAGAAAATAGTGACCATTATTGTATTTGAATTTATTGCCTCAATTTTACCAACCACTGAAAAAAAAAAAAAAGGCAATTCAATTAAAAAGGAGAGGCGTGACAATTTACAAAGTGTAAATTACAACATTTATATTGCAGTATAGAACGTTATTGCATTGAGTTGCCATTCATTCTGAACAACTCTGAAATGTGTATTAGGAATTAGAGAATGTTACAGTGCGTTTAAAAAAATACAAATTTTTTCAGCATTTTGGCAATTGAAATTATTTTCATAACACAGCACTAACACATGATATTGTGCACTTGTGTTAATGTACCACAAAAATGTATGTGCTCCTTTACTGGAGGATACATTCCCCTAGCTAAAGCAACTACTGCAGACATTGGACCAGCCCAGCATAAAGCAGACCGCATAAGCAGTGTGGATATACAAATGGCTTTAAACAACTGCACTTTCATACATTAAATGTCCCTTTATTTGCTAAAGCATTAAACTGCTAACAAAGGATGCCTCAACATGTTCCATCCAGCACTGCATCTCTTGATGTAAATAAAGATCCATATTGCAGTCTAAAAAAAATCATTGTAATATGGATTGACCAGAATGTTAGGACAGATAAATTAAGTCTTCTCACAATTCAGCCTTCGGAAGATCTACAGGCACACCAAAACCAAGTTTGCCATGAAGATATACAGGCTTTTTAAATTCAACATTTAAATATATGTTTATCTACACCATGATGGTAAGGGTGCACTGAAAGATTATACTGCAGGGTTTTTTTTCCAACTTTTAAAACAGATTGATCTGATCACCCATACAGTACTGGTAAATCTGTATTGTGTAATCAGTATTGTGTATACCGTTGATATACATTGAATAACCCCAGGGCAACATTAGAATAACTAGTTAAATGACATGTGGTAAATTTGGAAGGTGGCATAATTTTGTATTTTGTTAAGCAGAAATGCATCTCACAGAAGTTATGTTTTGGACAACTTACATCACCCACAGCTGCCAAAGCTGCCAATGCTGCCAAAGAGCCCAACATTGCTGCAAGTGTTCTATGGACGATCTAAATAAATGGAACAAAATCAGTTTACAAATGTTTAAAAAGGACAGTGGATGATTTGACATAACTGTAAGGCCAAGATTCTACTAGTGCGTTTAGCGTGTGTCTTTATGACACATGTCAAAAATGCGCCAAACACAGCCATCGATTAAAAAGGCCAAACTCCTCTGGCACATTCTGCTTGGGGGTGCACCGTGATAAATGTTTAAAAAATGCAGCTTACTGCAACCATAGGAAATAAATTAATGAAACAGCAAAACGCACCCAAACGCATGCAACATTTTCAAGAAAAAAAACGCAAATGAATGGAAGCGCCAAACCAACGCACCCAGACCCTTTAAAAAGCATGCATTTTTTAAGTGGAGACATGGCCTTACTGGTTCTTCAAACTGTAAATACCTGACTGCAAGAAATATAAAGTGTATGAGTGTATTCATTTAACAGTTTTCTTAAATTATTAAAGTGAATAACTGAATAACTGTAAAAACAGATGCTACATATTGCAATTCACAAACACCCCCCCCCCCCCCCCCCCCCATATTAATAACCTAGCGCCAATGTTTGTTGTGTGCACTAGTTAACAAGCTAGATTACATTTCTACTGCAGGTGGTATACACCATTTTGTACAAAACAGAAGCTTTTAAAGTAAAGTACATGAAATAATCAGGATGGCTTACCTCAAATATAATTAGTGCATAAACACCTGCTAAGATAACGGCTGCAAGAGTTACTTGTGTCTCTATGCTCGCACTGAGATACTGATGAGATAAAGACAATGGAACGAGTTGGGTCTCTTGAAGAAAGGCTTGAATATTTATTGAAATTGTGTCACTGGAGAGAATATAAACAAGTTTTATTGAGTGGTCAAAGAGAACGTGTTTTGATATTTAAACAACAAAATTAGTTTGAAGCTAAAGCTAGTACTGAAACAGGAACCTAAACATTTCTTCAATGTTTGAAGAATATTCACTCCTAAGACATTAGTTCAGGTACAATATGACAAAATAAAATTACATTTCATTTTGAAACATTGTGATAGGATAATACAGAACAGCCAAAACAATTCTGTTAAAAAAAATAGATGGAAGCATCTTCATTATGAAAGGGTTTATAAAATAACACCAAAAATAATTTGGTAATAAAATATTTCATTATGAACACAGCTTGTGCAAATACAATAATTGTTTTGTGACCACAGCACAGTTAAGGCAGAATTATTAACAGATATCTTTATACTTTTGAGCCTAGACATGTTTTCCACAAAAATAAAAAATAAAATTCCCCCTAAGTTTCCTTTTTTAGGTTTTTAACCTCCCTAGGGCTCTTGCAATGTCCAGATTTCTGTACCAAAAGTACTGATAGGACAGCGCTGGTCGAGATGGTGCCTTCAGGAATGGCAGGGGGGTTAAATTGCACCTACTAGTATAAGGAAGGTCAGTTATTGGTCCCTTTAAAAGAATATATTTTCACATACAATGGATAAAAATACCAGAAATTTTCAACTTAACTCTAAGCCTCATACAATATCAAGCAAGTACTTGTAGCACCAGCTGAAAAAGCATGGAGAAGCAAAGCCAGACTCATCGGTTCACCCCCTACAATTTGCATTGCCAGGATGGTTTGGGTCCTCAATGAAGCTTTTTTTCAGTTGCAGAGCAGTCTTTGAGTGCTTGGAGTTTACATGCCTAGCTAACCTACAATTGATGATAGGATAACAAGAATAATAAATCCAGAAGGACATCCTAAGGAATTTTTCACTTTTTTTTTTTTTTTCCAGTCTAAATTAAATGCATACTGAAAATAAAACCCGCATTTGATGTACTTCAGGCAGCCAAGAAATCTTCTTCAAATTGAAAGGTCACAGGAAGGACCCTTTCCAGTACTAGAGAAAGCACAATTCTCTTTAACACGTTGCTTCAATCCATAGTAAAAGATATTTTCTTTTATGTTTCAACATATAAAACTTTTTAAGCATGAATAAAATGGATGACAATGTTTTACAGTTATCAATTCTCTATTGTAATGATCATAAAAACCTGGACACCAACCTGTTTAGAATTTCAAATGTTTTTTTCTTTACGATGTGTTCATTTTTTCTGGAATTTAAAGCTATAGTCCAGTTATGAATAACCTATAAAGCAAAAAAAAAGGTTAACAAAAAAAAAAAAACAATAGAGAGAATGGTTACCCAATCTCGAGAGAGAACATTACAATTCAAGAGTTGACCTTTTTTTTATTTTGCCTAGGTGACTTCGTGAATCAATGTCAAAGCTCCAAAGGATGATATCTAGCTCAGGGGTGGGCAAACTTGTTGTTGCCTGGGCCACAATGGATGCTTTAATTTGACAGAGGGGCTGGGCCCAGAGCCTGTATTGGCCGCACGTTTACAACGGAGCCTTAATTACTTGAGTCATTGATGATTAGTGATGGACGAACATTAGCTGTGGCTGTTCGCAAACAGGAAAATCGAACTTCTGCAAATACCCGCCGTTTGCGGCGAACCTCCATTGATTTTTATGGAGGGCGAACTTCTACGACCTTCAGGTCATATTTGTATCCAAAATACCAATTAAAAAAAACAAAAAAGGGTGTGACCACATGGGCAGTGTCATGATAAATAGGGATCAATGGCTAAACTTCTCCGCCAAAATATGGATTTTGGTCAGGTCTATTCAGGTCTAATGGCCAGAAATCACATCTAGATTTAAGATTTTGCCAAAACTTACCTGACAGCACCTTCTGCAGCTCATCACATTTAGTTAGATCTCTGAATGCATAATTCAGAATACCCCATCCCCAGAAAAGGACTTTTGTGGCTCAGTAATGATAAACTGAATGTAACAGAACACCCTATTCATTCATAAACTCTTCTGTGCCATCTACACATTACATTTACAACTTGGAACTTTTATAACAAGTAGGCAAACCTAAGTCAGCCAAATTTGGTTCAAGTGATTAAATTAAAACAAATATATATATATGCCTTAAAGTCTCATGATACAAGAAATGGACTCAAAAAGTCCATCACAAGCATTTGTGAAAGTTCATACCACCTACAGTACATATCAACAATGTAATCATATTTGTATATTATATATTACTTAACACAATATAAATATTGCTTTACAACATAAAGACTGCTACCTCTGTAGGGCGACGCCTCCTTGAGACTGGATCATCTATTTGAACAATTTGTACAAGAACATATTCTTCATTCCTTCGGTCAATCAATTCTCCTGAAAATGGTCCATCAACTTCCAGCTTTAAAAGTGCAGAATCTCGAAAATCTGTTAGGTTCACAGCTTGTAGTAGACCAATAGTTAAGGGTCTATGAGGAACAAGTAGATAAATTTTTTAAGCAGAACACTTTTGTTAGACTTTCCCGCCATCTCTTCAGTCTGAAGGCCAGCATTATTAAGCCATCATGAGGTTATCTTGAACCCATGCTAAAAGGAGAAATCCTTCTTATCAAAAATGTGACCATTTCAACGATTTTAAATTATTGCAAAGCCCCTGAACACGGTATCATCACTAAACTTGCTGGAGATGTAGAGAAGGGTTGGGGGTATACTACAAAAAAAAAAGTATGTCTCTAACACAAATAGTTTGTGCACAAATTTTAATCAGAATTTCCAGTTTAAATGTGAACTTTATTTATGCAAAAAATCTAGAGCAAAAAAAAATTTTTTTAAATGTTCCCACAACCCTTTTCTACATCTCCAGCAATTTTGGGGATGATACCCCGTTAAGGGGCTTTGCAATCAGCTCACAAAGTTAGCAAGTCGAAAGATTCGACCATCTCTACGTCAGGCCATTGGAGGTCTGGGAGACACATATTGCCACTCCTAGGTCTAGCTGCACGAGAGCTCACCAAGACCCCATTGACAAAAGTAAGTCGGCTGCTTGACAAATGGTCATAGGTATTCTCCAGGGAGACCATGATCTGGGGTGTTGCCACAGATTTAAACAAAACATCCCCACAGAAGGGAACTCACCCCCCCCTCCCCCATCCAACAGAAATACCAGAGCATACCACCTCACTTGTATCGAGAAGTTAAGCAGTTGCTAGATGGTTGATGCAGCAGGGAGTGGTTGAAGAGAGTAACAGCCCTTGGGCTGCACCTTGTGGTACTTGTGAGAAAGAAAGATGGATCTCTCCACTTCTGCATGGGCTATAGGCGTCTCAACATGTTCACCACCCACAATGCTTACCCTATCCCCAGTATTAAGCAAACCTTAGCAGCACTTGGCCAGTTGCTACTAGCAGATCCCCATGGCCAAGAAAGACAGACACAAAAGAGCCTTATGGTTGAAAAAGAGCTCTGCTTGAAACGCGTCCCATTGTTCCTATTAAGCCCCCCAGTATCTGTAAGCAGGAAGTGGTCTCTTCTTCCCACCAGGAAGTGAGGTCCTCTTGGATAGCACATGGCCCTGAGAGAGCCAGCCTTGTAAACCTCTCTCAATGTGAGTATCTTGTCTGTTGTTTTGTCTCATTTTGTTTCAATTTGTTTTACCTTATCCTATTCCACATTTTTTAACCATTTGTTGTACTAGGTTATGCGCCTCTGTCCTTGTTCTTATTTGCCTGTTACTGGGGCCCACACTCCTCCATTTTGAGAGCTGCACACAACTTAAACATCCATTCCTCATACTGACTCCATTTTACTCTGTGATCCTTGCTCAGGCCCCATACACCAACTGAGGGCCTTTCTGGCCACTGTTATCACTATAGCTGTGTAATCACTGCTGAAGGTTGTGCGCAACTACCCATCATCTTTCTTAACAAAAGAGCCTTTGTCAACTCATGGGCCTCTGCCACCTCAAAAAAATTCCATTTGGCCTGTACAATACCCCTGATACTTTTTCTATGAAACATTGCCTGGGTGACCTGAAATCATCCTGATTTACTTAGATGATCTAGTAGTAGTGTTGTCTCCCACATAGTAAACGGATTTGGCTATCTTGATGCTGTTTTCTCTAGGTTGCACCAAGATGGTTTAAAGCGGAGGCCAAAAAAGAGTCATATGTTCAAGAAATACATTCAGTACATGGGTCATTGTACATGGGTGTCATTGTACATGGGTGTCTTGAGATTGGATGCTGCCAATACCAGACAAGGTACAGGCTGTCCGAGATTAGAAAGCCCCAACTATTGTGAATGAGGTTACAACCTTTCTGGACCTAGCCTACTCCTGCGTAGCATCCGTCAGAAGCAAGGTCATAGAAAAGTGAAATGGGGCCACACCCTGCAAGAGGCTTTTGAAAAAAAATGAATAAAAAAAACAGTTGATCACCACACCCATCCTATCTTTTGCGGCGTTTACACTGGTTTTTAGGTTGAGATGGAGGAAGAGGATCCGGTGATAAAGTATGCTAGCCAAAGTCTGCATGAACGTAAAATGAACCTGAATAATTATAGCTCCTTCAAACTAAATTATTGGCATTTTTGTGGGCCTCATTGAGAGGTCATAGTTACTGATTTCATGTATATCTGTATGCGCAGTTTGCATTAAAGATCAGAAGTACTTTCATAGACCCAGGAGAGCATCAGTGTGTATTCGTCCCAGTCATGTATTCAACATGTTAAGGTGGGCAATGAAAAGCCTACTTCTCCGTGTCCTGTTCTTTTGGTTAAAATTGCAGAGTTTTAAGTGAGACCCCTTGGGCCTTATTTAAAATAAAGTTGCCTCTTGTCATTAAGTTTGCATACCCTGGCAGAATTTATGATATCTATTGTTAACCATTTTCAGAGAATATGAATGAAAACACAAGACTTTCTATTCACTCAAACTGTGTTTACGCATTTAAAATCATATTCACAATAACAACTACCCAAATAACTCTGGGATGAGATATATATACAGTGGACCCTTGAGTTGCAACCGGGTTGACTTAAGACCAACTTGAATTACAATTTAGATTTTGACTAACAGACAAAATTATGGCCGAAGCCAAAACATGTTTCTGCTTGCATGGTGGCATTCATGTGACCTGATGTCACTAAGAAGTACAGCACGTCAAAATGGACCATCTCAACAGTCTACAAAAGTCTACTTTCTTCTTTCAAACAATAACCACCATCCTCTCCTCCTGCAAGCCAAAGATTTCAACTTAAATTGCGATTCTTTCTGGTTGGTTCGGCTCATTTTTTTGGTGAGCCCACCAGAAAAATTATTGATGTTTCTGGTAAATCCCACATATTATACACCCCATTTTTAAGTATGAAAAGGTCAGGTAAGGGGGGCTTTGGGAGGCTCAGAACATATTATGGGCATTTTCATTATTTCTAATGGGAAAAAAAGAGTCTGGACAACCAACCCTTGGGAATCAATTCAGTCCGTAAGTCCTTTAAGAATTAATCTATTTTTGTATAGCAGCTCCTTAGATTTTCTGAAATGGTCATAGCTCTTTTTCCATCTCTTTTGGTTTAGTTTTCTGCCCAGCAACTGTAAATCCTCTCCCTCTGGGCAGAGATAATATATTCTGTTACCAACTGTTTTCCTGGGTCTTTTCTGGGTTTTCTGCTGGTAAGCACAGCTTACCTTGAAGCAAGGTGCTCCCCTCCCCCACATAACAGAACAGTGGCTGACCGACCATCCGTGGCAAATGACAGAGATCTGTACCTGGCCAGGGCAAGAAGAATGTAACTCCCTAACACAGTTTCCGACTGGACCACCTGCCTTTCACTTCTTCCTGAGGAAGAGCCTAAGCCTCTCTTCTTTCAGCAGCTGGTAGTGACTGTTGGAACCCATATGGGTGATAGTAAATATTCATTCCCTATAGTAAAAGTTAACCCCCTACCAGCTGTGCAGACATTCACTTTGTGTGACCTGAGCATTCTAAAAATCCAAAAAGAATCTGTTTGCCCCCGTCCGTTACCCTGGGCAACGCTACAGCTATACCAAAATTCTTAACCCAAGTCCAAACATTGCAATTTTCTGGTTCTTAAATGTGTTAGAGCCATTTCATACTTGCAGCACTGCGTTACATTTTCTGGCTGGTAATGGACGCGCTAGTGCTACTGTTAGCGCATCAGTTGACCTTGTCTGTTACCTACCACTCCATAACATGAAGGCAGAAGAGATCGGCAGGTCAGCCAATACTCTTCATCGTCATAAATAGGTAAGTATAAGTGACTGTAACTCAGGGTAAGTTTGCGGGGTAAGAAAACCTATACCGAGTTAAGTCTGGGTAACCCTCAAGAGATTAAACAAGGTTTGAGCATTTAATTTCTGGAACAATTGACTCCTCTTTTTGTGTACTTACGTTTAAAAAACTTCATAAAGTCAACACATCAAAGCTTTTGAACTGCAAAATATTGTTTGTCTTTTCTTGGGTTTAGACTTTATAGACTGATTTGTTTACAGCCACATTAAAATAGGCTTCATTCCCATAATGGATTCACAATTTATTCTACGAGTCTGGAAGCAACTATGGCAGCTCGTATTCAATATGCTGAAATATTATTGAGATGTAAAGAAATATTTAATGGTTACATTAAAATGTATAAATTATTTAAAATTAAGCTACTGCTACTATAACCAATATTGGTTTAATTTGCACATATATTTAAAAAGAAAAAAAAACACACATTTATGTTACTTTGTTTCTTAGCTTGAACTGCACAGCTTCAATATCAAATAAAGATGCCCAGCAGTTCTATTGACTTTTTCTTCAGCATATACAGAATACTAGATTATGGGCAATTGTTCACAGTATTGTGGAGCTTACATAAAAATCATCAATAAATGCATTTAGAACACGGGACTTAAGAGAAGGGACTCTTAAATTATATATGACTTCAACAACCATCTCTCTCCCAGATATTTTATCAACTTTCTTTACAAAAACCACAACTGATTTCTTTAGAAAATATTTTCCCTATATAATTAGGGTGTTAATTCTTATCATTTACTATAGTCATGCAGTGTCTCTGTAAAATGTTAAGAAAAGGAGCACAGTGTAGGTTCAAACAAGGTAAAAGAAAATAAATTGAAGGGGATAAAAAAAACCATCTCAAAGAAGCAGAGCAGAAGCATTTCAGAAGCATGCCAATGGCTGTTTTGATAGTAAAGTCTATGTATAGTATTGTGTTGTGAGCAGTAATGTTACCACAAATACAGTTTCATTTTGACTTGCTTATTCTAGTCTTTTTTTTCCCTGCATGAATTAATAGTCCCATGGCCCAGGACTGTATGTGTGGTGTCCCCATAGACCATGGGAATCTGAATCTTCATTTAGTCACCGGACTTTGAGGGACACAGATTGTCAACTTGAGCTTCAGAGAAGAGACCCTCATTCATGGGACACTTGACCCTTAGTGGGAAGAGAAGGATTTACAACAGTGAAGTGCTGTTTAGGAAAGTACTGCGGTGTTCGCAGTATAAGACGCACAGGATCACAAGACGCACCCCCTTTGGAGTGTGGGAGGAAACCCATGCAGACGCAGGGAGAACATGCAAACTCATTGAAGATAGTGCCGGGATATGAACCTAGAACAATGCATGGCCAGAGTGTTCTACTGTGCTGCCCATAGTAAAATGTCTCTCTCCATAAGTTGGTCAGTGTGTTTAGAGAATGGGTCCTGCTAGTGCTAATGCAGATAAGATATCTTCTTGGCAGTAGCTTTTTGGCTTGGCTGGAGGGAATGGTACCACTTTCAGCCTCCTGGGATGCATAGTTATTGCTCCCAGGATGGTTGGGACTTACAGTCCAAAAAATATGGTATGCTGAAAAGCAGAAATTTGAAGAAAATTTTTTTTCTGTCTATTGTCCTTTTTCTAGTTCTGATCTTTCAGAACCCCCTCTGAGTGAGCAAGAGGTCCTTGAACCTCTGTACATATTCAGTAGGGGGTATAGCGGGATCCGGGTGTCCCATTATTAAAAAAAGTTCCACAAAGCCTGGCTATTATTATGGGGAAAAGGCTCCTTACCTTAATGAGGAGGTCCAGTCTGGTTATGGGTAACCCATGCTGTTTGTGGTCCCCCTTTTCCAGAGAATACACGACCCTATGCTAAAACACCACCTCCGATCTGTGTCCATGAAAATCAACACCGGGCATTCAGATGCAGTTTTAAAAATGCCATAAATGCCACACTGCGCCATGCCTGTGGAGACTGACCCATTGGGGACAATGGAGGCAGTTCTGGCGTGTTTTTTAGATGCTTCCAAACCACCCCAAAGTATATTTAAATAAAAGCTTTTGCTTTATGTTTTTCTCTGAATATTGGCAGTACTCTCTCTCAATTAACCAGGTGCTGGATCTTTGGAAAGGTATCCTTTCTCCACAGACTCTTACATTCTTAAAAACCAAAATGTGTTCACAAATGTTACTATACACTTCCTATAGACGCTTAAATGTCTTTGATGCAAAAAACAAAAACAGAGACATACATTGACTTTACCAGCTGCTCTTATAGAAGTCTACGGGGAAGTTATTTTCCTATGGCATGAAACAGGAGATGTTACAAACAGCTTTTGTTTAATGGTTTAATTGTGATAAATGTAGTTGTGTCATGGTAAATGTAGTTCTGCTTCCAATTTTAGTAACAAATTAGCAAGAATGGTTTGGACAGGATATCTGCAGCTTTTGTCAAAGTAATGAAAGTGGAAAGAATTTCAAATTATAGGCAAGGCGAACGACTGCTGTTCTTTTTAGTAGTACATTATAATTCTGGTTTAATAGGGAAATGGAGAAGGAGGAGAATTCAATGTTGTAAAAAAATTGAGCTGCTCAAACTGCCTTCTATTAGGTACTTAAATAGAGTAAAGCGCAACCTCAAAATCTATCTTCCACAGGGCTTAAGTAATAAATCTTTTGTGCAAAGGACTGAAGCTATCAAGCAGTCACTAACTGGCCTGTTGCCCAATGTGTACCTTTTGCTTTCAAGCTGCAACCAAAGTGGAACCGCTTTTCTATTAAATGCAGTTAGCAGATAGTAACAGTTAAATGTCACTTTAGTATGGGAAAGAGAAGATATTATGTGTAGAAGGGTTATACTTCTGAATAAATATATTATTAAACATAACGTAAGTATAACATTAATAAGAAGTATTGTGGTATAAGACAAGGATAAGGTAAAGGAAGTACAACTGTTTACGCACTGTTCACCTACAAAAAAATGGGCTAGGTTTAGACTTTTGGGCTTTTAGGGTATGGCCACAGATAACCGGTTGGTGCCAAGGTGACCAAAACTCAGAAAATTCTGTACATATGTATATAAAATGCTATATGTATCACTGTATATTACTATATAATAAACCCCTTTAAGGATTAGACTTAGCCATGTTTTTCTTTTGTTCATTGGATTGATTCCCTTTTCTAACAATACTTTGACTTAGACAGAAAAATAAATAAATCCCAACCCCCCCCGCGCAAACCCCCCCCCCCCCCCCCCCCCCCAAAAAAAAATAATTATTGTGTTAAAGGGTGACAACAACATTTTATTTATTAGACCCCAGAGGTTTTAATGACCAAATACTCTACATTTCCCATTTAAAAAAATCTCACTCTTTCAGCCCTGATACTTTGGTGGGTATTTTTAGGTTTAAAGATTCCAGTGCAGCAGTTATTTTGTTACTACTATAACAATACTATTCATACACTTCATGAATGGCCAGCTATTTAACAGAATGCTGCAATCATAGCACATCTTCTGGAAAGGATGTGTGTCCGCTTCAACATATTCACGTTAACAATGTGTAAAACATAAACGATGGAGGGAATTTTGACAATATCTGATTGCATAGGAAAGATTAAATAGAGCACCTGTTGGCTCATTAAGTGTGAGCACTGCTGTTACACAATAAGGGAATGCATTTAACATTGCTTCCCATACCTTTTGCAGTTCTTGTGAATAAAAATCAAAGGGAGATTTTAGGTTGGTGCCCATCTGGAAACCACAGCACCACTCCTATTTGCAACAGTTGCACATATTGTGCAAGTAGTTGAGTGGCAGTTGTCAATCATTGAGAACATTCTCACGTTATCCTTATAAAAAAAAAAAAAAAAAAAAAAAAAAAAACAACCCGAAAACTGAAAATTCAAAAACAACTGCAGGTACATTTCCATAGTAGAGGAAGAAGGATGGATAACCCATATCTATTGCCTTTTAAATGAATTACAAGGTAACACAAATTACAAAATTATAAATCATGCAGATCTGATTACTTACAAAATAATAATATTTGGTGCTATATGGTTTCTAGTGCTGAGCATATTCAGATACACTGTGATTAATATATATGCTGAAATTATCAAAAGTAAAAGCTACAATTATTAATAAGTTCTATTCAAAAATACCAAGTATCATCCTCTTATGGATTCAGTATTCAATACATTTTGAACATAAGAGGAAAAAAAAAAAACACCCACACAAAACGTGCACCTTTTTATAGATTTTGGTCAGAGCTAAATCATTTGGAGGCAATCCTAGAGGAGCAGCTTTTATGAAGCAAGTCATTTTCTTTTAAATTAATTCTGCAGAATGGGTATCAGAGACAGGGAGAAAATGAATCTTTGTGAATGTCACACTTCGAACAGTGGAAGAACCATTATGTATCACCTTAAATTAAACCACATTACACTCCGTGATGAGAGATCTGAACAGCTGAGTAAAGGATACAGTAGCTTTCCAGAGATGACAGGGCCAGCATCTGCCATGGGCTGCCGTTATCAGGATAAGTGCTAAATAAAATCTGAAGCAGTACAACATGCAATTAACAAATTATTTATGCACACAAAATAAAATTTCAATGTAATTAGCACAGTATAAACACTTCTACAACTACACAGAAAAATGAAAAAAAAATGGAAGAAGAACTGTAATTTGCACACACTTGGTTCCACACACTTGGTTGCAAAGAGAGCCTGTTATTGCTGCGAAGATAGCAGAAGTCATAATTTAGGTTTAAATTCAAAAGTCAAAATTATGACTTGATTTTGAACTTCATTTATGCAAAACCTATATGTGTTAGAGCAATACTTTCTTTTTTTATATAGTATACCCTTCTCTATATCTCAAGTTTGGGAATTATTCCATGTTTGCTTTGTGAGTTAGTTTCAAACTAGCCACAATTTCAGAAAATTCAACCATCTCTACTGACAACCTTTAAAATGCCAGTGAGCCAATGATAGTTGTGTTGGAGGCATGGTCCACCTCTGGCTTCATACATTACTACCTTCGATAGTACAGTACTAGACACATAGGGTTGGTTCAGAGTTTAGAAACTACAATGCACAAAAGGAGACCTGACATGTGACACAATAAGGAGTGTTCCAGATTCTTTAAAATGGTTAACCCAGATAATCGAACGTGTAGGGAGCAATGTAATTAAACAGAGGTTTACTGCTCCCTAGTGCTGCCTTTTACCTGTATGGCTGGTAAGTGAACCAACCCAGCCATTAGATATTTAAATAAGGGGTTAAGAATATTTGGCTTTCATTGGTGTCTAACACTGCGAAGGAGACTAGTCCTATTTGTTATACTAACTTAAAGGTAATGAGGAGTGGCTAGCAGTACTTCAGGTTTATGTTACAACCAGATGCTACAATATGTTAAAATGTTTTCTTTTTTGTATCAATCTATATGCAGTACCCTATAATGATAAATTGAAAATAGAGTTTATAAATGTGTTAAAAAGAAACAAATCTTGAAAATTTAGATCAGATGCGTCCCATTTCTCTCATTCTTTGTTGAGATCTTCATACAGTGACTCCAGTGGTATATAACATTAATTGGACATGATTGGAAAGGCACACACCTCTGCATAGTATGCACCATAGATGATAGTAAAGATAAGATCACAGAGCCCTGACTCTTTCTTCTCATCTTTAATTGTAAGTCCAGAATAGTATTGTGCCATACATGTTCATGCTGTTATGCAAGCTTATCAACATATATTTAAAGTACAAAGTATACTCAGTATATATATATTTTCATTTTGCCTTCTTATAGTTGGTAGATAATTTAGACCTTTGTCATTTTAAATGTAAAAAGTGTGGGCACCACTAGAGCTTGGCGCTTTCAAAAAAGAATTCTATTGTCTGATGAAACCAAGATGTACCCGTTTAGCCTTTCTAAAACTTTTTTTTAGCAGCAGGGACTGGGACACTAATCAGCCCAGAGGAAAAGCTAAATGAAATGAAGTACAGCGATATAAAATAAACAAACCTTGTTCCATAGTGCTCAGGACCTCAGCCTGGGCCAATACCATAAAAAATATGATTAACGATATACAGAACTTTTGACAAAAGCTTGCAAATAATATGCAGCATCTGTGATTAATTTGCTCAGTCTGCACACAATTTGCATGCTAATGTCAACATTAAGTGTCTCATTATCACTTCTATCCACCATTCAACATGAAAAGTATCCAACACATACATGACTTTACTTAGGCATGAATGTCCTAGACTCAAGTGCCCTGACTTGAACCCTATCTATATTCTGAAAAAATGTCTGAGACTCCCTACCCTTTAAATTGAAACAGCAATAAGTGAAAAGTCACTACTGAAAGAAAAATTAATAAGATTATGCATAACAAATAGCAGCCAAATATTTGTATTACTTTATTTAGGGTTGTTTGCCAGACGGGTAGATAGATTTGTCCATTTTCTCAGTGCTCCCAATGGCATTAACATAAGTTATATAAAAATGTTTGTGTTTTTTAAAATAATACTATTCTATAGTAGCGTGACCAGAATACTTATTTTTCTAAATAAATGTACATCCTAATAGATTTTAAAAAAATGGTTTCAATAGCTATTCCGGGAAGTCTTTAAAAGCAAAAAAAAAAAAAAAAACTAGCCCTGATTCACTTTACCTAGAGACCAAGGAAAATGAAATGTCAGCTGTGATTTCAAGTCGACAGTTTCAAAGAGCATAAAGGTGCTGCAGGCCGTAGGGAATGTTTGCAAATGAGGCACTCACCGAGCAGGCAACTACAATGATGAAGAGTCCGGTAATCTTCAAGTTTTTTAAGAAACACCTTCAGAGAAAAGAAATCAACAGTGATAAAAATAACAATTGAATCCAATGGATGAGCCATATTCTCGCATTTCACTCCTTCAGCATCTTCTGCATTTATATTAGACAATAACCTTCTCAATATTTTCTCATTAGGTGTGTTTTTATCTTCACAAAAGACACATATTGCACTAAGAACATTGCAATGTGTTGATGCATCTCTCCTACCTACATTAGGCTTATAATCACTGTGCCCACTAAAGTGTTCCTCAAGTAGCTTGCTATTGTATCTATATCTTTAAACATTAGAAATTATTGCAAAATTAGATAAGACATAATTGTGTTGACTACAAGATAATGGCAACAAGAGATGAAGCTCACAGCACTAAGCAATACAATTATTTGCCAGGAGGTGGGGGAGCACATTAACCCAAATAGTGATATATATCCTAGAATAGTGATACTAAAGTGAACATCAGTCAGAGTGGCACAAATAGTTAGGGACATATAGCTACCTTCTGTCAACCAAATTTATTTGAATGTCCAAGATGTAATATAAAAGCATTAAAAGAGCTTGAAAGGAAAGAGGATGTAAAAAAAAAAGTTGCATCAAGCCATGAAAAACTATTCTTATCGTGAAAGTGCCAATTGGCTTTCTTTGCCCCCCAGGTTCTCTGTCCCGCTCTGCTCTCAGCACTGTTTCCCAATATGTATCATTTATGTATAAAAACAAAGTTTATAATTAAAGAAAAACTCATCAAACGACATTACAGATTTGCTATTTAATCTTTTCTTAAAAAACTAAAAAATAATCAGCACATTCATTTTTGGAACTAGGCTTCTGAAACTGAACTTTACTTTTGGCAATCCTGGTAATCCAATGATTTTAGGACTTTGAGTCGCTGAGCCTGTTTATTATTGGTCTTGATTACACTGGTTGCATATTCTTCATTGTCTCCCAGTATTGAGTACTAGAGGAATTTCCCAGGGTCTACATGATAGAAAGTCACTGCAGTGAGAAATTTGTGTTTGTGAGCCTTTACGGTCTCTTCCCTTAAATTTATGCAGATTTCTTGTGAAAGATATAAAGTGCTAACCAGTGGTCTAGTTTTTCTTCGAAAGTATCCTATTCCATCCTAAGTTAACCCACAAAATAAGGACATATAACAATGTCTTACCTTAGCTTGGAGGAGCTGAACCTCTCTTGAAGGCTGTCCAGGAGTTCATATTTTTCGCATTTTTCTGATGATGCAGATCGAGAAAGGCTTCCAACTTCACTACCAAGTCGGCATCTCTGCTCAAACTCCGAAGAACTATTCTCCCAAGACTCACCACATAGGAATTCTGGTCTGTAAAGAGTTATATAGTGCCCTTAGTAAGTCAATTAAAAGGCAAAGTTTGGTGCATTTTGCCCAACTATACTAACAATTGACACTTTAAAAGAGAAATCTTTAAAACAGATTAACATGTGGAAAACACCTTAATGACTCATTTAAGGTGACAAAATTTTACTGGATATTTCAAAAGGTGCTAAAAAAATTCAGCTTTTGCAGGAATATTTACAGTAGATCACACAGATACCTGGAAACCTAGAACTTACAGATGCAATAGAACAAAAGCAAATGGGGTTAAGCTGAAGGGTAAACAAATTCGGTATGAATTCAGGCATAGGCAAATTTTAGGCAAATGTTCGTGTCCATTGTTTATTTCCTCCAAATCTGTGCAGCAATCTAGTAGGGGAAAAGTGTTTACATTACATACACAATGCTCTCCTTGTAGGGTGGTTATACTGCATGGACGTCATTAGACTTATGTATACTCATGTATAAGCTGACCTGAATATATGCAGAGGTACCCAACTTTCTCTAAAAAATGGGAAAGACGTATTGATATTATTGAGTATAAACCGAGGGTGGGAATTGCAAAATCAATTAGTAGAGTTTGCTACATGAGAAAAATAGAGATACATTGCCCCTAGGAATGAATCAAACAGTTGAATCTTAGTGCCACACACTCAATAATGTTAACACAGGTTTATTGTTATAACAGGATGGGTTTTCACAGCACTTCTTATGATACCACCATGAAAATAAGTTTTCATTTTAAAAGTCTTTATTATTATTTTTGGTACCAATATATGGAATGTTAACTTATTTCCATGTTTGAATCATAGGTAGTGGAGTTTTCCACCTTCTCCAGTAAAATTTAGCAAATAGCCCCCTAGATGGCGCTGCTGTCCAACTTTGCTTTAATTTCACCAGCCGATGTCAGAAACAGGTGGAGCATTAACATAGGCTGCCGGTGACTGTGAACCAGCGACCACCGAACACGCGGACAGGTAAGTGGGACCCTGACTTCAGAAAAAGCCAAGGGGGGGCTTTTTCAGCAAATTTTTTAGGCTTGAAAACTTGCCATATACAAAAGGTGCCAATTCCTTTCTACAACCCTGGGGGCCAAGTATTTTAATCTCAGTGACGCCCCTGTTATACTGTATATTTGGATTAATGTTTTTGTGTCCAGAGTTCAGCTATGAAGACTACTGGCTGGAAAACTACCAATCCAGTGCAATATAGGGCCCTTTCACACTATAGGTGTGGGCAGGCATCTGTTAAAGGTGTGTGCCAACGCATATATACAAAAACACATCTGCGTTTTTCCTGCATTTTTAAACAAAGCAGGAAAAAAAATCATAAACAATTCATGCAGCAGGGCGTTCTAAAAAATGCATGCCCTAACGCTGCTTTTTTAATAACACAACACATGCAGTGTGAATGTCAACATTGGTATTCTATGAGAAAACATTGTACTGACATGGGCATTAGACCCCATTGCCCAGAATGCTAAACAAAGGACTATCTGTATTGAGGTATATCCATTATTAATTCTGAGACATTATTTTTAAAATCATGCTCATTGAAAAATCCAAAAGAAAAAAAAAGGACATTTTTTTATGGCAAGAGAATCCATCATATCTAGCAACAAGAGCTGTCAGGGTTAGATCTAAATGAAATAGCCAGTTAAATTGCATGCTATGGAGCAGTTTGACTTGAAATCAATAACCTGAAAATTAAGTGACCTGCACTAAAAAGGTTAAGCATGAAGTTTTGATCACCTTTGTGTTCTTTTTTAGGGCTTTATAGAGGATCTAAACAAAATCATCATGCTGAAACCCCAAAACATCCAATCAGATATCTACTATCCTTGGGTGGACCAACACTCTAATTTTTAGAGAAAACCAACAGTATTATTAAAATAGATCAAACTTGTTCTAGGAAAGCAGATAGATTCCCTTTCAAGAAATGCCTGCAACGCTCCCTGCATAACCCTGCAAATGCTTGCCTAGGTATTGGTTTTATGAACTTTCTTGATCAGAATGTTCAGATTAAAAAAAACAATGTATTCCCATTAAAACCATTATATACTGCAACAACTAATGGAAAGATGCAGTGGAAAGAGGCGGTACATGTATATGGAGCCAAAGAAATGTATATGTATATGGATGGGCTGAGTCGACATCCCTGTTAAGGTATTAGATTAACACAGGGGATATCGACACCGCCCATAATGCTGAGGAAACCTAGCCTTAAACCAGCCATTCCTTGCAAAGGTAGGTAATTCTGATTTCATCATGTCATGGCTTAGTAATGCTAGAACAAATCTAAAAAAGCAGATCATGGAAACGGTCATGGAAAAGAACATTAAGATTATTTTTTATTTAACATTTGCTTATCTTAATGTAAGGCAATCAAGAAATTAAACTTATTTCAATCCAATAAAGTATAATGCAATTATATCAAATAACATTTGTAATTTAGGCTTTGCTTCTAGCATTAGAGGGGGGGGGGGTCCATATTAGATTTGTTTCCCAAATTGATGCATAAAATAAAAAGTTCTCCTTTGTGATGTTACAATATGAATATAAAATCACATCAAGCAATACAGATTTAAGGTTAAGAAAGCATAGGAGGGTTTTTAAATGACAATTTAAAAAGAATTCAAAAGCCCCTTTAAAGAGTAGGATATAGGTGTTCATTTTCTTAAAAAATATTTTAAATTATACAAAACGAATGCAAAACTTAAAGCACCCTCTTGTGTATAAAATAAATATTACATGCAAAGTGATACTATTAGCTGTGGCTGAGCCTGAAACAGATGGCTTTAAAACTTCAAACTTCAAAAACATAGAAGAGCACAGAAGCAATACACAGCCAGAGATAAAATATGTTCACATATATTCAGTTGATTTAATAAAATTCTTAAGTACCCTCTGTTTTTAAAAGAATGAGGCCAACAACTGGGAACAACCAAAGAAAAGAGATCGTTGGGATTTGCAGTATTTTCTGCAATCCGAGTACAGGAGCCTTTATAAAATTCCCTGTATCAAAGCTTATTTAAAGCAACTTAAGCAGATATGGAGTAATATATACATTTACTTGAGGTTTTGGCAAATTTATTAAAAATGAAAAAAAACGAGAAATCACATGTACATAAGTATTCAGAGCCTTTGTCGATGTACCTTTGGCAACAATTGCAGCTTCTAGTCTTTTTGAATGCCATGCCATGCACCTGTTAAAAAGGGGTGGCTTCCTTCTGGCCACTATGCCATACAGGCCCGATTGGTGGATTGCTGCATAGGTGGTTATCTCTCTGGAAGGTTATCATCTCTCCACAGAGGACCTCTGGAACTCTGACATTGGGTCATTGGGTTCAATGGTCTGACATTGACCATTGGGTTCTTGGTCACTTCCATGACTAAGGCCCTTTTTCCTTGATAGCTCACTTAAGATGGCCGGCCACTCAAGAGTCCTGTGGTTTTGAACTGTCTCTGGAGGTCTACAGACAATTCCTTTGACTTCATGGTTGGTTTGTGCTCGGACATGAACTGAAATCTGTGGGACATTACAGTATAGAGATAGGTGTGTACATTTCTAAATCCAAACAACTAAATTTGCCACAGGTAGACTCCAAATAAAGTGCAGAAAAGTCTCAAGGGTGATCAGGAGAAACAGGATGCAATTTTGAGCTTTATGGCAATGGCTGTGAATACTTATGTACATGTGTTTTGTCATTTATTTTTAACACATTTGACAAAATCTCAAGTAAACCTGTTTTGCTGTGCTGTAAATACTTTCTTGATGCACAGTGTGTGTGTACACACATTTAGGCAAGGAATATTTGATTTACTTATGGAATATGAGTTGGAAATGTACATGTTAAGAGCATTTGCTTGGGAGGGCCTTTTAATTCTTTTAGGTCCTTCTAAAGAATGGGTTACAAAGTAAAATCTTGCAGTATAATCATTAAATAAAACAAATGAAGTTGCTCGGACAGTCATTTGCTGCATTCTGGCCAGTATCCATTAGAAAATCTTTCAGACACCTACTACATATTGTATTAGAAGTATTTCTCAAGGATCTAAAGGAAGTACATAAGTGACTAAATATAATAAAGAAACCATTTCCTTCCAAAATTATTATTATATCAGAAATGCCATAGATTGCCCTTTTCAATTCAACATCACCAACTAAGGGGAGATGTGCAGGGATCTCACCTATGGAGGTTGGCTGGGTATTGTGTGCGTCAGAACATTTGTTTTAAAATTTTTTAACTGAACTACTACATTCCTTAAGACTGCTACTAGTTTACTTCTCATTTGCAGAGTTGCAAAGGGTTTTTGGTAATCCAAAATGAATGCCAATTAAGGTTTCAGGGACTAAAAACCATATCCACCACAATGGCAGTTACCAAACAACAAACTAGTATAAAGTATTTCTGAATCAGGGATTTTCCATTTTAACACATTTGTGTTTTTCATTTTTTTTATGATACCTCAAACACCTGAGAAATGGAGTACAATGCATTTATTTAAATATAATGAACCCTCATTTGCATACTTAAAAATAGAGTTAAGTTTTAATTAAAACAAAACTAAAAGTGTATGCCGAAAAATACATAGGTACTTAAAATACACTATACTGAGTACAGACCAGAAAGAAGATAGATTACATTTGCTATGCAAGAGTTGACAAAGTATCCTCTCAATCAAAACAAGGTTAAATCTTTAATGCATGAAGTTGCTAGTATACCATCACTGGCTACTTTTTCAGCTAGACATAATCCAACCTGCCTTTTTTCAATCCTACAAATTCATCATGTTCAGGTTAACCTTCATCTTTGACATCTTGGTATACAAATCCCTATGTGTTGGAGCACCACTTGTTCCACACAAACTAAACAGATCAGGTTTTACAAAAAAAAGTGAAAGAATACATTTGAAACAGGTCTTTATTACAGATATGGGACCATGAGCAGGATTATAACATAAAAAAAATGAGATTGCAATATATCTGACATGTTTCACACTCTAAAGGGATTTTTTAGAGGGAACACCATACACAGATTCGCTCTAGAAAACTAATCATACTTAATCATTCAGTCTAAAACCAGACTACGTATGGTTATTGTTCTGGAGAGAAACTGTTTAACGCTTATTTATATACTGTATTCATCTGCTCATAATGTATTAATATGTTACACAGGGTGACATTGGTGTATGATGTGATCTGCATAGGGTGAAACATGTTGAACATATTGCAATCTCCTTAACACATTCATGTTGTAATCAATTATGTAATAAAGACCTGTTTTTGTTAATAAATTTTCTGGTGCCTAGTGCCTCTAAAATTCAAGCTGCTTATTTTGTGTGGGACAAGTGGTGCCCCAACAGGTAGGGATTCCTACATAATTTCTTGTGATCTACTGACACACTTTCAATTACTCCTAAGGGTTACTTACCCTTTTGTGATTTTTGTGTGTACATCTTGTTATAGGCTCTAACTTTCTTTGGTTCACATGTGTTTTATTAGCTTATGCATTGCCTTCCGGCATACCTGTCAGGTTTACCCTTGACGGCATTATGGAATTAATGCCAATAATAAGTGAAACATTACAGGAAGTGATGCCACTGACGCAACTTTCAGTATTTAGAATAACTATAGTTAATACAAACTACATGGAAATAATCACTTGATTTAAATGTGAGAAAAAACAAAATGATCAATAAGGTGTAACAATTCGTCTACAGGTTTTTATAGTGGCATATTTCTGGGTTCATCACCCCCTTCCTTCTAGGGGGTTAGCTAAAATATTTCATAACCTATATATATATATATATATATATATATATATATATATATATATATATATATATATATATATATATATATATATATATATATATATATATATGTTCTTTATACAAGTATTCTACAGTTTTCTAAAAGAATGGCTCCCTGGGAGAAAATGTGCCATGTAGTGAAGTATGCGTGGGTTTCCTTGGAAACCGGTTTCCTGACACTTATGGCTTTTTGATGCACTCAGCGGCAAGCCAGGCATTTATCATGGGCATTCCTCCTTTCACACTGCAAATGAGAACAAACTGTCAAACATTATATAGGCATTGCTGTTTTGAAGATAGATCTGTAGTCTTTAAAGCACGTCACATGTATGTTAAAGTGGTTTTTCTGTCTAACAAACGCCACAAGTTGATTTTACGCTTCTTTTTTAACTTTTGAATGAATACATCGGTCTTTAGAAAATACATAAAGTAAGAGAAATGCATACAGAAAAAGACTAATAAACACCTTATGGTTAGTCCTTCAAGATTGAGTAAACCTTCACAGGCTTCTCTTATTTTCCCATGCAGTCTTTAAATAAACTATTGAATGCACTTTGTAGTATCTCATTGACAAGCACTCAATCCCTTTTCTTGCATCAGAAATTCAGAATCAAGCTGTTTCCTTTATGCACATCCTTATACCAAGGCATACTCTCTGCTCTTATCATAAAAACAATTGCATGTATGTGGTGTTAAGAAAAAACACCACAAGAATATGGGATACCACATTTCTTACATTTTTGGTTGCCAAGTAGCAGTACACAACAGGACAATAGGAGCAGAACACATTTCTGAAACTAAAGTCGTTTTCTGTACCCCTATTGTGAAATACAAACATTTGGAAATGTGCATGTGCTCTTGCATATCAGTTAACTTGGTTGACCTGGCTAGTCCTAGTACTGGCTCATTCATTTTATATACCATATTTTTTGGACTATAAGAAGCACCAGACCATAAGATGCACCCAGTTTTTAAAGAAGGAAGACCAGCAAAAAAATATTTTATATATAAAAGTGTTCACATCAATTGGGTTAATGCAATATCAGATTCAGCCAGTAGATGGCACTAGCAGCAGTAAACACACAGCACATGACGTCACCTCTTTAGTGATGGACCGAACTGTTCGCCGGCGAACTATCCGCGGCGAACTTCGCATGTTCGCATTCGCGCTATTTCGCGAACATATGGCGAGTTCCCCTATCTTTTTGCATTGAAGAAACTTTGACCCTGTGAGTCACAGTCAGCAGGCATAATCCAGCCAATCAGCACCCACCACCTCACGGACCATCCCATCCCCTATAGCACAGCAAGGAGAGACGCCATTTCACATGCTGATTGAGAGAGTGGAGGGAGTTAGATCAGAGAGCTGCGCTGCATAGGGAACTATTAGCTGCCTGTGTTCTTCTACAGTGTACTCTTCCTCATTGCTGTTACTCTGCTGTCAGGACAGAGTCCTGAAAAGACCCCAAAAGCCCTTTTTAGGGCTATTTTGTTGCTACCCTGTTGCCTGCTGTCTGGCATGCCAGGCTGCTGGCAGTGATTGTTCAAGCCACATATTACACAGTGCCTACTGCCAGTTCTCATATCTGGTGGCACTTTGTTACCCCAGGGGATTTTTTCACCCTATTTTAGGGGCTATTGCACGGCTTTTCACCACGTACAGCCTTGTGCCAACTGTGTGTGTGCCCACACTGGCCACCCATAGTTATCTGGTGGCACTTTGTAACCCCAGGGGATTTTTTTTCACCCTTTTGTAGGGTATTAATAAATATTGCAGGGCTTTCAGTCCATTAAAGCCTTTTGACAACTGTGTGTGCCCAGTTCCCAGCCACAGTTATCTGGTGGAAGGGTAATACCAAGCAAT
>CM070033.1:71521767-71545834 GCA_036250615.1 Ptychadena robeensis | reverse complement strand
TGCCTGTACCACACTGTTAAAAACGGTGCGGTACAGGCGGTGCGCTAGGGAGGTTAAGGACATGTGTTCACTGCAGATTCCCTGCGCTGAATCAAGGCACACTGGCACATTTGTGGGGTGGATTCCCCGCTGCTTGCTGGCAGTTAGCCTGTGGCTTTGGACACACTCCCATGCAGGGGAAAGAGCCCAAAAATCAGCACCCAAACAGCTTCGGGCGCTGTTTGTCCACGCCTTGGAGACACCTCTATTGATCTTTAATGGAGGTGTCTACAGTGGAAAAAGCAGCAGTGGACACAAGCTCTTAAGCTGATTTTATTTTCTTCATGTTGGTTGGCTAGTAACAAAGGCTTAGGCTCCACTGCTGTGGCCAGAAAACACATGCAAGAAAGCATGTGTTTTCTATGCTGTTAACCTGTGGTGATTTCAATGGACTAAAAACCATATGTGATCCGCGTCCATTGACCAAATTTTTTTATGCCGACACTCCCAAACCACCCCAGTGAAGCATTAGCCATCAATGTAAAGACAAACAAGAAAGCTTTTTTATCTGCTACTGACATTTGCTTTTGAAATGTTAGTTGTATGGGGCAGGGTGCAGTTTAGGAATTGTGAATTTTCTATGGATTTTTGATCTGCATACTGCATACTATATTTATTGGTAGATTATTTTGTGTGTCTACCAGGTTTTGTTATCGGCTCAACAAGCATTGCAGTGAAACCCATTGCTAAAGTGTTACGCTGAAGAGGAATCACAATTGGTTTTTGGTTCCACCAAGTAGACTGCCAGCCAATGGCAACAATAGACACTGTTTACTATATCAGCTGGCTAGGAGCCAGTGCCAGTAGCATTTCCTTCCTATAAATCACTATTTGAAAAGCCATTTGCAATGTAAAAAACGGTATGTAAGCTAGTAGTGAATAGTGAACGCCTGGGGTAGCTTACACCCAGTGGCATCAAATTGTGGGGTAATGTATATCATGTAACAAATCTGCTGGTTTGGTGTGAACCCTCCTGTTTTATGTAAATGATGTCACCTGGTGCCAACCACATGCTCCTTATAAGGACACTGCTCACATTTTTTTTGACAGGGAGATGTATAAAAAAGGTGCACAGCCCATGCAAGAATGGTTCTTCTACACAGATGTGCCATTTCAGTAAATAAATAGAACAGCAATGTTCCATGAAAAATAGCTGAAAATGTGTTACATAAGAATGTCGATATAATTAGATTACGATCCAAATTCCATTCATGCTTATACGATTAATGCATCTTAGTTCTCTATAGTAAATCCCCAAATAACCCTGGCTGACATGTCAGAAATATATTTCCCTGTAATTTGAGCTTTGGTAATACTTTATTTATTGCCTGTTTCTCCTTCATGATAACTTTCTTTCATCTTCCTTCCCATATTCGACCTATTATGTTGGTGGCATGGTTCCATCTCTAGTTGATAGTTAACTCAAGTTCCCAATAGAAACCAATTAAAAAGTAAGCGATATATATCAGGGTACGCTCCTCCTTCTTTCTTTTCTTTTCTTCTCTCTCTCCTTTCTCTTCTCTTTCCATTTTTTTCTCCCTTTTTTGTTTGTTTATGTTCATTTTTCCTTTTTTGTTGTTTATATTATGTTTTTTGATCCCTATGTGTAAGGTTCTTCATTGCTAGTGATTAACGTAGGCAAGATGGGATTATCAAGATTGTGGTCCCTAGATGGGTATTAGGCTTGATACGTTTGCCAGACTTATAGGTACCCGTAGGAAATCACAATGTTAAGTATTTGAAAGCCGTGTTGATGTTGTGTATGTTTTTTATAAACCAATAAAACTTTATTAAACCAAAAAGTAAACGTGTTCTTAGCACATCATCTGTCGAATCCACCTATAAACTACTTACGAGATGGTACATGGTACCCTATAGTTTGGCACATTTGTATTCACAACAATCAAATCAATTTCCAGGCTGTAGTTGATGTCATGCATATATGGTGGTTGTCAGGATCGGAACCCAGGGATGGTTTGGTGTCTGGCTACAGCTCTGTCTGCTGAGCCACCTGAATGTTTGATTTAGTACCTTGTTGAATACCTTGTACAAAGACACCTGGTTTCCAAGTGCTGCTTCTTGTATTATTGATATTCTCATCCATGTACCAACCCTTGGCTTGTATTATCCGACTACACTTGCTCTTTCTCGATTATTTACCTGAATCCATTGGCTATTGACCTACGTTTGTTCCTGACTACTTTTGCTTGTTGCCTCCTAACTACCCCTGTTTGTGCATTAATCCTGCCTGCATCAGAGTTGCTGTTTTGAGCTACTGGACTCCAAGTATGACCCTAAATTGTGACAGTGGTTCTTTTCTATGTTATCCCGCTTGTGGGCTAGAGTGTTTAAAGTACTGTACAAATAGTTTGGTCAAAGATTCCCAAGGGATCCGTGGTCCACACTCCTCCAGCTGAATATAGCTGTTTACACCAAATACCAACATAAATTAGCATCCTTTATCCTCTTGGCTACTTAACAAACAATTTACTCCTTACCAGAAAGTAATTAACTGTGTAAATTAATTCTTCAATAACCATAAACTAACTAGTATTCTACTGGGCACACATACTACATTTCTTACGATTTGGTCGCCATGGATCTCATTCACACATTCCACATTATCACCTGCCAGTGTCTCCTTGCTGTAATTAGTTCATCATTTTTCTTATTTAGCCCTTGCCAATTCTTCGAGTCATGTCCTGTGTCATGTGCTTTGTTTAGATTGTATTTTGCCTGACGTTTTCCAGAGGTATGAGTCACATCTTTTAGACCCTTTCTTCAATGCTGAAATGTTGCCTGTAATTATTTCTGTATCTGTTTGAAACCGCCACTAACCTACAATATGTTATTGTGAGCCATTCCTCCTTGTTCACCAGCCGACAGGTACAATTGTTTTTTTATGAATGTTTGCATTACCCAGTTAATTGTTGTAAAAATTCCTTACCGGTAATTTAAATTATTGAAACAGAAAAGCAGATGTGTAAGCAGGCATTTAATGCAACTTACCATTGCAGGCATGTAAAAGCAAATATTGTGATTTCTATTACCCCTGGTAATAGCATGTATATATTTTACTATAAACATTCATAACTTGCTGCAAATGACACAATATACACGGCAAGGGTTTCCCTTTTTTTAGTCTTCTAGGTCAGATAATTTTTTTCAATGTATAAAACTCTCATGATTATTAGTGTTATTTATAGTTCATATAACAATATCTTTTCTCCACAAGGTGAGTATATACAAAAAATATAACATCATTATACACCAAAATATAGAAGTAGGAAACTATTCAATGGCAGAGATCCTCTAAATAAAATGTTCTAAAAAGATGAGTTCCTAGGTAAATTAAAAGACTTTTCTCTGCAGGAAGTATGGCAGGAAGCTATTTCGTGTATATAATGAAGCAAAGACTTACTAGATGTTAAGCAAGATAACTGCAAACAGGGTTCTTATGCCAGTAAATTTTATTGAGATGTGTAAAACATGTTCCATCGCAACTGGTAAGTTAATCAGGTATT
Organism: Ptychadena robeensis; assembly: GCA_036250615.1. Taxonomy (NCBI): domain Eukaryota; kingdom Metazoa; phylum Chordata; class Amphibia; order Anura; family Ptychadenidae; genus Ptychadena; species Ptychadena robeensis. The sequence goes on along the minus strand of CM070033.1, from coordinate 71,542,271 downwards.
TATTTCTGACAAATGGTGACCCATTTTAGCTCATGCCAATTTAGAGCTAATGAAAAATCAGTTTGGTAGAAACAGGCTGTGTGCCTATACCCGTCCCTTGTCAGAGAGTGTATTATCCAGCCACTGCTCTGCCTCTAATGAATGTAGGAAAGCAGCTTGTTCTAACTGCCAGAGAGGCAAAAAATTACATTTATATAAAATTCATTTCAATGATGAGATGATTATATTAAAACATTATGGCCTTGTTCTAAAAAGTGCTGAATTGATTAAAATTCCTCTCTGAGTGCAGATAATAAATGCATGATTGAAAAAGCTCTTGCTTTTATTCTTTCTCTATCAGCACACAAAGAGAAAAATAAATGAAAATTACATGTTTGGTTCTTTTTTTTTCATGCTTACTATGAAATTTTAGGAAATGTTTCATTGGTCCATAATAATATGTAAGTGTATTTGACATATGATCATTATGATGACTTTGTTTTCATTATTTTAATGTAAGCTGAAAGTTTCCATTTTTAACACTACTAGAAGCCTACATCCATAATGTAAGGTTCTCACTTGAGATTTAAATTCAGAGGTTACAGGGCAGATACATTACATCTGTATTATCAGCCGTCTGATTTTGATTTGTAAATTTTAATACCATGGGCTTTTATTGGATTAGGGATTGGATTATTTCTTCTGAGATATCACACACAGTTAGCATTTTTGACTTGCATATGCATTAAAAATGTTTTAAAAGGAAAACACAATTTATGTCAGATTTTTGGCTCACATCAGTTTTTTTGTATGATTTGGATGAAACCGCTACAAGGTTAGTACCATGGATGAGGATGGAATACAACATGGCATTAAAAAAAGGTAACTAGGGAACACAAAAATCAGATATCCTAGATCTGAATAAAAAAAATTTTTTTTTTTATTAAATACTTTGTTCTTTTGAATGGATAGTTAAATTTGCTAACAACAAAACGCGGTCTGGATTTGGAATCACACTCAAAATTATGGAAACTATAGGCTGATCCATCTTTGATGTAAAGCCTTGAAACAAGTCAAAATAAAGCTCAGTAGTGTATGTGGCGTCCACGTGCCTGTATGACTTCACTACAACATCTGGGCATGCTCCTGATGAGGTGGTGGATGGTCTCCTGAGGGATCTCCTCCCACACCTGGACTAAAGCATTCCCCAACTACTGGGCAGTCTGTAGTTGCAACATGGCTTTGGTGGATGGAGCAAGACATGATGTCCCAGATGAGCTCAATTGGATTTATGTCTGGGGAACAGGCGGACCACTCCATAGCAGACGTTGTAGGGAGGTCATACAGGCCTGTGGAGTGGTTTTTTTCCCACTTTAATTTTGACTCCAAATCCTGACCTCCATTTCCATCAATGGAAATTTGATTTCCAGTGATATTTTTTTTGTGATTTTGTTGTCAGCACATTCAACTATGTAAAGAAGAAAGAATTTCATAAGACAATTCCATTCATTCAGATCTAGGATGTCCCTTTTTTGTGTTCCCTTTATATTGTGAGCAGTGTATTTTGACAGTCACATGGAGCAGTGAGCTATTTTAATTTAAAGCAGAAAACTGCCTGAGAGGGTCTATAATCACCATATTAACGCAGCAACTTTTTCCTAAAATCTACTGGGATTATTGCTTAGAATGTGAAGCTTCATAGATACATACAGTAGACACTGTAGACATTTCATTGATGAGCACAGCATTGTTAACAACCCTGTATAAAGCGAGCACAGCCCTGTATAAAGCAAGCACAACCCTGTATAAAGCGCGCACAAAAACATGTATCAAGTCTGGACCTAGCTAGCAGAGAGGCAAACAATACAACTTTTTGAAGACCATATTATTCATGGATAGAGATTCTGACAGGAATGTGGTAGCACCAGCAGAAGAAAAGAATTGAGCATAATGAACACTTAAAAAGAACAACAAAATGCATCCGTTTTAAGAGATATTTTCATTTTTTCACATAAGGAAGCAATATTGTCTTGCATGATTAAGCAGCACAACAGTGGAACAAATGGCAATAAAAAGAGTAGAAATCTATTTTAAAACAGGAAAAAAAAGATACTGTGCTACTACCACTAAGAGGTGTGTTTTAAAACCTCAGCTGACCAGTATACAAACATGTATTTATTTAATAACAATTGTGACAGACTGTCATCTGTCACTGTGTAAATAGACCATTAGATGGTTCCTGGAAGGAATCCGAGAATGATTATTGCCCAACACCATTGGGTTGCTGAGTGTTTTTGTTTGAGTATTCTTAAAGGGCTCCCAGACTCTGGGATAGGAAGGATGGAACTGGGTGGGCCTTCCTATTCCCCCAGGGTCCACTGAAAGGGTTAACACCTGTTTGCAGGTGAGTGGAGCCAGGTGTGTCTCCACAAAAGGAGCAGAGACCAGTGTGTCAGTGGGTCCTGATAGAGGTTGGAGACACAGCTTCAGACCAAGTAGGAGACCGTGGGCTTCTGAGGGTAGACAGGGAGTCACACAAGGAGTGTGGGGCCTAGACCTGTGGCTACTGGAGCCGCAGAAACAGGGGGCTCACAGAGCGTGTGAGGCCTGGACCTGTTCCTGCTGGGAAGCTGGATGTTTGCCAAGGACTTTTGTTTGGATGTCTATTAACCCCTTGGACTGTGTGCACAATCGGGAACCCTAAAAAAAGATCGCAATCGTGTGGACTGATGGTCTGAGAGTACCCATTTGAGTGTGATACCCCACACAATACACGAAAATGCTATGTATTTTCTACTATCATGTTAAGGTAGTGTTGGGCAGAAAGAATACAAGATTCTTAGGCTAGGACTCCAGTGCATTTTTTATTAGTATTCAGCCTGCATCAATGGGCAATTGGCAGTTGAATTGTATACAACCTGAAGAAAGCATCTGAGGCATCATGAAAGCTTGCCAATAATGAGGGTCACATGAACTCTTACTGCCCAACACTCTACTATTCTTGCAATTGTGAATGAAGTGAACTTTGCCAAGTTTTTATTTCAGTCTAAAACACAGTTACTGCCCAGCTAGAAAAGGAATAACTAACAGTAAAGTAAAATCCATATAGATAAAAGTGTACAGCCGAACAATGGACCTTTTTGTCATACAAATATATGATGGACTTCAACAAAGATGGCAGTAACTCATGCAAAGGAACTGGTAGACCACAAGATAAAAAGAAGACAGATGAATAGTTAAGATAGAAAAAAAAAGGTAGGAAGGTGTCATATCACTTTTACAACTCCAGAAAAATGGGGAAGACAAGGTCCCTGTCCTGGGATGTCACCGCCATTTAAAACATGATCAAATGTATCCCCATTCTGCATTAGGAGAGGTATATAGGTTTCATGACGCACTGTAGACATTTAAAATTATGCCCTGTATCTCAAGGTCAATAGGAATCCAACAAGGTTTTTTTCCATCTCTACCCCAACCATAGTGAAAACCTTGACTTGAGATGTAAAGGTTAACCTTTAAGAAGGACATATATATATATTGGATGGTAATTCTGTAAATATATTTGTTCATACAAAATTGGACATTGTTATTTAAATAAATAGAAAATTCATAATGACATGTACTTCAACAAAAATCAAGTTGTAAACGACAATATCCGTGTTAATATGGTTAATGTTCTTATGACCCTTAGAAACATTTTTCATAGTCATTATAGCTGGCTCAGTTTATAGTAGCTTTGTGATGCTCATTACAGCAATAATACTGGGCAAAATGTTACAATGAAGTCTTAAGTAATTTTGCAAGACACGGTTTGTTTAAATTATGTTTGACATGAAAATCTAAAGTGAATTAAACTAAATTAAACTATATTAAGTATTCATGTCAGCACTGTCAAAAAGATTACAAACACTGAGTTGGTGTTATGGAATGCTTAAAATGGAAGAAATATATTTCGCACACCTTATGGTTACAACAGCAAAACCTTGCCAAGTAGTTTTTTGTAACGTGTATGTGTATATGAAAATGTACATTTTGACTTCTGTCAGGGGCTCACTGCATCACTTGATATGATATGATACAGATGTGTTTGGTCAGTTGTACAGATATAAGTCCCTACCTTACCCCATTTGGATCTGTGTCTGTGATAAGTTTACCTGTACAGCTCTAGGTTCTTTAATCTGCGGATTGATCTTGGAGCATTTGACTCTTTCTTGCTGTCTACAGTGACATCTGCTTGCATTTTGACCACTCTCCTAATTAATCATCTGGGTAATCTATTTATTGGACTGATCTTCTATGAATGACATCTACTTAGCTATTGACCACTCTCCTTACTAATCCTCTTTCTACACCATTTTTGGACTGATCTTATGTGTATGACTTCTGCTTTGTTTTTGGACTTCCTGTGGTTACCTGGGAGTTTCATCAGTCTCCTTGGTCTCAAGTAGGATACCTTGTGCACTTAATTTCTATTGGGTAATGAAATTGGGCAGGCACATTTTGTTTCCTGTTCAAGTAGAGACTTAGCTAAGGTGAAGACCACAGTGGAGATGAGGTATTGTACCTGAATAGTGACTGGTGATCTTCCACAGATCCTCCTATAACTTCTGACCTAAATGTTCTGTTACATAGAGGATCTTCGTCGATTTATTTCAAAAAGTTGAAATGAAGTAAACAGATCACTCAAGTCACCCACTTGTTTTGACAAAAGGGATGATCTGCCATCTTTTCTACCCAGTTTATGGTATATAAAAAAAAAAAATCCAGGAAATACCTTGCTTTTTTCTAAGGGCGAAGATGTAATCTGTAAAATAAAAATTATTTCATATTGTTTACTGGGGGTTCACTCTCGCCGTGACATTCCACCACTGCAGCTCTTCTTCGCCAACTTATAGGATCCATAGGAGGCTTATGTCATTAGCAACGTCTTCCAAGTATCATCGAGCTTCCACTACCAAGGTCTGTCACTAATTAAAAATGGTGAAAGCAAGATAGTCTGGCAGAAGAAGAGGCTGGAAACATCTGCTGGGACCTGTAGTTCAATGGGACCCTTTTTTTTCAAAGATTCTGCCTAATATTTATAAACAGATATATTCTGTAAATTTAAGATATATACCAAAGTTATAAATTTGGCATTAAAGCCTTTAAAGCAACAGATAGTTTTATATGTAAAAACAAATAAACACCTTTTGGATTGGTATGTGTATAGCAATAGTTTTTGGTGCTTTTAAAGTCGCATGATACAAATGCTTCTCTCCATTACTACTACTATTACTAGTACTATTACATACTACTGACACAGGGATACTATGTAAACAAAGGGAAATCCAAACATTCCAATGGGACACTGGTGTTTCTAAAGAAAAAATCTACAACAGGAGGTAAATAAACAGGAGGTAAATAAACAGGAGGTAAATAAAGATCCTCCGCTATCTAAATATGAAAAATGTTTCTGCTTTGAAAAAGAATGTTACATAAAAACTGACCATTGTGCAAAGCAACAGGAGTCATAAAAGTAATGGTCTATCCTATAAATTAAGGACATATATTCTTGTTTACAGCTTTATAGAGCATGTGTATGTGTTAGGTGATGTTGGAGCCAAGGAAAGCTTGTGGACAATGTATTTCTAGAGGTAAAGCCCCCCATACACCTTCAGATTCCTCCATACAATTTCCATGAGACCTACCAACAACTATGTAGTATAGTGACCTCCCTCATAGAATACATAGTGATTGAAAGGTGTAGAAAGGTCCTCATATCATATTGGTAGTAGAAAAGTTGGTTGTACAGAAATTGCATGGTAATTGTATGTGGTGTATGGGGGGCTTTAGGTGAGCATGGTTTCCATTTAAATATATTTAAGTTAAATGTAGTAAGAGGAACATAAAAAAAAATTGCGTTAGGATGGGGCAGACCAGCTGTACACTACCAGGAAGTTCCGAAGCTCTCTCCTCAGAGGAGGATGCTACTGGTGTAGGGCAATGGATTTGAGATTTAAACCTCTAGCATGCACCATAACTTGGCAAACATGCTTTTTCCCATCCGATTCATTTATATTTTAATCTTGTGATCCGATAATAAATTGCAGTCTTTGCTCAGACTTCACACACTTGCTTCATCAAAAGATGTGTGTAAACGCTATTGATAGCTGTCCCCAAATAAGATCTCAGGACAGCAATAAATATAATGAAAGGAATTAAAAATTCTAGGTAACTAAATCAATTTAAAATTGATGATTTATCACTCATTTACACAACCATAAAGGTATACATAATTTCCCTCATTAATAGAGATGGTCGAATTTTTCGACTTGCAAACTTTGTGAGCTTATTGCAAAGCCCCTGAAAATGGTATCATCACCAAACGTGCTGGAGGTGTAGATAAGGGGTTGAGGAACATTTGAAAAAAATAAGTTTTGCTCTAGCACATGTAGTTTTTGCATAAATTAAGTTCAAAGTTAAAGTCGAAATTCCGATTTTCGAATTTTTTACTTAACTTTGAACTTAATTTGTGAAAAAACTATTTGTGTTCGAGACTTACTTTCTTTTTTGCAGTATACCCCCAACCCTTCTCTACATCTCTACATTTGGTGATGATACTATGCTCAGGGGCTTTGCAATTAAGTCGAAACTGGCGAAATGGTCGAATTTTTGAAAAAAAATTCGACCATCTCTACTCATTAACTGGAATTGGCTTTTAGCACACTCTTGCTATGACCAATATTGTAAAGTCAGCTGGTAAGAATCTTGTTATGACCCATTTTGTTATCTACTTCAGAAAGGTGTGATTTCTTTGTGTTCCTAAATCTTATTTTCACTCATAAATATGTACTTTGTGTACATGTAGAATAGTTTAACTATTAAAATAAAATAACCAGAGCTCAAATCAGAGCCACTTTATTTGGGTAAGCCTTGCCATGTCCCATTTAATGAAAACTATGGCGGGTAAAGTTAGCACACCAACCAACCAACTGTTTAAGGTGGACAACCTTAAAGGGACTTTCCCGGCAAGGAACATAACATGTAAAGGTTCCCATACACCTTTAGATTTCTCTGTCAGATTTCCTATAGATCTCCCATTGTTTTACCAAAACCATGTTGACAATATGAGGGTCTTTCTAAACAATCAAGTCTACCTGTGTTCAGTCGCAGAGGACCCTATACTACATACTTGTTGGTAGATCTAAAGGATATCTGACAGAGAGATCTAAAGGTGTATGGCCAGCTTAACATGCTTGATTGAGTTTGAGTTTTTGCAGAAATTGATCACAAACAAGGACTGTCTGCTATTCTCACACAGTTTAACATTTTTTAAACCTATGTATGAGCTACATATGTTTTAAAGTGTGTAATTGCATGTCCAATCAGAGTACATTATGTTCACCCATATAATTAAGCTATTTATTCTAAGATTTACATAACAGCTAAAAAGAAATAACACAAATGGTCTGTAATTATAAAGGGGGGAAATTATCAATTTTGTTTTCTCTCAAGAGCTTGTTCAATTATTCTAGTAATATACAATAAATTTGAGTGCCCTAATGCATCTGTACTATTGTATGTCTAAAATCAACTTGTGAAGAGATATATTTTACAAGCTGGCACTAACCACCTCCCCAAAAGCAGCTTTTTACATATGAGAGGAGATGCTGTATCACAAAATGTATTTTTTGCAAAGCAGAATGTTAATGTTAATACACAACTTATGCTATCTAATTGTAAAATGTGTCTCTCCATAAGTTGGTCAGTGTGTTCAGAGAATGGGTACTTAATTCAGCTAATATCTGATTCTTGGCAGTGGCTTTTTGGCTTGGCTCAAGGGAATAGAACAAATTCCAGGATGATTACCACTAAAATAAATATTTTTTAATATTCAGGTCATAAGACACATCATTGTAATAGTAAAAATGAGGTCTTCTTGTCCAAGAAATACGGTAAATAACATATCCCTTCACTTTTACAAGTACAACGAAAAACACTTTTTAAGATACAAGCAAGGACCTTTTTTAAATGATCTAAAAATGTTTATAAGCTGCATACACTCAAATGTAGAACCTAAAACAAAGAATCATGCATTTTTAATAGCGTGCATAAAAAAATTATCTGCAGCATAGTCATAGAAGAAATGTTGTGCCAAACTTTTCTATTACTCTAAGTTGAATACATTGACGTTTCACAGGGCATAATTATTGTCAGCTATGTTTTGATTACCAAGCTTCTGTGGAGCCTTAACCAAATAATTTGTTAGTTTATCATCAACAATACATGCCATTCCATTCTTTTCCCTGAGATCAGTTAAATTATCATTGCATACCGACACTTAGAAAAAAAAATCAGCAGCCAGTAGCTCGTAGCTACATTCCATTTATCTGTCCATGCTGCCATGTGATTAGCTGGAAGTATAGTAAATGAAGCAATTTGCTTGTGTTCTGATAGCAAAGTTGGAAGTCATTAAAATTTAAGATTCCAGTGCAGAAGGCGTCTGCAGATCTTCCAGAGTCTCTGCAGTAATTAGCAAAGTAGCTGAATGCTAGTATACCGCCACTTTGCTCGCTGCAGTACATGGGGTGGCAGAATGACAGATTATGATTATGTAAAGAGAAAGCAAATAGAAGAAGATAGAAAGAGAAGCAGTAATATTAAATACAAAAGTAGCAAGAAGCCCTGCAGGAGATCCTAAAGCAGACAACAAGAACACTCGAATTTAGTCTGATTTCCCACTGGCCTGGTTTTTAAACATGCTTGCCCTTGGTAACAGATTTTTGTGTTGACACATTTCTCTGGACCATGTAAGAAAATAGATTCCTTCAAAGTAAGTATACCTTATCTTTTTCTGTATTCTTGTATACAGAAATAATAGTCTGTCATCTGACCAGAAAGGTGGCTTTGTTCACATTGCATCATTATTATGGTCAGTAGTGATGTCTGCCTGACTGTCGGTTTTCGGCATGGCCATATGGACACTTCCAATGCTCGTTGACCACTCTCTTCACTGTCAGATTTTGCAGTACTTAATTTTATATGTCTGATCCAAACATGTATAAGTAGCCTAAAGCCCCATCTAGCCTTGATCCATAAGGTAAGTAAATGTAAAATGCTCCCCAAAATCTTAGTGTACAGTGACATACAGTAGTTCAGATCTCAAGGGATGGGTTCTGGATATAAAAAAATATTTTACCACAATGATGCTCTGGTCTCTGCGAGCTAGGCATTAAATGGGGAAAAGGGGTTGGGACAGTTTGGAATGGTGCTGAGGCTCAGTGCGATATATTCTATATTTTCCAGCTTCATTAAGTACAGTGGCCTTACACAAAGAACCACAATCTCTGTTCACCCTGTAGTTAATTTAGAATAGGGTACTTAGAGGTGGAAAATTACCACCAATAGTAAAAAAATTCCCCCCGACATAAGTCAGGGGCAAGGGGACTTTAACGGCCATTGGTTTCAATCAAGGTGAATTAGGAGTACAATAGGTGTTTAGGTAAAAATGAAGATCATGTTTAATCCACAATAGCAATTAAAAACATGGCATAACAAGGCAGTGTAAGATGTCATTTTACATATCAATGGTAGCAGTATCAGTTCACATTTCACAAAAATCCATAGGTGTTAGAGCAACAGGTAAAACATATACATTTCTAGATAAAAAAATAAGAGGCAAAAGCCAGGATAGGGGAACCTGAATTCATCAGGATCTACCCCACCCCAACGCGCGTTTCGTCCAAACGACTTCTTCAGGGGGTGTTTCTATCCTCGTGAGTTCTGTGGTAGCCAGTATATATTCAAGCCAAAAAGAAAATAAGCAGCGGATGGTGTTAGTTGGCATCAAAGACATTATATGTACAAAGGTCAGAAAGTAATCAAATTAGGTATATTACCTCACTTAAATAAGTATCATAGATAAACGCCACTGAGAGATGCATCTGCCCAATGCCCTCTGGGGGGCCTTGCACGGGAAGGAACGGGGGGTCGAGGAGAGGCGACCAAGTAACGGAAGAGACCTGTACATGGGGGTTAGTCCTTATTGGTTGGTATGGGTAATAGTTATATATGTAAATAAGTATCGAAAGAAAAACGTAAACATAAACCTAAAGATTGTGGAGAAGGGGAATGGGGAAAGCCCACCAATGGTGAGGGGTGATGAGAGAAGCGGGTATCACATATATAATCAATTCATTCTGAGTGATACTGATCAAGCCCAAAAATGAGTGAGTGAAAAAATAATAAAAACCAAAAAGTGCACAAAGTGAGTAATCAGGTCAGTGTATGACAGTGTCTACCTATAGAAGGTAGAAGGTGAAAGGTGATCGTGCTAACAGAATTAAGTCCCCTGAAGAGCGTGATAAAAAATGATGTAAATTAGTGATGGTATAAAAGGTAAGAAAAACATAATCGTGATATCGATAAATAATCAGCATTGAAAGGGTGCAAGGAGTAAGGTAATGAGATGGATGTATACCTGTTGTTGGTTCTATAAATAGGTAAATCTGTATCAAGAATACTAGGGTCAACGAGTATAAGCTATAGAAGAAAACAGCAGTATTAAATATGTAACGAGTTCAAAGGGTATTTTTGTCGATAGATGGAGTCTCATATATAGCATCATGTACTTCACTTACTAGAGTAGAACATTATAGGTCAAATAACGTTGGTGGCGTCAGCTCCCCATGTACGATGATCAAATCGTCGCTCGGACCAGCCCTATATAGCCCCCCGTCGTGGCCACGCCGGGCGCACGCCAGCGCGTCACAGCATGCCCCCCGTGCCCGCGCCCCGGCGTGGCCACGTGCGGATGTCCGAGGCGTCGGTGTCGCCATGGTCACAGCGGCGGGGAGGCACCATAAGGCAGCAAGGTAGGATTGGCCAGGGCGGGGCGAAAACGCCTATCTCGTCCAGGACCAGCCCACCCGCTGCACAGTCCGCATCGCCCCACCACGGGTCCACTGGGCGAACCCTCAACCTCAAAAGGTGCCCCATTCCCAGATAGCGGAGCACAGGCTCCTCCCACCTAGGAGGGGCACCCGGCCGTACAAAGTCGGCCGTTGCCGTCCGCAGCCTTACCCGTGCATACAGGGCACAGCTCTCCTCATGGGTGACTTAATAAATTGTTCAAACAGATCATGTACCTATGAAGTTAGAAGGTGCTAATTTAATGATGGAAAGTGGTCTTGATGCCAACGATCACCTGCAGCCGCTCAGCCTGGATGTGCCATGCATGCACATTGATTTAGGTAGTATATAAGCATGTGAAATAACTACTTCTATATCAACAGTTTTTACATTTCATAACAACTAATGTTGATTATTTGTATTATACATCCCTGCATCAACTACTATGGGATTTCCCTAACAGATGTTAATAAATAAAATAATAAATAAACAAGTAAATAGGTCGATAAAAGATCAAAGGTATATGTACTTATACAGTGAAAATTTAGGTTTACGAGTATAATTAGGTTTACAAGTATATTCACTTATATATAGTGAGATCCATTTTAATTAAAGTAACTTGTCAATAGTCTCAAGATAAGAGATGAAAAGTATAAGGGGCCCAGATGTATAGAGACAGGGGAGAAAAAAAGTGGTGGTAATTTTCCACCTCTAAGTACCCTCTTCTATTATTTTTGGGATGTGGGCCATGCTACCCAAAAAAACGCAATTCTTTGTATACTGTAGTTAATTTAGCCTAGGTGAACATGGCCCTAAAGAAGCTATTGTTTTCTGTTACCACTGCTGTTTCTGTGATAAAAAGACAAAAGGTCTAAACAACAGTATAACGGTGATGCATAATGCAATTCAATTTTACAACAATAACCACGCTTCCATAGCTAACATTTTCATAAAGTAATGTTTTACATTGTTTATTTATTTCTTTAGGAAACATAAAAGATTGCATGAGTCATGTTTAAAAATTGCATTAATTAAAGATATCTTGCTATGAGCTTGTTACATTTATTGTAAAGTGTATGCATGGGTTCCAAAGGCATACAGTTTAATTACCTGTAATTATAACAAATAAAAATTTAGTTTTGCTCAAAAGTGGGTGTAGAGCCAGCAAAACATTTACTCTGGGTGCTACAGGACTTGTTGATGTATTCTGCAATTTTCTATATCTGCATTTTAAAGTGGCAAACCCTATTAAAACCAAGTGCTCTTTTTGAGTTACTAATTGTATTTTATGTAAGTGGATTACCCTGTATCTGGGACTAAACTTCCTCAGAAAAATCTATTTATCATTACGGATCTCATAATTGTAATGAAAGGTCCTACTAGATTTTACAGTTTATTATACTGTCATGTGGTTAAGTGTCCTCTGTTTGGCACAAAAACTGGGGATTCTGGACAGACACCTTTATACTTTACAATTTATACAATTTGTGGTTGCTCTTCAATTTAATGATGATAAGGAATGCATGGGCAAACGCAACAACATTTGGCATGGTAAATACAAAATGACCCCTAAAGAAAGGGCTTAAGAAATGTTTTGAGCTACAGTCTGTTCCCCATGTTCATGGTGATCTCATGTTTACAAGTTCATTTTCACTTCATACGATGATCCTATAAAGACTTCCAAAGTGGGAACATGCCCTTGGTAATTGCATTGAGTTGGAAGCAATCATGAACATCCTACAATCGTTTCCATGCTTCAGTACAAAGGAAGAGAGAAAGTCATAGTAAATGTCAAGGCTGTAATTAGTATTCGATCTGTCTCTTTCACCAGGCTTACTATGTAAATGTAATTTGTGATTATTAGAGTTTTGCCTAGGATTCTTAAAGCCCCACAAGTGGTTAATTAGAACAAACATTTTACATATCATACATACATTTACTCTACAACAACTTTCTTGGCCCTTTCTTGGCGCATGGCCATATAAGATGAATGTTTATTTTATAAAACAATATATTTATATTTTTCTATAAAAGATTCTAAATGCATATCAGCACCATCCCTGAAGAAGCCTTCCAAAAAGGCTTCCCTAGTCTTTCTAGGTAGCCAATAATTGTCTTATAGAAATTACTGTAGAAAGATGCCGTATTTTAATTATGAATGAATTGGAGTAGTTTTCTGATTGTGTAAATTAAAAGTTCAATTATATTTTAAAAATTTTTGGAATGATATTTTTCCCTTCATGGTGTATAGACCAATAGAGGATTGACAAAATACCAGTTGTGTGGGTACCCTCAGACCCTGGGACTTTTAGGGGGAGCTGGACCCTAACAACAGTTATTAAAATTAAAGTGCAAGGAGTGCTCTACAATGTGACATGATACCAATCACTAAAAAACGTTAAAAAACTTAAAAAACTTTAATGACTGTTGTTAGGGTCAAGAAATATGTACTTGCCCTATCTGTGTTTATTTGCTTGTTCTGTGTCTAAATAAATAAATTAATAATTTTTATTACAACTATGCACTATGGGGTTCTTATTCTCCAGCTCCCCCTAAAAGTCCCAGGGTCTGAGGGTACCCACACAACTGGTATTTCCTCAATCCTCTATTGGTCTATACACCATAAAGGGAAGAATATCATTCCAAAAATTTTCAAAGTTAAATTCAGGGATGAGGAGCCAATAATTCCCCATATGGAGAATAAAAATACATTTTCTTTTAAGAAGTATTATCTATCAGGACCATAGGCAAACTACATAAATTATATTTTCCTTGTTTTTACTAAGTTGGGAGTGGTAGTCATCCATATAGCTGGAAGGGTCTGGATGAATTTCAAGCACTCTACAACAGCATAGATGTGTTAGCATTATTAGGATAGTATTTGTAAAATAAGTGTTTATATATTGTCTGATGTTTTATCTGCTATACATTTCTATATCTGGCTCCAATGACGCTATCATTAACTCATAAATAAATTTTCCTTATCTATTAACAGCTGTCTTCTGCTTTAACACTTTATTTTATAACTGACATAAAATAGAGCATTGAGCAAATTGAACATGCTTTACTTTAAGTTAGGTTTAGGTTCACACTTTTTGTAGCAGTTGCCAGGAGGCTGTCCAGGAGTCACCATCTTAACACTGGAAGAACAAGCATTTGAATGGCTGTGATGGACAGTCAGGGTCTACAGCTTCCTATTGCCCTCATACATTCCCTATGGAGGGACAGGGCTTAAAAAGGTTTTCTAGATTACAGATTTTTGGGATGCAATCACTGTACCATTCCTAACAGTCTTTGAGAACATAGCCTTTACTGGGATTTCTTGTGTTTGATTTACATGAATGCAGTACACGACCTGGAATGTTTCCAAAAAGCTTACTTATGCGTAAATAGCAGATTTTAGTAATATTCAGTACACACGCTGGCATAAGCGTGTGCTGGCTGGCAGTTTATAGTCTTCCTATTTTTACATTCTAGTGGATTTTTCTACATTGTTTAGAATCCGTGTGCCTAAAATTATAATCATACAGATACTTTTATGATGGTTTTATAACTGTTTTGTTACTTGTTGCTTGTTTTGTGGATCAGTGAACTTTCACTGAATTTTCACTCCCTGAGCTGTGGCACCTCCTGGTCACTCACATTCTTTAAGAAAGTAACTTTATACAGGCCTGTTAAAATTAGTAAGGAGTCCACTTGCTTTCTGGTAACTTTGCAAAGGAATAACTTTACTTGTAATCAACAGGAATATGTACAGTCTCTCACTAGTAAAAGAGACAGGGGACAGTCAATAGGGTAAACAGTTACAAACCGAACGACTAAATCCAAGGCTCAACTGCCTCTTTTTGTGAGTGCCCAGCACCTGTCTTTAGATGCACTTGAAACGCTTCCCATTATATTCAATGGGCCATTACACCCAGGATGCCTGCAAAAGACGCAACCACTTCATTTGAACATGTTTTCCTCAACACGAAAATTGTTGAGGATACTATGTTTAGGGGCTTTGCATTTGACTCACAAAAAAGGTAGTCCAAAAAATTACCATTTCGATTAATGTATTCATATGAGATGGTAATACGCTTGTATATTTATTAAACAATATCAGTAAAGCCCCCATACACCACATACAATTACCATGCAACTTCTGTACAACCAACTTTTCTTCTACCAAAACCATGTAATAGGAGGACCTTTCTACACCTTCCAATCACTATGTATTCTATCAGGGAGGTCACTATACTACATAGTTGTTGGTAGGTCTCATGAAAGTTGTATGGAGGAGTCTGCCCGTCTATGGGGGGCTTAACACATAGCAAACAAGCAGATTTTATGTTATCGAATGTCTATGTTCTACTTAAAATACCAGTCCATCACATGATTTGTAAATTGAAATACCTTTTGAAGAATTCAATAAATTAGCATGAAACTTGCTTTTAATGACAATAAAACTCTACTCATTAACGTCAGAATCAATTCATTATTAACGCATACAGCTTGTTTAAGCGGCTTGCACACTACAGCAGCCATAGTGTAACGCTCTTTAAGTATAACAATAGCCACCTTTGATAAAGGCAAGTTATTTCAATAAATTGCCCTATCTGCTATCCGATTTGTCTGCACTGCTTTATGAATTCCCAGTTATATTTTTCAATTGTTCTTGTACTAACTGACACAATACACAAACAACCACTCAGCACGGTCGTTTATGAAACATTTATCTGTGCTGATAAAGCATATATGGATAGAAATAGCATGGCAAAAATGAGTGCAGATATTTTTATTTAAAGATTTTTAAGGGTTCTATCTATGGCTTTAGTGAAAAGTAAGCTATCCTTAGAAAAGAGCAGTAACAATGAATATAATTAATGAATAAATAATACATTCACCAATGCATGAAATAGGTGTGTGAAGAAACAGGTATGGACCCAAATTGTACAAAAGAGTTGAACTGCCATGGCTCCTCCATTACAATCATTGTTATACATGTCTGCTAGTTCCAATCTGTAATAGTAAGTCAAAGCAACTGGACTTGCTAATGTTTTCTCACTACTTACTGTGGGAGATATACCATGACTTGGATGAAAAAGAATCTTCACAGTCAGTCTGCTAAATTAGTTTGTACCACACTATTAGCCTAATGCATCTGATAATCCTCGATTAAATAGTAGTATGGTATCTGCACAAAGCCTGTATCATACTTATTTGTTACTTGTTACTGTTGTTTTTTGCACTGACACCCAAATACCATTGGTGACTATAACTTAGCAATTAGAACCTGTTTGCATGTTTCTAAAATAGCAAATGAAACAATTAAAAGTACAGAAGAACATATTCTTGTAGTATAAATTGGTAAAACATCTCTTACTTGTTCTTTCTTTTAGTCCCAGGAATTGGACAGAGGTATTCCAGTTAATGAAGGAGAGATGTGAAGCTGACAATAGGTGAGGGCTGAAGGGAGGATAGAAAGAAAAGAAGTTGGGTTTAAGGAAAAATATTCCTAGAGGCTGTCTATTACGAAAGCAACAAACTTGGTTGAGTTTCTGAATAGAGCTTTGATTTAGAAAAAGTGCATAGGTCACCGAATAATCAGGATCTAACAGCTAACATCCCTGAAGCTAGAAAGAGTGACCATCACATTCTAAGTACTTTCAGAGCAGCACAAGAGACTGGAATTCCGAGGTTTGTGAGCATGTGATCCAATTCCCAAGCCTGTGTTATAGACTGTGTGCCCTGCTGGCTGCTAGAGGAGGCAATCATGAAGTTCCTGCTGGGGTGAGAAAAGTAAATCTGTGACGTGTAAACAGTGACTGGAACCCTGAACCCTAACAGTATTAACAAACTACAATATTTACACAAGCCGTGTTACAGAAGTTATACAGACACATTTCAGAAGACTACAGCAAAAGTTTAGATCATCAACAGATCAAGAAACTGACAGAACCCAAGAATGGAAGGCTTATAACTTTATTGAAACAGAGGAGGCTATATAGAAATATTATGTCGATGTAAATTTTGAGTTGTTTGTTTATCGTTCTCACTTGATGAACTTGAGATAGGAAAACTAAGGAAAAATTTTAATACTTAGGACAGGGCATTTCATTGGCATAATTGTGGAAAAATCATGGCCCATGTTTTTCAGGTGTGGTTTTTCTGTGTGTGACACTATATGACAATGCAGGGCCTGCTTTTAACGCAAAGCATTGCAGGTACGCTGTGTTTCTTTTGGCGCGGTAGTTGTGTCTGCGCTGGAATCCCCATGATCAGCATGGGCTGAACGCAGGGATTTAAATGCAGTGGACACACTAAATGTGCCAGCAATATGTCCATTGATAGTGAATAGACACATTTCATTGCGTTAATGTCCGCTCAACGTAAGCACAAATTAACACTGTGTTAAAAAGGAGAATATTTTACTTCAACAGCCTTTGACACAGTTAAGTGTATTATAAGAAGCAACAATAAGCCTTGCCTATTCAATAAGCCACATCATTGAAAGGCATGTTCAGAAAACCTTGTAAAAGTTCCACCAGCCTTGTATAGACATATAATCACTAAATTCCTTAGTGAAACCTCATCCCCCTATTATTTACATTGCAAGCAAAGATGAAAAGTCAATCTTTGCATCACACTGTGTTTACATGCTTTATTTGTGCCTTTTTGTGTTTTTCATCATTCACCCCATAGAAAATAGTTAATTACCAATGCACCTTAGGGCATGTTTTCACTGCGTCTTTTTCCTCACGTTCAGCGCCTGCCGACTGTTCCAATCATTTTATGTGGCCATTGAATATCAGTGGGGCACATAAAAACAGTATCAGGGTTGTTTTCCCATGTTTCCTCTATTCAAATGAGAAGTGTGCTTTACCATCAATGTGGCAGAAAAGCACCCTAAACTGCAAGAAATTCACCGCAAACCACAGCCAGCGGGCAGTCCACAGGTTGGGTTGTATGTCCATGTGACCCTGTGAAAACATGCCCTTAATGTGCTAATAAATAAAGACTACTTCCATGTGTCACATCGCTCTTTGATTTAGGAGTTTTGCTTTTGTGTATCAAGGTCCCATTAAAAGTGAATGAAAGGCCTGATTCAGACTCGTGTCTGAAAATGCGGTGGTTAACATAGGGGGCACTTGTCATTTTTTGTCAAGCGCCTCCCAAGTGCAAGAATAGCAGTGTCCTTGCATTACTTATATTGCCAGTTCCCACATTCTTATTTACTCACTTGCCTCTTTTATGTGCAAGGAAAACCTAAATCAAAACTTTTCTGTTGTCTTTCGGTAGCCATACACGGTTTGATATTTCCATTAAATGGACCAAAAAAATCATCACATGAAAGCTAGGCATACAGGGTTCGATTTTAGCGTTTTTTTAAATAAACTTTTTATTGAATTTTCCAATATAAAAAAAACACGCAAACACAGCAAACAATATAGACATATAAACATATATTAATATATTCACATTCAAACATTTCCAACGCAGTGTCCCACCCACCAGAGCAGCATGTGTAATCCAAGTAAGACTGCATAGAAATCAGAATATAAATGTCCAAGGCATTCAGGAAGTCGAAGACACTAAGGGAGAAATCCAGGAAGCCACAGTTACATACGTTACTTACACACTGATAAGGCAGAACACTACAACAAACTCAATCACTCTACCACTTACTCGCTCTAGAACCACTGGGAACCCCACATCTGCAATCACTTTTTTTAGAAATATCAAGCTGAGGATGAGGCTGTAACCCAGACCCCCAAACCTTGTCAAACTTCTTGTTGCATCCCCTACTTGCATATGTAGTCTGGTAAAAATGGGCCTTCCAGGCCGCCAAGGTCGGCGGATCCTTCTTCTGCCACTGTAAGACAATAGGTTTTCGTGCATAGTACATTGTTAGAGAGAGAAGTGTGCGCGGCAGCCACAGTCGGAACCATGTGTTCCACCAAGCCCAGCAAACAGAGACTCACAGAAGAGGTCATTGGCACCGTAGTAGAAACCAGCAATGAGGGGGTAGTCCCAGAAAATATGGAGAAACCCAGTTTCTCGATTTTAGCGTTTGATCGGCCTAAAATGATTAAAGTTTCGATCAGTCAAAACATCGATCGGAAAATGATCGAACAAATTTTCATTGATTGTACAACGATCGAACTAAAATTCTAGCATTGTGTGTGTTGGTCGGGGCGATTGTATTCGATGAACATTTTTATATATGGCCCTTTTCATGTGTTTTGAATTCGCTTACGATCGGCGTCCGATCAAAATATCAAGATCGGAAATTGGATCGGAAATCGATCGTACTAAAATCGAACCGTGAATGCCTAGCTGAAGTCAAATGAACAAGTATTAATGTCTGACCATGTAGTGCAATCGACCAAAAGAAATTGAACATCAAATTAATCAAGCAGTGATTGGACATGCTGGTAAATTCATAAGTATCTCATGGGTTTTTTAGTTTTTTTGTATGCTATCATACTATGGAGTGGACTGTACTGTATCGTACTATGGATGCACTGTAATCAACACAGCCACAGGGGGGCACCTAGAGAGCATTAACAATGCTGCTAAACAGACAGACGTGTATGCAAAGGAATCAATGGGTTTTAAATCGATCACACTGCGTTACAGCCAATTGATGTTAGACTGCCAGTCGATATTTGAATCTCACAAGACGATCGAAGATCAACTGTGCAAAAGTCGACCTGTGTATAGCTACCTTTTCTCTGTAAATATCTAATGTTTTAGGTAATGTTTAGAACTGAACCTTTTTGGGGACTTACAACTTGGGGTCTGTACCTGCAGTATATATGGTGTGACAGACTTGTCATCTGTCACTGTGTGAATGCACCAATAGGTGGTTTCCTGGATGGAGTCCAGGAATAATTTTCCCAGCACCATGGTGCTAAGTGTTTTGTTACAGGGCTCCCGGCAAAGGAAGGATGGAACTGGTTTGGCCTTCCTATTTCCCCAGGTACATTCAGAGTAATCACCTGTTTGCAGGTGATTGGAGTTGGATGTGTCACCACAAAAGGGACTGAAGTCATGCAGTCAGGCCTTCTGACTGAGTATAGACAGGGGACACACAGGGAGTGTGAGGCCCAGGCCTGTTGCTGCTGGGAAGCTCAACTGAGGACAAATGCTTATGTTAGACGTTTGCCAAGCCAGGAGGATTGGCATTTTTAAGTTATTTTTTTGAATGTCTATTTACCCCTGCGAGGGTGAGTTTTGTTTTGGACAATAAATACAGGCAGGAGCCCTAAAAAGGAAAACAATTGTGTGGATTGATGTTTTGGGAGCACCGTTTGAAGCTGAATCCCCACAATGGCAAAGCTCCATAGCAAACATTAAGAGCTAGTTCAGCATTAAACTCTGCGTTAACATTTTTCAATTTTCCTCATTATTTTCTGCAGGATATAGTTTTAAAAAATTGAGTAATATTTACTTGTGCAAACATCATATATCCCTTGGGTATCTTCCAGCATTTAATGAACATTTTTGTCCAAGTTATAACCAAGTCTTAACAGTGTCAAGGACCATTACTCTAGAGATATCATTAGGCCGCTATGAAAATCATGTCATTGATTTTAACCTCCCTAGCGATATGCCCGAACCCAGTTCGGGCAAAACGAAGCTGCAACTAT
>CM070033.1:71499747-71521667 GCA_036250615.1 Ptychadena robeensis | reverse complement strand
GTATCACTTTTGGTACAGAAATCTGCACCTCAGTGAACCGCCAGGGAGGTTAATGCTCTGAAGTATAACTAAAATTACCATTCTTAACACTGATGATTTAATGAAAAATAGAGCGAGATGTAGGTGACAACTTATTTAACATCAAAAAAGAAGTCCTGGGATTTACATTTTCTGGTTATTCAGGATTTAAACAGCTGAATTTACGTACCTAGTATCATGAGTCAGCCTTCAGGCTTTGGCACGAAGCCATTTTACAGTACATGGAGTCATCGGGTTGAGAACTGAGTTTCAAATAAGTCACATACAGAGTAAAAATTTCAGATGCCAGTAGTATTATGTGCAATGGTTTTGTTTCTAAATTGATATTGTCTTCACTGGATGCATCTTCTAACTTTTTGTTCTTTGATACATGTGTGAAAATGCACATAAAACATCTGTTGTATGGGGTTTCATGTGAAGATGAGTTTACAGGACAGTGCAAATAAATTGCAGCTTAATTTATTTTCTTTTTTTTTGGCATCTCCCCCCCAAAAAATTTAAGGACTTTATCAATAAGGGAACTTTCCCCATGGAGTTTATTAAACATGTAGATGTAAAAGCAAGTCAAAACACGCCACAAAAATATACCGTTACTGCAATTTTAAATGACAGATGACACGAGGTATGCAGTATATATAGTTTATTAAACAGGGCAGGCAAACTGTAACAAGGGACAGAATGGAGGGACAGCAGGGTAGCATAGAGGGTAGACCTACAGACGCAAGAAAAAGTATGTAAACCCTTTGGGATTACATGGAGTTTTGCATGAATTGGTCATAAAATGTGATCTGATCTTTATCACCACTAGAAAAATACAGTCTACTTAAAGTAATACTACACAAACATAATATGTTTTCATGTTTTTATTGAACATAACATGTTAACAACGGGTTCACATACTTTTTCTTGCATCTGTATATGCCTAAACAGGATACATTAGTCCAGAGTCCCAACTAGGGCCAGTGTAACAATGCAGGACCGATTTTGTCACCTGGGTAGAAGCAGACTCTCCTTTCAAGGCGGTCTGTAGTGTTGTGCGGGAATATTACCATTACACATTTTTATTGCGAATATCGGTACCATGAAAATGAATCTTGAATAGATCTCAAATGTAGTGCTATATCTTTGTAAACTCGAATAATTGAGATTCTGGGGAAAGTACTATGCATTGGTCATGCAATATTCACATTTACAAATGTCGATTTTTGCAAAGAATGTCCGGAGTCCTCACTCTGCAAGGATGATATAATCGCAATGCTATATATACCACATGTGATCATTCATTTTGAAAATAATCGGAATGCATGGCCATATGCACAAATTTACTATTTACTTAATATGGAAATAATTATTTGTAGAATTATTCTCGAAATATTGTGAAATCAAATATTGCCTATGTTGCTCATCACTATGGCTAATCACATGTAGTTATGGGCCCTCTTGTGTGTATTCTTCTAGATGTTTTATGTTTTTGCAGTTGGAATCAATGACATTCTTTGTTGTGCACTTGTTCTTCCAATGAAAATATTGAAACAGAAAAATAAAAATAATTGGACGCATACAAAACAAAAGTTAATATATGAAAAATAATGATAATTGGGGAAAAAACTATTTACTACAAGAAACATTGTATTTATTTTTGAAAATGTAAGTTAAGAAAGTGACCTGGCGTATTTTGATCAAAAATCTGAAGGAGCTCTGGCTCCCCCACTCCCACAGCATCATCACATGATCACTCTGCTGCATTGTCCTTATATCAATGTTTGGATTCCTGCAGCCATGATGCATCTGTAGTTGGGTAGAGGCACCAATGCCAAACCACCAATGTAAACTAGCCCTTCATTTTGAAATGACACTGGATCATAGCTAATCATAGTCCTCTCCTACAACAGCCTTTATTCTTTGGAATTAAAGTAATGTAATCAAAAGGCATCTTGAGCTGAGGAAAATGCCATACCTGACAGATATATACTTTACAACCTTTTGTTATTAGGATTTTGGCAACTGATAAAGTGTGCTTGCTGCTGAAACACAGAGATTATGCCTTGAAAGAGCACATCATATAATTTCATCCGACTTTAAAAGGTGATGAAGTGCTCTTCCAATGTGATATATACTGCAGTAAATCTCATTACTAGAAGCAGTCCTTCCATATGTGAGAGGTAAGTGTAACAAGAGATAATACAGATGGTGCCTCTTAGATCGAATGTGTCGTAAGCTTGATATATGTCTGCTCATTCACTTCTCTTAGATGAAGGTGTCAATGATTCTTCTTGGCCAGCAGCCCTATTCCATTTTATAGCATCCTTTCAGCTAAGCACTTCCTAAGTCTTAAAATATTTCACTGAATTATATATAAAAAAAACATGTAATTCAGATCTTATTACTTTCACTCAATATTGGCACCAGTGATAACAGCATTTTTATTGTTATTAGTAGTCAAATACTTTATGATAACAATCATTTCTGCCAATGAGCATTTTATTATAAAAAAATTTTTAACCTTCTGCTTCACAGAGAATATTTATTCCTGACCCTGCCTTTGACGATTTAGCCCGATCACTCTACGCAAGCTTTACACATTCACACAAAGGAGGACACCTTGTAAAAATATCCCAACAATGGACTATGTTTATGAAATCTTGTTTTGCTGTGAAAGTTTTTTTTTGAGTTGCAGCTGTTTGAAGATCACACTGGGTTTGAGTGTGGTTACAGTGAACAATCCATCCAGAACATAACATGTTAAATTTAGAGAATATGTTGAATATAAAACTTAGGGAAACAGGTGAGAGTCAACGATAACCATTAATACTCTATTCCAGTAGGGATGGCAAGTAATCCTCAGAAAAGTTCTCCTGTAAAAACACATGATTTGATGCTCCTAGATTTGGTGATCAATTTGATAATTTAATTTGGTTTCATTTTTGCTCTTTATATAAGCTAAAACCAGTTGAGCCTAATGTTTTACCTAACTTAAAAAAAAATTGCATCTTCTTTGGTAAATGTATGGTCACGCATAGTGTTGAGCACGAATATTCGAAGATCTTAAATATAGTTCTATATCTTCATAATCTTAAATATTCAAGATTCTGGGGAAAGTACAGTGCATTGCACACACAATATTTACATATACAATAGGCAATATTCACAAAAAAAATCACAAATAATCACTTCTGAGTGTTTACTTCAGCTGCAATTTCACATTCTACCACTAGCTGTGACAACACACATTGAAATAAATCGCTTTACAACTGCCAACACTCCAAAACGATATGATAATGAAAGGAGATCTGCAATTTGTGAGTTTACTTTAAATATTTGAAGAATAATTTGAGAATTCAAATATATTGCCTATGCTGCTCATCACTAGTTACGCATTCCATGTGCCCTCTGGCTCTACTGGCCTGGCCGATTCTGTGTATTTCTGTCCCAGCCAAAGGGACAGAAGTGACAAGCTCTGTGTGCTTGTCACCTGGCGCTTTGTATGTCAGCTTAAGCGGATATATTCAGCTCCATCTCTACATACACACAGCAGTAGCAGAGACAAGTCGAGGCATCAAGGGATGACACAAAGACAGTTTGTAGAACAAACTGAGGGTCAGAAGCCAGGAAAGCATAGGGTATGTATAACCAGAACAGGAACCTGGGAGCCAAGGCATAGAAGACCTTCTTGCTCAGGTAACTTCCTGTTGCCTGAGACTTCCTGGAAGGTGTGGGACCTGACAAGGTAGGTACTCTTGTCCTCTGAAGCAGAAATAGAACTGGAAGTAAAAGCATCTATGACACTAATAGTGCTACTGGACTACTGCAACATCATCCTCTCTGGTCTTCCTCTTACTAGACTATCACCAGATGGGCCTCATAGGACATGCTGCTGGCTAGACTCAATTACTCCTCTAAGCTACTCCTCTAAACCCACATCACTCCTCCTGCTGCTCCTCTCTCTGCAAAATCTCTCTAACACTGGCTTCCAATTGATCCACGAAAAATTAATTTAAAGTCCTGATGCCTTGCTCTTCAAATCACTCCCACACCTCATGTCCCTCCTTACATTCTCACAACTGGTACACAAATAACAACCCCTAACCGCCCACCTCCGAACTCACTCCATGAACCACTTATGACACCCACTAAACACACGCACCACTCAATCCATCCAACTCATACTCATTGGGCCCCATCAACTTACTCAACCCAACCCAAAACTCTAGCCAAAAGCTCAAAAAAACCCACCTACACCTACTCTCTGGACACATACCCATCCAACATCGCCCACAATCCATCCCACCCCCCCCCCCCCCCCCCACCCTATTACTCGGCTCCCAACCTATTAAAGACCACCATCCTCCCCCACACATTACCGTAACACCCACGACAGACATACCGTAAATATGCCTTGCCGCTAAATAATAAGCATGTTACCAAAATAATATTAAGAATAAACAGTGTGAAAAAATACTGTATTATTATTTTGTTATATTAATTAAGCGCCGACATAGGGGTTACTTCAAGCACTTTACACGAGAAGATTATACATAATATAGACATATCCACTAGCTGTCCTCTCAGAGAAAGCATCACAATCTCAATGTCCTATACCGTCATCCTGTAATATGTTAACTAACCACAGTCATATTCACAATGATCACTAACGATAGGATTGTTTATTTAGTAAGCCAATTAACCTACTGCATGTCTTGGAGTGTGGGAGGAAACCAAGCACGCAAGGAAACCCGGCAGACACGGGAGAATATACAACTCTTGCAGATAGTGCCCAGGCCGGATTTGAACCTAGGACCTAGTGCTGCATGGTCAGAGTTGTTATCTGAGCCAACCGTGCTCTACTTTGGCTTGTTCTACCAAACTGTCTTTGTGTCATCCCTTGAGCCTCGACTTTCACTGTACAATAATAATCAGCTGATCAAATAAATTATGGCATTTCCATATGTTTTATCAACTTTTTACTTCTTCATTAATACTGTCCATTTTTTATGTTGCTGTATTGTGTATGCTGCTTTACTGCAGCAGTAACAACACCTGACTTAAAATCGTTTCTTTTATCATCAGCAGTTTTTATCTTCTTTCATAACTATGAAAATCTTGGATTTAAGAAGCATTTCTATATTCCTTAAAAATAAACTTTAAATTTTATATGGAAGCTTTGTCCCCAAAAAGCTGGGCTGAAACCTTGTCAACTTTTGTGTAGAGGCAGCCATCTTGGTAGAGGCAGGATTATAATACACAGTCAGAGGGGATAGTGCCTAGGCAGTTCCCACATCTTTTTAGCTTCAATTCCTGCATGCAGAGTAACCTCAGTAATATTTAACATCAGGTACTGTTTGCTGAGCAAAATCACATGTGCATACCATAGCTGGTCACATAATCAGTGGAAATAAATTAACAGGGGAACAATCAGCACAGAGAGGAGTACAGGACAGGACCAACTGTAGAGGGAGAAGTGTAACTTAATGAAATAAACGAAGAAAGGATTTTTTAATGGAAATATGTGTTTACTTTTATATTTATGGGGATTTAGATTTCGCCTCGTAAAGGGTTCCTCAACTGGGCCCTCACTTGCAAACCTCACAACATATTGGCCATAAACTGTGGGGATGACCCCCCCACCTTGACCAGGAGTCTCCTGTCACTTAAGTCAAGCCCCCCCTTTGCAAAAAGCCTTATGACACGAAAAGGTTATAAAACGGGATGGGGATTCACATCCATTTAAAAAAAAAAGCAAGAACGCAATAAAAACGTACCCTTTCTTTTGCGCTGTGCCACAATGGTACAGTAATAATATCCTCATGTAGTTTTTGCATGTTTAATCTTAACCTGAACTTTGTCTTCTTTACTTGGAAGAAAATACTGTATTTCTCTTGAAACAGTACTATGAGAAGTATTACAAACAACCTCTTTAGTACTTTGCAACGAGGGCTGTATGAACAGCAGGCATCACACCGAGTAGGTTTCATTGACAGTCAGTAAGAGATTTAGAAATATCCACCATGCCTCTTGGATTTTAAATGGTTTCCAAAATGCACCCAAAAAAAAGCTATCAACCCCCACATGCTGTTAAAAATGCCACACAAGGAGATGCATCATGTAAAATTTCCATTATACGCAGATTGATATTTGGAGCATATATTTCACTTGAACACAACCATTTCATTGATTTGAACCTTGTAGCAGTGAGAAACAAATCAACAAACTGGATGCAATATATATTTTCTCATGACAATACTAACACTGCTTATGAAAGAAGCTTGTTTTCAACAAATAGGAGAGACGAGACAATCAGTTTTCCTTCCCCCAAAATCAAGCTTTATCAATTCAAATCAATGATTGTGAGCATTTACTCTCCATATTTCCTCTCACTGTAATACATAACATTGTAACACATCCAATTTTTTTTGGTTTTCAAACACAATCAATAGTGATAACATTTTATGTAACAGTTTGTATTATATGACCCTATGGCTCTAATAATTTATCATTTGTTTGTCTTTCTGACTTAGTAACGTGAGTTACACCAAGTCCCAGGCTAAGCCACATGTTCGTTCACACAGTGACTTTATGTGTACATGTTGCCTACTACATTTTCAACTGGCTCACAGACTCCTTATTGTGCCTATCCTTTACAAAGAGCTTTCGGCTAGAAGCCTGAGATGAAAACATTTGTTTAAAACGAAAGCTAATGTGGCTTAAAATAATCACCAAATACTTCTGATTTGTGATAGTGGAGTAGTAAATGAAACTCAATATCCTCCTAGGTTTTTCCAATCAATTTTTAACTTGACTCATCACTAGTAAATACTCACAGGTCTTATATGCATTACTAGTATAGATTTCTAAGAGAAGAATATTATATATTATGAATCCCCCCCCCATCTATTACATGTCATAGCCAGCATCCTTTTGTGGTGCAATTTAACTCCCATCTTTCCTAACATTTTAGCAATAGTGAAATTCCATTGTTTCTGAAGCCACTGGACAATGCTATGGGCTGGCAGCAGTCCGATCAGTCACTATTGAGGGCAAGAGCCCGAAGTTAGTTTCACAATAAAAGTTACAATGCTAGATACAAAGACCATTTAGAAAAACACCAATGTTGAGTCAATTTCATTTGCTGGATTTGTCCAAATATTAAGGTTAGAGTAGACCAAACTTGGTCTATGTTTAGAGATTTGCTTGTCAAAGCCCAAAGGGGATACAGTGAACAATATATATCTGTGTCGCCTACAAAAATACTTCGTTTTTGTGGACATTGTTTACAACTATAAAAGTAGATACTATCTTGACTGATACTGGTTTCACAAGACTGTACAGTGTTTGGGTGAACAGATTAGCTACAGCCATCGCTGCTATCAGTGCGAAAAGTGTAGTTTTACTTTTTTTTATACACATAGAGATATTTTACCCACATAAATTAAAATAGTTTTTCAGTTTTTATGTAGTTTTGATGTAGTTTCCTCCATTAAGCTGGGAATAGACAGTACGATGTACCGTCTATTCCTTATGCGATTCTATGCAGAAGCAGGCAGCGTGATGATGTCATCACGCCCGCCTGCTAGTCCCCAGCCGAACTAATGGGATCGGGCTAAAATTTACTGTCCTGTCGGATTTCTGTGCGATCTAACAGGACGGCTTATTTCAGCCCAATCCTCGTCAGTTGCAGCCTCCAATTCCTGCACGACCCGATCCTTAAGGGATGCGGGAGTGCGCACAGCATCGGATTGGGGATCGGATCGTGCAGGAATTGAAACGTGTATGCCCAGCTTTAGAGTTTACTTAGTGACCTTCATTAAGTAAATCAGACTGCTAAGCAAGAACTGCTGGCCTTGTGTATTTGTTGACTAGACTGTTGAAGATGTGTTGCCTAGCTTTAATGAATATCCTGAGCATGCTGCTGGAAGGATCATTTGCCCATGGGCTGTTAATTGAGTTGTGTTCTAGTCCAAAGCACAGGCCTAGTCCAAAGCAGAGATCTTAAGGTAGCCATACACGGGTCGATTTGTCATCAATTGATTCCCGATCTGATCATTCCCGGTGATCGTTTTGGAATTGATGGAACACCACTTTGGGAATTAGATTTATAGTAGATTTTGACAGGAGTCGATCTCCAAAATGCCCA
Organism: Ptychadena robeensis; assembly: GCA_036250615.1. Lineage (NCBI taxonomy): Eukaryota > Metazoa > Chordata > Amphibia > Anura > Ptychadenidae > Ptychadena > Ptychadena robeensis. The sequence continues at coordinate 71,513,497 of CM070033.1, read as the reverse complement.
ATTCAATAAAATTCATCGATCAGAAAGGCTGCAGCATTGGGAGCTATGGATCCACCCACCCACATACTTTGATTGCCAAAAATGTCGGTTTAATGTCTGATACGATTTTTAGATGATTCCAATGTTGTTTGGTTAATCATTCAGGGTGGGCAGAACTCGATTCATCACCGATCGATCGACGTGAACACGTGCGGTGATCAATCGGTCAAAAATCTGACATTCATGGCCTGGGCAACAAAATGGCAGAAGGTACAGCAAAGTGTGTGTGGACATGGTTATTCTCAAGTTAGGGTTCCAATTATGCCCATAATGGGGTGAAGACACTTGCCAGGAGAACTAAGCAATAAACCCCAGCTCCTCCCTAGTTTAGAGAAATAGGAACAAGGACACAAGGCGCACAACCTTGTACAACAAAGTAAGGTACTGTTAAGGGTTAAATAATATGAAATAAGATAAAATAAAACAAAAGACAAGATAGTTGTCTTGCCAAATGGGAGATTCGGCAGGGGCAGGTATGGGTGTCTTATTTGCAGGGGGTGCCTTTTTTTTTTAAGTTTTTGGCAAAAATCGGGCGGTGGTTTATTTGATGGGGACGGCTTATCATAGGGGAAACACAGTATGTAGAAATAAAGGTGACAACTTTCACAAAATTACTTTTAATATATGTTTATTATCTAGTCCCTAGGTGCCCAACCTGCGGCCTGGGCGCCGCATGAGACCCTTTGGGCGTTGTTCGGTGGCCCCCCTTGGTCCTCCACATGTGGTCCCCAAAACCAAACTGTTAATGCATAGGGCATAGCAACTCACATGTGAAGTGGTCACACACTGCCCCTGCTTTCCTTATCAACTTTGGCGGTACTACATCAGTTAAATTGTCAATGTTGATCAGGGAAACCAGGTCTACATATGAGCACTGCACCCAGGGGCAGGAGGGGGAGTGGGTGCTGTTGGGTTTTGACTGCCTGACAGGATCTGGTCCACCACCTGCTGATATATGTGGAGGGGGGGGGGGCTGAATCAATGTTATGTGCATCCCTTCAGTGATGGCCCTATATATCAACTCAGTTGCCCACCACTGGTCTAGTCTATTATCTAAGCAAGATCTATTGAGCTCATTTAGCTCATGCATTATTTTATTGTCACATGACCAAGGTTATTCTTCATATGTTTATGCATACGCATTTGTTACAGTATGGAATTCTTATTGTTAGGTGCCACTTGTTTTATGAAATCTTTATTTTTGGGACATACTTGTGGCTGCCATAACATATTTATATAGACACTCTTTACAGTTATTGTGCAAAGGTGTAAATATGAGGGTATGCTAGCTGACTTATTTGATATCTTATTAATAGCGTTTTTAGCATGTACACATTTGTATGCATTTGGTAGTTTTCCAATTGTCTGGATGTATTATACAAACTCAAGACAGGTGTTTTGTTTTTTGGCTTTTTTCTAAGAAGAATCATATCTTCCTCCTGCTGTGACCATCATTGCCATTGAATGTCCCTTACAAGTAGGATTTTCTATGATGCATTGAGAGATGCTTCATGCATATATTGTTCCTAATACCTTGTCATGCCTAATAAGTGCCTTATATTATTTTTTATCCCTATTCCTGTAGTGTTTCAAATTGCTGCAATAAAATTATCATCAGACATTTTCATCCTCTGAAGTTACGTGTTCTCTGTATTCCACTTATTTCACAATATACTGGATTTTACCCTTGTTAAACTTAATTTCTTTTGACTCTTTCCATAGTTTTGCACAGAAAATCATCCTGCTTCTATTTGGTACAGCCAGCTGTGATCATGTCATATGCTCACCGAAGAAAAGTCACTTTGCTGCAGCTCAAAGGCTATCTTGTAATGATAAAAAAATATATATTTTTTTCTTTTTAAAAAAATAAGGTACGCTGTTTCCATTGCTACATGTCAAGAATTTACACTGACCAGAAAAATACTGACATGTCTGATGTAAACTTTTTTGGTGAAGGTAACTTTTGAAAAGAGGCACCCATACATCATACAATATAAATGCAAGGTTATCTTTCATTTTTTGACATTCAGCCTTAAATATCCTTTAGAAACCTCAGGCAAAAATAAGGTTGGGATAAACACAACCAAGGCAATGGGGTGGCTATTCCCCTGGGACTTTAATGGCACTTAAAATTATATGACACAATAAGTAAAAAAAGACTTGGAAAAAACACTTAATACATATATATGTATATACATAATCAGATGTGCTTCAATATTCAATATATCAATTGTGGTCCACGCGTTTCATCCCTCAAGGGGGCTTCAGCAGGACAAAATCTTGGTCACAGATCATAGTAGAAGCAATAACATGTCCTTTAGAAACCGGTTCAGTACTAGCAATGAGCAGCATAGGCAATATTACATTTGTGACATTTCTCAAATTATTCTCTAAATATTCAAAGTAAATTCGCAAATTTCATTATAGTTTGGCAGTTGTAAAGCAATTTATTGCAATGTGTGTTGTCACTGCGACATCTAGTGGCAGAATGGGAAATTGCAGCTGAAAATGGGAAATGACATAAGACAACACTGAAAAGTAATTATTTGCAAATTCTTTGCGATTATCAGCACTTGTCCTGGTTAGTGATGGCCGAACTGCCTGCAAGGCGGACAGTTCGGCCGCGAACAAGCATGTTCGCCCTCCTTCTCGCCGGCGGACAGTACGGGTGTTCGACCCGCCCTGTTCGCCAGCGAGAAGGAGCCCTCTATTCTTCCTCCGGTGGGATCATTAGCAGCGAGATCCCGCCGCAGGAAGAATATTTCACTGAAGACCGGGTAGAGAACCCGGTCTATCAGTGAAAAACCGGCTTGTAAAACCGGATGTGACGTCAGTGACGTCACATCCGTTCAGCACAACCAGGAACTATGCTTTTCCGATTCAACTATGGTCACCCGATTCAAATTCCCCGCCTAGAGGCGGGGAATTTGAATCTGTCCGTGAACGGGCGGACGGCGGACTTTTTTAAAAGTCCGATCCGCCCGTTCGCGGACGGACACGGCCGAAGTTCGGCCATCACTAGTCCTGGTATATTATTATATATGTTGGTTGTTTTCGTCGTCAACTTATTATCTACCATTGTCTTATTTATAGGACAGCTATATATATAGTCTGTATCTGTTATGCCAAATTCATTTAGGAGATGACGGTTTAAGTACTAAATGTACATTAAATGTAACACACTGAGGTTGGGTTTACTTGTATTGACTGTTAAATACATCTAAAAAAATTGGGACATACCTGATAGAGGTATTTGTTAAAGTCCTGACGGAAGGGATATAGCCAATATGGTGGAGTTTATGTCCATTTATACATACTTCAAGTGTACCTTAATTTATAAAATCATCTTGTCCTAATCTCTCTTATTGGGAAATTTATAAAAAATCTGGTTGTGTCTCTCACAAAATGGAAAAGCTTCCCTTATACCTTATTTGCTAAAACATTTTTATATATATATATATATATATATATATATATAATTTATAAAAAAATATAAAAGCAATTATATATATGTATTATATTTCCCCAAAAAACATATATATGTTTTTCCAAAAATAAGACACGGTCTTATATTCATTTTAGATGCAAACGTGCAATGGGGTGTGTTTTCGGTAGGTCTTATTCTTACTAAGTAATTCGTTTGATTCAATATACAGAATGGCCATGTTGATGCTGTCTAAGCCTTATTTTTTCAGCTACTGGGCTTCATAAGTTTTTTTAATGTATTATTTATACACACATTTGTTCATTTTTAAAAATTATACTAAAATGTACATTTGCCATTAATTTAGCTTACTGTGACAATTTTTGGCTTATAAATAGGAAAGGCAGAACTCATACAAGCACATGATCATTTTGTTAAGCTGATTGGGTAGAGCTGTTCTTATTGGCTGGTCAGGGTTGTTCATGTTTCATTCCTGCTTCCTGTTTTTTATTAATTCATTTATACAGATTGGATAATAAAAACTGTCAAACTGTCGTTTTGATGTTTTTAACCAGTGGTTCCGATACTGGGGGGCGGACCCCCTTGGTGGGGCCTGGAGGAAATCGAGGGGGGTGCAGCTACTGGGGCAGCTGAGATGGCATGTGGAGCCCTCTATGTGAGAATTGTGCTATCAGCCAGAGAGGGGGGAGAGAGAGATCTGCAGAAGCTGCCTTTTGGCTCTCCCCGCTGTCAATTCTCTTCTTCCTTTGGGGATTGCACTCAGTCCACCCACCCTCCAGCAAATCAGACAAGCCTGAGAGATGGACCAACAGGAAGACAACCATGGGGGGACTAGCTGCAGACAGTATGGACAGTGCAATGTGTAATGTGTTTTTCTCTGCATGCGTTTGTCTCTATGTGAATGATGAATGTTTCATTATGATTGATGTGTGTAAATATAATGATGCATGTCTTTGCATGATTGGTGTGTGTTAAAAAGGGAGTTGTATTTCAAATAAAGTTTGAGGGCCATTTCAAACTAGACACACTGCAGCTATGGTAAGTTTTTTTTTACCGTAACGGATGTGATAGCGATAGTGCTACCATGTCTGTTACCTTTAATAAAAGCCTGTGTTTCCACATTGTGCTGTACCTCATTCTGAACCTGTGTAGTTTGCATGGCAAGGAGGCTCAATAATGTTCCAATATAAAAAAGGGGGCAAAGTTTGGGTACCATTGTTCTAAGCGAATATGGCTCCAACTTGCTGTATGTAGATTCCCAGTTACAGTAAATCATCCTTATTGCATAGTTAATCTCTCCGCACTGTTGGGCATACGTCAAATCACATTTCCTCATTTCAGCTAAATTGGCTCTATTAAGATAATAGTTTGAACGTATTGTTTCTTATGTTCTTTCTAAAGTCCTCAAAAAATCTTGACTTGTCAAGCAGAACTGCACAATGCTTATGAAGTGAGAATAATTGTATTTAAATAGGTCAGCAGGCTACATTCATAAAATAAATTACACTTTCATATTCATATTCTTTTTTCACCACCTAAAAAGTTCTTTCTGAGTAAAATAGTATAATAACAGTAGAACACTGAATTCTTAACCGTTGAATTGCCATAACCTGGATCAATAAAGTTATTGCCTACTCCTAAGCATGGTTTCATTTTGGGGGTTTTTTATGTTTGTTTTATCCAAAAATACTATCCAATTATATAACATGGATTTTACCAAAAAGACTATTTCATCGGATCATCTAAAAGACCCATAAATGTGCTACTCAGAAAATCAGACTGATTATAATAATGAAACATTTTGATTCTAAAAACATTTTACTGAATTTTGCAGAGGCAACAGAAAATATCAGCTTACAATATTTCTGAATACAACAATATGTATTGTTTTGCAGACTTTTTAGGATTTCAAGCAGATCTTGAGTAGAAAGTAAAACCCTTTATTTTAACACAGTTGTAAAACTTCCTCTGAAAATTGTAGTAAAATTTCACTACATATTGTGACATGTGACAATGCACGTGCTCCCTATATACTACCAAAAGACTTATACACATGAAATCTGGATGGCAATACGCATGAATGCCCCACTTCTTCTTCATAAGAGATCATATGGTAGAATCTTGCTGGTCAGGAAAACGGAGGGTAGGGAGGGGCAGAGTGTGTTCCCCGCCCCACCCACACATGCTCATACCAGATCCTATGCCTTACCTCAAGAAAGGATGGCCTTATGGTTACAGGGCCTCATCCCCACAACCTTTCCCAGTGTTTATGAGTTGTAGCCAGGAAGTTTATGTGAAATCTAGAAACCCTCTTTAATTAGGGGGGCCATTGGACATCTAGAATAGGTACAGTCTACTTAGTACCAGTTTCCTGAAAGTGATATATTTAACCTAAGAATAGTGATGGCCGAACTTAGGCCAGGTCTGTCCGTGAAAGGGGGGATCGGACTTTTAAAGAAGTCCGACGTCCTCCTGTTTGCGGGCAGATTTAAATTCCCTACCTCTCGGCGGGGAATTTGAATTGGTAAAACTGATTCATGTGAAGTCACATCTGGTACCTGGAACGCATAGTTCCTGGTCCCGATTGCCGGATGTGACGTCACTGACGGTTTTCAGAGCCGGCTTTTCACTAGAAGACTGGGTCCTCTAGTAAAAAGTTTCTTCCTCCAGCGGGATCTTACTGCTCTTGATTCTTATGGAGGAAGAATAGTGAGCGCCTTCTTGCCGTTGAACAGGGACGAACATCCATATTGCTCACAGGCTAGAAGGAGTGCGAACATTGCGAACATAAAAAACCAGAAAACTACAAGAAAATTTCACTTTTGGCCTTATATGTTAATTTCATCAATATCTAATCTCCATGGGAACACTTCATCTAGCATTACCTGGGTAATTTTTTTCTGTTCAATCTAATTAAAAAACTTAAAATCAATAAGTTCTATTGTTAGGAATTTGATTGCCTTTCAAGCAATAGTGATCAAAATTGAGCTTAAAATTAAAAGATCAGGAAAGGGAAAGGGAATCAAATTTAAGAATAGAAAAATACTTTTTCTTTTATTACACTTGCACACATTGATTTATTAGAAATCCATTAAGCAAACATTGATTAGTGCATGGCTAGCTTTAAACAGCAAACAAGTTGACTTTTTGGTAATGGGGGCTTTTAATGTGACTAACTTTTTTGCTGTCTAGGTTCCTATAGCAATGATGCCACACTTACCTTCCCTAAGCCACCCTTGTCTGCAGAGCACCAGCACATTTTTCTAGACTTGTGTAAAGAGGGAAGCTGATGCTGGACTTGTTAGTGCACCAGCGGCCCTAGGTTGGTTTAAGGAAAATCCCAAGCCCGGTATTGCTCCCCACCAATCACACAGAAACTAAGTCAGACAGCTCATAGATGGATATTTTCAGTCTTTACTATAGGGAATATGTACAGTCCAAACACCAAACCCAAGCCTGGGAATGGGGCACAATATTTAGGATCTACAGTTACAAACGCTTCCTATCAGCTGCAAGGTGACTGATGGCTTTCAGGTCCCAGTGGGAGAGGGTTAGGATCACAGTCCAGTGTCAGGGAAAGTAGAGAACGGTCCAGTGGAGGTGGAGAAGTGAAGAATCCTTGCGTCTGCCTAACTCGACACCTACTCGTTTCCAGTGTCCATCCACTCGGGGCACTATGGAAGGAAGGCAGGCCTTGGTCCAGGGGGCACAACCCTTTCACGGGCCACGGATGTGGGTCCTTGGTTCCCGGGCACTTGCAGAGGGACGACCGTCAGGAGAACCCAGGGAAGATGGGAGCCCAATGCTCCAGAAGGGCGAGACACGCTGGCTGGATACAGGTTGCTTGAGGAGCTAACCCAACTCTGACTAAGGAGGGCCTAAGAATGTATATTTATACTATCTGCTTGGAGGCTGGCAGTAGCTTGTCTCCAGTCAGATATGAAAAGCTACAATGTAAGGCCAAGTAAAAAGAGGGAAACTGAGGAGCCATCACTCATCCCTGCACCTGCTACAGAGGAATGCAGAGACAGTTAAAGCTATACACACATTTACACAGCAAGTTAATCATGTCATGGCAGGATCACAAATATACAGTTTTATGTGTATCCCACTACACTAAACTTGTATTGGATTTCTGTGAGGAAGACAGATTCCGGTACAAGTCTATAAAGGTCTCCTGCAGAAGCAGGAGCATAAGAGACAGAATCCACCTGGAATATGAACTTGGTGATAGAATACCTTGGATATCGGTAAGTAGAGGACTGTTGTTAGGACCTTGGCTGTACCGGTCATCACCAGCAGATGGCTCCCTGCCGGCATGGGCTGGGTGGAACTCACGCCTCCCTCATTAGCTTAGTGCTATTTAGGTGTGCTCCATTCAGGCCATGGTTGCTGCTCATTGTTACTTGTATCTGGATCTCTGTCTGTTGCTGTTTTGTTTTTGCTTGTCTGGACCTTGTGATACCCCTGGACTTTGCCCTGATACCCCTGGACTTTTACCTGAACCCTGATACTCCTGGACCCTTCCACCTGTTTGTTTTCATACCTGTAAGTCTTTCATTAAACCTGTTTCGTTTTGTTACCACTATTTGTCTGGATGTCTGTGTGTGCAATCTGCCTGGTCGCCTCCTTGTCCTGGATCCTGACAACTGTATAGGGAATGAGTATGTTGGAGAAGGTCAGTGTAGTAAGGGAAAAGGTGAAAAAATTTGTAACTGCTTTTCCACGCAACGTGAAGGGGAAAACTGGCAAGAAAACACAATTAAAGGCATTTTTCATACTATTATTCTTTTAATTTTAATTTTGCTAGATAGCATATGGTTATTCTAAATTTCTGCTTTAAACCAGTTTGGCTATTTTGGGAATCCTTTGCCATCATCTTGTCAAAAGTCTGTCACTGTCAAATGCAATATATCCACCATCCACTCATTTTGACAGGTATTTATAATAAAATAATTGGTGTTTGCATTACAGTATTTACTATGAGGCAATTCAAATATGGAATTCAAATATGGAATGGATTGCATTGAGATACAGTGAGTGATCTAAGATGAATATCCAACATTTGAGAATTCGCAATATTTCGCAAATGTGCGCTGGGATATTCGCAATGGCGGATATTCGTCATCGTCGTACTGGCTAAGATCACAGAATAAAGAATAGAAGCTGTAAAGCTGGTTTGTGAATAATTGCGAACACACGCGATGTAAGGCAATAGAATACAGTCCAATCGAATTTCAAATGTTCCTTAATATATTCGTGAAATTACGCCAACACGAATATACCATATGCCGCTCAACACTAGAGTTATTGACAAAATATAAAGTTACTTCTGGCAGACTTTCATCCCTCCCGAATTACAACATTCCTCTCAATATTTTTTCTGCTTCCTTTAAAAGATCAAGATGTCCAACAAAAGTTCAATAGTTGAGACAAATCATCTAACATTGACAGGCGTGCATACAATGCTTATATTTCAATAGTAAAACTATATATTGATTGAAGCACATGGCGATCAATTGTGCTCTAATGAAAAATCGACCTGTATATGGCCACCTTAATAATTCAGTTAAGGTGGCCTAACATGGGTTGATACCTATTCGAACAATGAACCCTCGAGCGCAACGCGATGACGTCACCACACTGCGCTCAAGCTTTGTTGGTTGAATGGAGAATCAATGCGCAGCACTTCTGCGCAATTGATCCTGTTCGATACTTTGGATGGGGACCCTTGACCCCCATCCAAAGTAATGGCAATCGAATAGGATTTTGATCAAGCTTTCTTTGGCCAGGATCAATTGATGCCGATTGAAGAAAGGATGGCAGCAATCGTTTCGAGAACAATTGATCACCGCCAACGCGATTTATTCAAACATAGACCTGTGTTTGGCCACCTTTACGTTCAGATCACCAACATTTAAGGTCCTGAATTCAAAGGGCAAATTAGCAGTATATCACATAGTACAATACTGTATTGTTGTCTTTTTCACAGCCATTCAATACAGCTGTAGATAAGTGATTTGGCAAGTCAAGCAACAAGTTAAGGCCCCCACATACGTACACACGTGAGGTCATCACACTGCTCTTCAGAGCTGACAGCATCACAAAGGGTGCCCGCCGTTATCTTCAATAGAAACGAATGATATTGGCCAAAGATTATTGGACATGTCCGTTCTCTGGTCGGCCGAGCTGTGGGGCGACAGGAATCTGTCACCCCATGTGGGCACCCCCGAACCCCCACAGGCCCTTCGGTCGGCGGCAAAATTGCTCGGTGCATGTATGGTAGCCTTTAGAGTATAAAGGGTTTGCTGACACTTTAGTAAAATTCATCTTACATTTTAACATTGTCTAGGCACCTCATGTTTTACGTAAGATTCTCCCATAAATTCTTTTCATACTTCTTCTTTGCTGGACTGTAAGAGGAATATATTATTCCAGATGAAAGAGCAAAGCTTGCTGCTAAATGCAGTGTGTGTAAAATATTATTTTGCCGTTGGATAGTGTTTTGGAAACACATTCCACATTCTTGTTTCACAGTTCATTAAATATGGGTCTATCACGTAATGATTCGAAATTACCTTTTAGATAATATATCTCTGCGAAGACTCTTAATGTCTGCACACACTTTTGCATTTAAATCTAGAGTGAATTCAAACACAAAATAGATAGCAGCTACATAGGACATTGGTTTAGGGCACAAATCAAAGCAGGCTTTACACTAAAAAATACAGGGTGTACATATTTAGGATATGTTTTTATGTCCAAAGTGCTGCACTAAATGAAATAAAAAATTTTACATAAACATAATTAAATCTGTTACCTTTAGTCTTTACACCAACATGTTAATGTCAAGGTCCTTTCAGTGTAAGGATCTCAGCTGTCCCATGTACCACCTGCTGGTGGCGCTGTGCTAGCGCTTTCCATGACTAGGTTACCTAGTCACCAGCAGGTGGCTCCCTGCAAGCGTGGGCTAGGTGGAGCACACCTTCCTCGTTAGCCTTAGGGCTATATAGGTGTACTTAATTCAGACACGCTTGCTAAGCATTTCTATACCCATCCCTGTCTGAGCCTGGACCCTGGACTGTCACTCCTGATTTTTCCCCATTCTTCTCCTGAACCCTGGGCACTCCTGGACTCTGGACTATTTGCACCTGTTTGTTCCTGTATTGTGAGTCAAATTAACCCTTTTTGTTACCCCATATCTCTGTCTGGATGTCAGTGTGTGTTGCCTATCTGGTCACCCCCTCTGTCCTGGATCCTGACATTCAGTGAGATTCTGTGCCTGGAGCATCGGATTACAAAATTTGGGCTACTTAGTGTTGCTCTGGATCTATTAAAGCCCCCCATACACGTTATAATTTCCCTATAATCAATGTTAGATTCAATAACAATTTATGATCAAAATACCCCCCACATTTATTCATTTTCAATAGTTTTTTTACTTCTTATTGTAAAATGTTGTCATGTAGGAGGGCAGGACACTTCCCCAGTTACACTTTAGTGAACCAACAAAAGCACTAAACACAAATATACACCTTTTACATTTACTTTTAGATTTCTTCAACAAGTATTGCTTTGAAATGTATATATTTCATGTTTTGAAAACTATAATCCTATGTGGTTTGTATCAACCTAATGTTAGTAATACGTAAACAGATATGAAGTATTTGTGGAAGTTTAAAAACAATCTCTAGGAACACTTAAAAAAGTATCTTTGACTTAAGGCTTAGCAAACCAATTAAAGGGTGTCCATTATTTTGTTCTTCGCATGAAGGATATAATCCAAGACACGTTACATCCCACCAGCAGAATGTCCTAATTAACCTTCTCATAGAGTAAGGAGGGTCATAAGACTCTATCTACCATACTCATTATTTCCAGCTTGACAACATAATACACATGAGTACGTTAATGTATCCTTTGAGTTCATTAATGCTTGATTCACTCTTGACTTAATAAAGTAAGTCCTGCCCATTGAGCGGCACACTTCAAGGTCGTGTCAACCATGCTACTTATTTTAAGCAAGATAATTATCTTTTAGCTGCTCGCAGCCTTACATAAAGGATTAAGGCAAGCGCTGGTGTTCCCACAATTGACTTTACATATTACTTAGCCTTTAAATTAAATTGTTAAGTTCTCAGGGCTTACACATAAGGACTTTATTTGTTGTAATATACATATGGGTTCTCTAAAACTCAAATAAAATCAGGACTTTTCTTAGACCAAGACATTTTCAAAAAGGAAATGAGGATGCAGAAGTTTGGCCTGGACAGAGGCTGAATTAACAAATTATTTGTCTTACTAGTGAAACTTTTTTGGTAAACTTTTTTACCTTTTTGGTAAAGGTGTAACTGCAGTGACCAAAGTTTTTCTTAGGACAAAGAACAACTTCAAATTGCTGAAATACATCTGTGGCAGCAGATTTGGAGAATACGCATTTCTTTTCTAGAATGACTGTGTCCCTAAGAAAAAGTCACCTATTATGAAGAGTTTTCTTTGGAAAATTTCATTGAAATAAATTCTTCCACTGTAGCTCAGTATGAGTTTTACAAAACAGACTGACGTAACACTCTAGGATAGTTACCTCCCCCCAGTGAATCCGCAGCCATTGTGAATATCAGCGGACTCCCCAATCACTAGAGAGGCAGGGGGTGACAAATCTGACCTACATGTAAATGCAGACAATGTCTTTCACTCCATCGATGTCCTTGATGATGAGGAGGGAGGGCAGGGAAACACAGCAGAGTACTAGGGAGGTTAACGCATTATGTACAAATAAAAACATTTATTTCAATCAAAATCTATATCACAATTTTCATAAAATGCTGTATTCAAGTCTAAACTTAACATCACATAACATCATAACAAAAGAAACATGGTTACAAGAAAATGTGAGTACACTCAAGCCAGGGGGTGGCCTGTCCCCAGGGACTTTAAAGGTGCATAGAGACTAGATGAACTTAAAATTCAGTAAAAGCAATCATTTATTAGACATGCTAAAATAGTCCAATTAGTAAAAAATAGTTAATTCATTGCAAACATTGTTCAGACGTTGGGCCTGTTGATCCTTTTTAGGTTCACTCCATTTAACAAAGGCTTGATGATCCTGTGCTCATACATTTGGCGCGTTTCACCCCTTTCCCATGGGGCTACAAGTCCTCAAGAGAAAACAAACAGCATGTATAAACATCTACTTTGAATGACATTGATAATTTCCAACATTTCATAACAATTTTGATAGTGGCTACAGTGTTACGTGAGTACACTCATACAGGGGGTGGCCTGACCCCAGGATTTTAAAGCTGCATAGAGACTAGATAAACTGCATATACTTTCGTTTTATATATACAACCGCTATACTGCTGTATTTTTACCCTATAAGAAACATCGTGTCATCGGTGCTTATAACCTTTTTGTTTTCTATTTTTATGCACCTTTGATATTTATATCTATGAAAGTGGAAAAAAAGACACAAAGCAACACAATCAGCCAGAGATGGAAAAAAACAAGGGATTCTGATGTTTCTCCACTGCCATTTTTTAAAACCCTGAATCCTATTCCCCTTGTGCAGAATATCCCAGCCTTGACAAGGATGATTGTATGAAGAACAATTTGACAACATACATTCCATGTGAAATAACGGCACACTACCCCAGCTAGAAAAATTGTGTACTCAATCATAATCCGGAACAGCCAATATATCCATTCTTGCAGAAATACTCCACAATGTGTCCCTAAGCACAAAACCAGCTCCCCAAAAACATTGGATAATAAATCTGGTGAGGAGGAACTCAAACAGGCTGCAGGTAGGTAAGACCTTAAACCAACAACTTTGTTATGAACTGGAACACCAATTGCAAATCAGGTCCAACATATATCCTGCACCCCTACTAAAAGGGATGCAAATTCTACATCATTTCCCACTAGACTAGTGATTTTGCTGAACTGATCTTCAGCTTGCTTCCATTTACAATACAATTGTTTATTAACAGATGGCTTCATTTCATTGTAAAACACCTTGTCAACCATCCTTGAATTCTTTTATTTTTAATTTATATATACCAAGTTCGACTTTGTTATATTTTAAAACATCTGAAACATGAGAATATTCAATTTGTAAGTTTAATGTGGTCACTGGTGATGGCTCGAACCCGGAATTGCGTGTTCGCGAACGGCAAACGCGAACTAGCGCAAAAGTTTGCGAACCTGGCGAATTTTAAAAAACAAAGGGACCCTTTCTGGCCACAATAGTGTTGGGAAAGTTGT
>CM070033.1:71484902-71499647 GCA_036250615.1 Ptychadena robeensis | reverse complement strand
TTGAACAATCACTGGCAGCAGCCTGGCATGCCAGCCAGCAGGCAACAGGGTAGCAACAAACTAGCCATAAAAAGGGTTTTTGGGGTCTTTTCAGGACTCTGTCCTGACAGCAGAGTAACAGCAATGAGGAAGAGTACACTGTAGAAGAACACAGGCAGCTAATAGTTCCCTATGCAGCGCAGCTCTCTGATCTAACTCCCTCCACTCTCTCAATCAGCATGTGAAATGGCATCTCTCCTTGCTGTGCTATAGGGGGTGGGATGGTCCGTGAGGTGGTGGGTGCTGATTGGCTGGATTATGCCTGCTGACTGTGACTCACAGGGTCAAAGTTTCTTCAATGCAAAAAGATAGGGGGCGGGTCGAACTCGCCATATGTTCGCGAAATAGCTTGAACGCGAACATGCGATGTTCACAGCGGGTAGTTCGCCGGTGAACAGTTCGGTCCATCACTAGTGGTCACTACATGCCAATGATGCATGAATGAGATTCATAGCAATAGATAGGTGTGAACTGGGTCACAGTGTTCATTAAAGAGAAATGAAAATGAAAAAACTAACAACAGAAGAGAGAATGAAAAGTTTATTCTGTGTTCACTATTGAATTGTGTATGATTTGAATATTGTTTGTGTCATTTTTTAATAATAATAGCAATACATGAATCCATTAAACTCAACTAAACAATGTTGCTATATAGTCAGTCCAATAAAAGCCAAAGTGTGTCAGACGGCAATAGCTTACTGTAGCTAGGTGTGATTTTCAGACATATATTTCATTTCAGACATTTCAGATATATATATATATATATATATTTTTTTTTTATCAAATCCTAGTTGAATCCTAGTTTTTCTGACAAGTATGTAAGAAAATGAACAGGCTTTTTGGTCATTGGGGTAGGTTCACATAGATGTTTGTTCAGCATCCCATTTTAGGCTGTCCTCCTACCCCCTGTTGTGCGACAGGATTGGGAGGTGTTTTTTGAGCATTGCTCAATGTTTTTCAAAAAACATTTAACATTCCCCTCTAATTGCAGAACCTTTTTTCATATGAACTTGTATATGCAAAGAGTGAGATATATATAAAGATACTCATGTGTATTGGATCTAGTTTTTAAATTATGTTACCCAACTATTTGTGAATGAATACAGGTGTGCCTGGCACCCTTTACACATTCCTAAGAGAGTTCATGAGATATGAGTCAGTTATTAGTTCTACCATTCTGCTTACTCTCTGCACAATTGTTATGCCCTGCACTGTAATCCAATATTTCCTTGTTAAAGTCCAGATGCCAAATTACCAGGAATACCTGTGTATAAATGCCAGTGGGTAAACATTACTTAAAATCACCTTTACAAATGTAAACTAGAGCTGACAAAATAACAGTCTAAGATGTGGGGATAAGTCACCCTACTTTAACGTGGGGTCTTCCCCTTGTTTAGGTATGGAATCAGAGTGGGTTTGGCTCCTCAATAAAGTCAAAACAGGTGCTGGAAAAGGTGTAACAAAAGCCCAAAGATTCTACCGAAACCCTGTAAAAACACTTGCAAATAGTCTTAATAAGGTTTAATGATTTTACATATCAAGCCATCAAATACTAGGAAAAATGCCCTGCAAATGTTTGTGTGAACTTACCCATAGTCTCAAGAGTGTAACAGAATCATTTTATTTGAGTGTTTTTTTAGTTTCACTATTAGTTTTAATAATAGAACCATACAAATCCCTACCAGACAGGACTTACTGCCCTTTTTTCAAAGCAATCACACATTCTTTTACTAGTCTTCTTCACAGTAGACCAGCTTACGAAAAGAAAGCACATTTCATCTCAGCTCTTTTTAGATTTTTACTGACACAAGGGAAAATATTTTCTATAATTATCTAACTTTCAAGAAAACATTTCATAGTAACCTTACTAATAATTCAAGTTGATATGACGATGTACGATGTACGAGTAAATAATTGTAAAGCTGTTTATAGTAAATTTCTAAGGATCTTTGCTGCTTCCGTGGTGCAAGCGCTGGTGAAAGATTTGCTTTTGTTTCAATAACACTTGTCCAGTTGATTGATGAGAATATTGATTGAAAAGTTTTGTTCAGTGAAGTCTGACAGGTGTTGCATATTCATCATTGCAATCCAGTTAGACTCACTCACTGACTGTGCATCTGCTCTTGCTCGGTGCCATCATCATCATATTTTGTTCTTACTCTGCCAGTTTCTTATTGAACTTGGTCAGCAGCCCAACAATAAAACTAAAAAAACTTCCTTCCCTTCAGTTTTAGTTGAGCCTTGGTTTCCGCTGTGATGTGATGACTAATCATTTTGCCTAATGTTCAACATCAGCTAGAAATTCTAGCAAATCATGTCAACTATTTGTAACGTCCTGGCATAAACTTTCACACTAGATTGCAAGATCACACTATATCTTAACAATTCCTTATCATTTTAGCACATACTAACAAAATATAATATCTATTATTGAGGTTGCATTTTATAACAAAATACCAATAGATACCAAATACAATAAATGTATTGGGGCACCTGCCTTTACAAACACGAGAACATAAATTACATTCATTCAATTCAATGAGCTTTAATAGTGCCAGCTTTAATGTTTAGGAGTGTGTTTATGGGGATTACCATTCTCTCAGGAAAGCATGTTTGGAGTCAGGAGGCCCGGCTTCACCTCCCTAGCGCACTGCTGAGGTCCAGATTTCTGTACCAAAAGCGCACCATAGACTTCAATGGTAAATTTTTCTTTATCCGAGGCCTGTAATTTTCCAAAATAATAATAGACTATCATGAATATAATAATGTTTGAAACAAACAATTATGCAAAATTATGTAAAAAAAAAAATTTTTGAATAAAAATAATGAAAAAAACACAAAAATCAGGGCACAAAGCTATGCTGCTATGTACTGAATCTCGCCCAACTAAAGTCTCTGGTGCCCCAGATGTTCCCATTTGCAGTTAACCCTCTCTAACCTGGTATGATAAAATCACACCAGGGAAGAGAGGGTTACTGCAAATGGGCACATCTGGGACACCAGAGACTTTATTTGGGCGATGTTTATTACAGTACAGTTGCACATTTAAAGCAGTATTCTTCATAGAAAACTGCTTTCGTGCAATTTACTGTTTAAATTCCCCGCTGCCTCCCCTGTCATCACGTCACTCAGAGGGGGGGGGAGAAGAGACAGAGCTGGCTGGCAGCATGTTACATCCGGGACACCGGGACAGCGCAAAACTGTAAGTATGCGCTCCCGGAGCCCCAAAGTGTACTGGACGGCACCATCTCGTCCAGTGCTACAGTAGCAGCGCTGGACGAGATGGTGCCTTCCCGACCGCTAGGGCGGTTAAGGTTAGGACTCTGTGCAAGACTGTCAAGTTTTCAGCACATATTCATGTCCTTCATTCATTTATGGAATGGAAAATATCTTGGAATCCTGAATTATTCAGTCATGAATCACCCTGAATCATCCTTTAAATGGCCAAACCCAACCTCTGCAAAACAATCACCATAATTCACCCTCAACCAACATTCAATGCTTACCATTGCACTTGGGGGTTTAAGACATACAGTCAGGTCCAAAAATATTGGGACATCAACACAATTGGCTTTATACGCCACCACAATGGATTCGGAATGAGACAAACATGATCTGCTGTAACTGCAGACTGTCAGCTTTAATTTGAGGGCATTTACATCCAAATCAGGTGAACGGTGTAGGAATTACAACAGTTTGCATACATGCCTCCCACTTGTTAAGGGACCAAAAGTAATAGGATAGAATAATCATAAATCAAACTTTCCTTTTTTACTACTTGGTTGCAAATCCTGAGCAGTCAATTACAGCCTGAAGTCTGGAACGCATAGACATCACTAGACGCTGGGTTTCATCCCTGGTGATGCTTTGCCAGGCCTCTACTGCAAGTGTCTTCAGTTCCTGCTTGTTCTTGGGAAAATTTTCCCTTCAGTTTTGTCTTCAGTAAATTAAATGCATGCTTAATCAGATTAAGGTCAGGTGTTTGACTTGGCCATTACATAAAATGACACTTCTTTCCCTTTAAAAAAAACTATTTGGTTTCTTTTGCAGTATGCTTTGAGTTATTGTTCATCTGCACTGTGAAGCGCCGTCCAATGAGTTCTGAAGCATTTAGTTAAATATGAGCAGATAATATTGCCTGAAACACTTCAGAATTCATCCTGCTGCTGTTGCCAGCAGTCACATCATCAATAAATACAGTTTTAGTTGAGCCTTGGTTTTCACTGTGATGTGATGGCTAATCATTTTGCCTAATGTTCAACATCAGCTAGAAATTCTAGCAAATCATGTCAACTATTTGTAACATCTTGGGGGAATTTTCCCTTCAGATTTGTCAGTGAATGAAATGCATGTTCAGTCGAATTCAGGTCAGGGGATTGACTTGGCCATTGCATAACATTACACTTCTTTCCCTTAAAAAAAAACCTCTTTAGTTGCTTTTGGGTCATTATCCATCTGCACTGTGAAGCGCCTCTAAGAAATATGCCACCTGGGAATGATAATTCATAAAATATGAAAATATCACCTAGCATCTATATTTCCCACCTCGGTTCTTTTAGGTGATTTGATGGCGAAAAGAAAACACACCGTTGTAGGTAAACCAACAAAATATATATTATATACACATGTGACACAACAAGGAGAACCTCAAAAGCCAAAAATAATGCATTACATCACATCAGACAATAATAAATCAATCACACCACAATAACACACCCCATATACCTCAACACAATCATATGGTATACATTACCAATGGTCAAAGTCTGGCTGTCTCCCTGACCCTTCTGGCTGGGCCTCAGTTCTGTGTGGACTGCCCCCTCACTGGTTGGCCTTGCTGATCCCCCTTCTGGTTGGCCTCCGCTGTGCTTTGTGGACTGCCCTCTTTTTATACCCCAAATCCCTTTGAAGTTCATATCTAGAATCTAGATTCTCCTTACATAAATATTTGAAACCTTAAATACTGGAATTTCCCAGGATCTGGTCCAAAACTTCAAAAGGGGGTTCCTGTTTTCCTGGATCATAAACTGTTGACACATTCTAGAGAGGGGACATTCTTTTGTTTTAAGGACAGCTAATAAGATAAGGCTTCCTTCACCCAGCTTTTCTCAGATATATGCTAAACACATCAAAGACATGACAGCTGGTCAGGACTGACCAATTTTACAACTGTTAACTAACCAGTTTTAACCCACAATCTACTCTACAGATCAAATCTACCGATATTATGTTTCTGCCATACATATATATTAATAATATTTTTGTTGTCCATAACCATAAATCAACACACCGTCCAATGAGTTCTGAAGCATTTGGCTGAATATGAGAATCAGATAATATTGTCCCAAACACTTCAGAATTCCTCCTGCTGCTTGTCAGCAGTCACATCATCAATAAATACAAGAGAACCAGTTCCATTGGTAGCCATACATGCTCACGCCATGACACTACCAACACCATGCCTCACTGATGAGGTGGTATGCTTTGGATCATGAGCAGTTCCTTTCCTTCTCCATACTCTTCTCTTCCTATCACCCTGGTACAAGTTAAACTTGGTCTCATCTGTCAATAGGACGATGTTCCAGAACTGTGAAGGCTTTTTTAGATGTCGTTTGGCAAACTCTAATCTGGCCTTCCTGTTTTTGAGGCTGACCAATGGTTTACATCATGTGGTGCACCCTTTGTACTCACTTTGGTGAAGTATTCTCTTGATTGTTGACTTTGATACACATACACCTACATCCTGGAGAGTGTTATTGATCTGGACAACTGTTGTGAAGGGTGTTTTCTTCACCAGGGAAAGAATCATTCGCTCATCCACCCTGGTCTTCCATGGTATTCTGGGCCTGTTGGTGTTGCTGAGCTCACCTTCTTTTTAAGAATGTTCCAAACAGTTGTTTTTGCCATGTCTAATATTTTAGCTATCTCTGATTGATAACTGGTTTGTTTTGTTTTTCCAACCTAATAATGGCTTGCTTCACTAATAGTGACAGCTCTTTGGATCTCATCTTGAGAGTTGACAGCAACAGTTTCTGAACTCTTGACCTTTTATCTGTACATTGTAATTGGGATAATGAGGTAATATCACACACCTGGCCATGGAACAGCTGAGAAGCCAATTATGCCATTACTTTTGGTCACTTAACAAGTGGGAGGCACATGTGCAAACTGTTATAATTCCTACATCATTCATCCGATTTTGATGTAAATACCCTCAAATTAAAGCTGACAGCTTAATTCCAATTGCATTGTGGTGGTGTACAGATTCAAAATGTTTGAATTGTGTCGATGATTTGTACAGCTATTAAGGGAAAACCTTTGCCTCTTATGTATAGATGTTTGTGCATGGGGAACTGTTAAACGTTTGTGTGGAATTTTTTTGTGTAATGCTAATCCCAAAATACACTTGCTATATTTTTTGAATTTGGGCATTTGTAAATAATGATTAGTGAATTGAATAATTAAATGATCCACAATAATACCAAGAAAGAATGTATTACACAAAACGTTAGGTGGTCAGAGAAGTGGCCATTATCCTTCCTTGACAATGAGTTTGTAAGTCAGTGAGAATGTATTCCACTATATATATATATATATATATATATAATCATTTCGTACAGAAATAATCCTGCCAACAAAGCAGATGGACCAAAGGCAAAGATTATCCCCGAGGGTGTCGTAACAGCTTCAAAACCGATCCATCCGTGAGGATGAAAGAACAGGCACCCTGAGACCTCTCCTGCTGAACTAGTCACATGCAATAGTGTTTTTTTTTCTTCTCAGGAACTCTTTTAGAAGAAAAAAAAACCTTAATTTTTGCATCCACAGTTCTGACATTATTTGTGGTAAAACTGTTTTAAAAATGAAAGGATGTACACATGTAAACCCCAATTCTATAAAGAACTGTAACGGTAAAGAGTAGTCAGTAAATATTTTGACTTGACTGGTTCCTCCCCTAAACCCTTAAAGTAATAATAAAAAAAAATTAAGAAATCCCTTTCTCTTTCCTTAGTTTTCAACAAAAACACGGTTTATCTTTATGTAGTGCAGGCTATGATCTGGAACTAGACAATATGCACTGTGTGGTTTCCTGACATTGTGTGTTACAAGTTGTAAGTATAGATGGTTGAAATGAAGTAAATTCGTTCAACTAAAATTTTTTAAATAATTTTACATTTCTAATCTATTGCGAATTCTCAATTTTTCATGCTAATTTTCCACTGCAAAATTTCGACTTAAAAGTTGAAACTTAAACTTAAAAGTTTCTAATTAAAAAATGTAGACTTATCAAATTAGAAAAAGAGCTTTCATGTAATAGTGTTGATCATGAATATAATAACATAATATTCATTTTTATACATGATAAGGATGTTCAGATTTTAAGTTTCAAGTTTGAAATTTTTGGTTAATTTTCAACTTTTTTGTCATAAAGTCGAAATGCTAACTTTTTGTGAAAAAGTTGAAAATTTCTACTTAGCTGTTCACATTGCAATTTTTTTGACCATCCCTAGTTGTAAGGTACAATATGTCTGAGGTTATAGTTAACCCACATTGAGGTTTGGCATCTCTAATCCCTGGATCTTTATGCCAGATCCCTGAATCTATATCCCTGGATCTATATGACAGAAAAGTCTATAATAAACTGTTGGAACCTATCCTTTAAAAACTGCCAATCTGAGTTTGTTTGTAATTAAATATTATATTATATTATATTTTATATGTGATTATATATTGATATACTGTGATTGGACATCTGTATGTAATGACAACATAAACAGACTCTGTCCTCTATACAAGGCTGAACTGTACTACTCCCTACCCCAGTACAGTTGTGTTGTTATAGTAAATGGTGGGGAAGACTCTGATTGGCTGCTGTTTTTTTTAGGAGTGCGCACTTTTTGCACAGTACTTTCCCATTTCCCAAATGAAGCTGACCTTTTTTTAAAAGGCAACCCCAGGCTTCCAAATTTCTCTAAAAATAGATTACAATTGTGCAAAGCAGCTGAAGAAGTCTGGTTTAAATGCAACGCTCCTCCTGTGGATAACCTCAATATTCATTAAAACAAATGATGCAGTTCTTCTCTTCTTTCAGATAAAGAAAATGGTTCTCTTGATACTTCATGCTAATAAAATGTATAACAACAGCTAAGCTCCATTGTTTTGTTACAAGTACACTAATATTTCTCTAATTACACGACTTATATTAGGACCCTTTTGGGTCATTACAGTGTGTTAATGCACCACGACAGACCAGAAAATGTAGTCACACTATTTTTCTTAACTCAGCACTTCACGGTGCATGGTAATCCCACACCATTCATTCATACACTGGTCTGCTGCACACATTTCAGTTGTCTTCCTTTAATGGACCATATAAATTGAATGTAACACTTTTTACTGCCTTCTGCTACAGCCAAATATTTCATGTGTGACTTGTCAATCCTGCACTCCTGAGCCATTTTTATACACCCCAGTACCATGATTTGAAGTATAGTTGGAGTGCCTTTTTCTTGTTTTAACGTTTGATGTATGGATCACATAAAAACCTTTTCTGGTCAGTCTTCTCTGGACAGGTTCCTGCCAGTTTTGGGCTGTTGGCTTTGCTAGACAGTTTCCCATTTCAAGGTAGGTAAAGAAGTGTCTTTTAGATGCACCTTATTTATCTCTTGCAAACCCTGCATCTACAGTCCTCAACATTGTCCATTTGCACCTCAATTTAATTTGAAATCTAATTGGTTAATGATACCCCTGA
This sequence comes from Ptychadena robeensis, assembly GCA_036250615.1. Lineage (NCBI taxonomy): Eukaryota > Metazoa > Chordata > Amphibia > Anura > Ptychadenidae > Ptychadena > Ptychadena robeensis. Next base: position 71,490,856 of record CM070033.1, on the reverse strand, counting down.
ATATAATCAATTAATATATCCCTGATTTTGTTCATGTGTCACTATAAAGCCAGGAACACAGGTGTAGATATGGGCCAGATCATTGCCATCTATTTGGCTCATATCTTATGCGACCATCTCTGTTTTAAAAAACAGGGATATCGGACATGACCTTAAACCACGGTAGATGTCCATTACTTTGCATGGAGACCGGGAGACACAGCACTTGCCATATCTCACAGCAGATGTTATTGTATAAACCTTTGGCAACAAACGTAAGTACTCCCCTATGTTAAACTGTAATGGGTATGGAGTTCAGTTGAGCTTCACAGGTTTGCACTTGAATCCTCTTCCACTCCATATGACAACATCAAGGAGCTGGTGGATGTTAAAGACCTTGTACCCAGGTGTCAACAGGGTTTAAGTCTGGAGACATGCATGGTCAGTCCACAACCTTTATCCTCGGTTTCTTAAGCAAAACAGCGGTCATCTTGAAGGTGTGTTTCTGGCTGTTATCATGTTGGAATACTGTCCTGCAGCCCAGTTTCCACAGGGAGGTAAATATACTCTGCTTCAGTATGTCAAAGTATTTTGGCATTCATGGTTCCTTTAATGAACTTTAGCTCCCCAGTGCCAACAGCCAACTCATGCAGCCCCAAACTATGACAGTCCCACCACAATACTTAAATTTAGGCAAGACATACTTGTACTAATTACCTGGTTGGTGCAACACACTATAGATCTCATTCTTGTTCTGTAGCCTATGGGCTGCCAGCATCTAATATTGTAGACTCTTCATTTTTGTTCTATGACGTGTCCTGTGTAGAGGGTGGCCATTTTGGTATTGACAAAATTAGCTTTTTCACATCAAATCATACAGCAATGAAAAAATAGCAGTGACAGTAAGTGACAGTAAGCAATAAGTGACACTTTTGATATGCAGAATATAATGGACTACCTGGATCAACACATACCATAAATGCAGAGGATTCCAAACAATAGGTACCCTATTTCATGCCCTCTTCAGATAAACCTTTTCTCACTGTTCACTATAATAAAATGGTGGCCCGGTGATGTCATGAAATACTGTGGAAGAAGCCACTACATTGCATCCACCAGCTACTGGGTCCTTGTCACTATGCACCCACTAGGGAGCAATTGCGGCAGAAGCTGCCAAATTATATTTTTGTTATTCAACCCCTCCTTCTAATTGTTATTTTAAAAAGCCATTATATTATTAAATGTTGATTATTCCGGTTTGGGTTGTTTAAGCTTAGTTTTTCTTTTGGCATTTTGTACTTCTACCCACTCCTTAATTTTTTGTCTTGTGCCAATCAGATTTATAGTTTAAACCAGCAGCCTCCTGGCATAGAGGTCATTCTGACCTGACCACTGCCTGCCCATGTATAAGGTGTAGCATGTTCGCGAAAATGATTGCACGGGAAAGACTAGGCAGCTTGTGTATTTCACAAGAATAACAGGTAGACTGCAGAGATATTGTTATTGATCAATTTGTCTATATTTAATTCAAGCTGAGTGGCCTACTCCAAATTGATAAATGCTATGGATCCCAAGGCAATCTAGCTGAATATTTTTCCTGATATTTCTGGATATTTCCTGGACTTGGTTTCTAGGTATTATTATAGGAACCATAGGTGAAAATGAAAGCATAGCTCAGTAAGCCATGAATGTACCTGTGTAGAACTGTACCTTTGAGCAAATATGGAAAGAACAACATTAGTTCAAAATACAAATGTAGCAAAATAAATTTTAATCTCTTTTTCATGCACTTTCATAAATGTAATAGTTTAAAAATAGTGCATGCACTCCTTGGATCTACTGACTGAATAAATAAAGCATGGCTACAGTGAGTGTATAACTCTCGCCAAACCTGTCTTAAGTCGCTCATGGCTTATTGATTGCTTTTTTTAAGATGCTATCATCTCAGCAACCCAGCACAGGATATTAACTCACACGGTAGATAAAATAAATTATTGCTTTGTCTAAGTTGTTAAGAGTGATGTTTCTCTCACTGCTTAGGACACAAAAGCAACACAGCACAAATAAATATAGATTTACCTGAGGAGCTGGCAAAGATGAATGCAGGGATGCAACGCCCAAGATAACCATAAAGCCCAAAGAACAAAAAAGAGCCATGTCATGAGATTAAAAATGTCTAATATATTCTCAGGCATTTCTCTTCTATTGTAGTAGCCCCAAGATTGACCACTTGGTAGCACATTTGAAGCAATTTATGATTTCACAACTTTAAAGAACCTCATCCCCATATTTAATTTGGATTCACTAAAGGAAATTATATAAAATAAAAATCATGAGAACCATTTGAAGGATGTGCATAAACAGCAAAGCACCTTAATTATTTTCCTTCGAGTTGTCTTAAAGTAAATGTAGTTTCTCTTGTCAGATACAATGCACACTATAACTTCTAAAGCTTGGCATAAAAGTCTTGATTTTCAGTAGATTTCTGTGAAATCAATCACTGGACCATAAATCGCACGTAAAATTGATCAAGCAGGAATTGGACCTGTCTGTAAAATTAAGCCAATCGCTCAGGAATCGCGGAACATTATATAATTTCCGAGTAGAACAGCTGTGAGCTGGAGATCGCACGATCTGTGATCGATCGATCGCGGGAAAGAATTGGCCAGGAAATGAAGACGTCATATGGTGCAGTGTGCAATCGATTCTGTAAATGGAATTGATTCCGGAATCGCATGCACAATCGTTTAATAGATCGATCACTGGAAAATCTAAACATCTATGCCCAGCTTTAGGAGTTATTCCCGCTTCAAAATGATTTCTTTACACATCAGCTGTTTTCAGAAGATTCAATACATTTATAGTTGTGTCTCCCTGAATAGGGTGGCCCACATTGGAATTACATGAGGATGGTGAAACACCCCCCGTATTTGATTTCCCCTTGATACTCAAGGGCAAGGGGACTTTTAATCGCCACAATTTTCAAATTGGAGTACTTAGTACACTGCATATGCGTTTATATAAAAATTGTTGCTTAACTTATTGTACCTCAACAGGAGGTCCACTGACATAAAGTAACATCAACATTCGTATACACATTCAACACATTCTTGATATAATGCAGTTACAGTGTCAATGTGCATACATCATCAAATGATATAAAATTATACAAAACACCAGAAAAACATGTACACAAATAGTCAGGACGGAGGATTCTATGGCTGTTTTCAGAAGATAATGTATTTTTTGTTGATTTGAGCTCATTGGACAATTCTGCTGACCCAATATAACGGAAGGCAAAGTTAAGCAAACCGAAAAAGCTAATTTTCAGCCCCTTTTGAAACAATACATATTTTGCAGGTTTGCCCCGCAAGATGAGATAATGATGTACACTAGTATAACAATGTTATTATGGGGCATAGAACATGGCTGGAGATCAAGCAGGATTTTGTTCAGGTTGGTCCTGCTGCAATGCTTAATAGCTGGTCTGTAAATTTAGCCTCACATTCATAGAATTTAATGTCATGTCCAGAACAACAGGGTCCCCTTCTCTTGTGTCTGTACTTGTAGTTTGTACTTGTATATAAGCTTCTTTGTCTTTCCACCATAATCTAATGTTCTGCAAATATGTTAAATTAAATATGTTACTTACTATCCCCCCCCCCACCCCCACCTTTCTTTTTTTGTGAATCCCTTAAACAATTCCCCTTATTTAAATCTACATATCTTAATTTAGTAAATATATTAACATTACCCAATGTTACTGTCCATACCAGTTAAACTTTACGGAAGAATTACTGGCTTGATCACAAATATACTGCCTTTTTTTCTTTTTTTGCTTATAATGCATAAAAGCAACTAAAGATCACACTGCATCCTTCACATGTTCTCCAATGCCCTTGAATTTTAGTGGGTACATCCAAAAGAAAAAAGAACACAAAAAGGTTTTCTTGGACATGTCAAGTACCCAGGGTTTCTCAAGGGAAAAATAGTCAAAGAAGGTAATTCAATAAAGTCCTTAGAAAGTCTATTGGTAATTCATTTTTGCATATTTTATTTAAAAGATACAGATACAGGCCCAATACAGATTTCTGTACCAAAAGCACACCATAGACTTTAATGGAAAAAAGTTTTTCACATTGTAAGCCTGTAACTTCCCAAAGTATGTCCATACAGGAGTCTGGTAGACATCCTGAATATAATAACATGTTCAGATGCTTTGTGAATAGCTCATAAAATCAGTTGATGTATATTTAAAAAGAAACTGTATCATGTAAATTAGCACAGCAACCACTAGATGGCATTTGCCAGGTTACATAGGAGAGCATTATAATACATTGAAATCAGTGTATTACATTCAGTTCTGTGCACTTGGTGTTTCCGCCCCCAGAACGCCTGTCACATCGGGAGAGAAGCTAAATAAGGCAGCTGTAGGAGGACATGGGGACACCAGATCGTTTATTCAGATGAGTATTTTACATAGGTAATAATATAGAATAGTGTTTTCAATGCAGAAAACACTATTCAACATGATTTTTATTTAAAACTCCCGCCCGCGCCTTATGTGAGATGTGACATCATCACATGGGGGGGAGTGATCCATTCTCCTGCAGCTGCCTCTTCATTAGATCGGAGCCACACGGATCAGTGAGTTTGAGCTCCTGTGGCTCCGATCTCTGCCTAACAAACTCAGCTTGTCCTGTGCAGTTCTAACAGGTTAAAGCTGGGCGAGCTGGGACCATCAGGAACAGCAGGGGGTCTAAACACTTCTAGCTTCTAAATAAAATAAAAACATTTGATTCTTTTGTGATTAGCTAGAATGTATTTATTATGGTTATTCCCAGGGTCAACATCAGTATCAATTTAACAGTAATCCGGTTGTGATCACAAAGAATATTTTCTTTCCTAAGACAGCTAAACAGCATTTCATTTTCCCTTAGATATGTTAATTAAACAGTTCTCATCAATTATATGTACGGTAAAATGAATTGAACTATAACTGTTCAGCTCGTCATTTTTGTCAAAAATGTAAGAAGAATTTTAATATAACCCAGCACACAGTGATTTCACGTTAATTGATAATTTGCTCCGAACATACAGTATGAAGCCATAATCATGAGCACTGCAAGATTAATTTAAATTCATTTTTAGAGAAATTCCAGTTTTTGCTGTCAACTACAGGAATACTTACTGTCATTATTTAAAAAGAAACAATAAAGTACTCAGTGTTATACAAATGATTTAAAATTGTGTTTTACAATGATGTTCCTAGACACAGATAGGAAGCAGAATATGCAGTAGAAAAAAATTGTCATACTATATAGAAGAGTAAACCTAGGAAGAAATCACTATGAATACATGCTGCCATGCTGCTAAGGTATTAACGGAAGGCAGTAGTACATTATTTTTCATTCACTTTCCATTTGTACAACCAAATACATAAACAATCCACAATAAACAATAATGACATATTGGAACAGAAAAGAAAATGGCTATTAACACAACAAAAGTGCATCCTCGTATAAGAGTTCACAAGGTAATCAGTTTCTAACTATTTTATTTATGTATTTTATTAAAGTAAATCTTCCACACATGTATGGAACTAATTGGATTTTAGAAAGAATACTGAAGTATTCTAATCAGCCATCCTCACAAAGAATCATAAGTCCTATATTTTATAAGGCAATTACAGGAAGGGTTTAGCTTAGGCATGCCCAAAGTCTGGCCCGGGAGCCAAATGTTGCCCATATTCACTTTTACAATCGTCAAGCCTTTAACCACATACAAGATTTGCACTTGATGTTTAGGCCAATCGAATGCAGTTCTCGCTGTAAATCAGCTTTGTCAGGTCCCCGTCATAGAAATGCACTAAGCGCAGGGGAGCCGACAGGGCCGAGAACATAGAGGAGACATACCCCAGTTCCCACCCATAGTTATCTGGTGGCACTTTGTTACCCCAGGGGATTTTTTTCACC
>CM070033.1:71470180-71484802 GCA_036250615.1 Ptychadena robeensis | reverse complement strand
ATAAGTTAATCTTTAAAGTCTAGTAGGTCAAAAATGTGACAACACTGCAGAATTATTGTTGTTTAATTGTTTAACTCAACTGTTTCAATGTTTGCGGTGCGTTAAACGGGGAGTTTGGTGTATCAGAGTTTGTTGTGTGTGAACTGTGAAGCCGGAGTGACCTTTAAACTAGCTGATCGATACGACTGTGAGAGTCTCAGAGGGATCACCGATCCACAGGTCAGGTTGGATACCCCAATCTCCACTGCGGTCTTCACCTATAGACAAGCCCCCGCCTGGGGCGATACGATATGCCTACCCGACTTCGGTTGCCCCCAGGACTTAACGCACAAGGTACCTCACCTGAGAACTGAGACCGGTGAAATCCTCCAAGACCCCCCTCTAGGGAGTGAGTTCAGAAACAGTGACAGATGCAAAGTCCAGGTTTGTGGCAGGGGTCATACAAAGGAGATCATTCCAATCAAACACGGTCTAAGGGTAATCACTCATTGCACTTTATTTTCTCATTGACTATCATTGTTGAAATCCTTCGTGCGGATTTATTTTTTGCCATGGATTCCCCTCTGTCATGTCATTGTCCAGGTGTTAGACCCCTTGAAATAACTTTTCCAACACTATTGTGGCCAGAAAGGGTCCCTTTGTTTTTTAAAGTTCACCTGCCCATTGAAGTCAATGGCGCGTTGGCGCGTTCGCGAACTGTCGCGAACGGCAAAATCCGGGTTCGTGCCACCACTAATAGTATGGTGTGACACAATTTCACTATTAACTAGGACATAACTAGGACTTGATTCAAGTTAGCAAGACTGCCATCTCCCTAGTGAATGGCTAATGCTTTACAATAATAATGCCAAGTATTGGAATTAGTGAAAATGGTTAAAAGAATTTCAAGCTGAATAGTTGGCTCCCACATATTTTTTCTCACCAAACCTGGCCCTCTTTGCAGAAAGTTTGACACCCCTGGTTTAGATGAAAGCTTATCTACTAGATCTAGCGGGGGAAAAAAAGACTAAGGGGGAGTTACCACATCCGTCGGGACCCCCTCCACTAAGTGTATTGCTTGGCATCTGTAATTTTACTATGGTATGTGGTTTTGCACTAAAGGAACAGCTGTATTTTTTCCAGTCTAGATTTGTTTCTATATGAAAAGTACTTTGATCATTGTGCAGCATAATTTTTGCAGACATTTCAGTAAGGTTTGCGAGGTAACTAATAAAATGAAAGCACATGTTGAATTACTTCCTATCCTCTCCTAAGGATGTGCTAACAAAACTGTGGATGATCCTTTTTATATTTTAGAAAACACCAGCCTCAGGCCTTGCTATTAGTAAAGACACAAGCCAGGGGGGAAACTATTTCTTGTTAAGACCTTTGCACTTAAGACAAGCTCTGTCATTCGCCATAGCTGTATACTGAAAATAATCTGATATATGCTGACTAAAACCTGGCTTTGAGATGTGAAATAACTTAAGCTAGCCATACACGTGTCGGATTCCATGTCCAATCGATTCATCATCCGATCGATTCCGGCGATTCTGCCGGGAATCGCAGGTGTGATCAATCGGCCAATTAAGAGTATCCATCGCAGCATACCACCTTGTCCAACGGATTCCGGGACGGATCCGTGTCCGATTGTCCACCTCACAAATGGCAACTCCCCCTGATCCGGACAGATCCGTCGGATCCGATTCTGAGCCCCTGATCAATCGGACGCGAACGATCGGACCAGGTGGGCTGCATGCGATTCCGGCACGATCGTTTGGCGTGCACGCGCCCGGAATCGATCGTGCTGGAATCCGGTGCGAATCCGACACGTGTATGGGGGCCTTTAGACAGCATAAGGCAGGTTTCAGTAGCTCTCTGTAGGGGAGAACCAAACAGGAACACACTAAATGTCAAATGTACATACAGAGACAGAAGTTTTCTGATATTTCAGTAAATATGTGTAAGTTTAAGGAGAACATTCAGCAGGTACCTTCAACGGATGAGATAGGTCAAGTGGAATTACACTTAGCAATGTAGTGGGATGTTGAAATGAATTCTCAGCAGGCCAGAAACACACTTGAACCAGATAGAAATAAGTTGATGTCATGTTTTCGTTCATTAATTGCTAATTAAATCAAGCTGGAGGTTCAGTAATTTTATTTTCATCTTACATTTCAATCAAATTTCTGTTCACAACACAAAAGCATACCTATTGGCAATCATCACATGCTCCTTCTCATTACTTAGCAACATGGGATCTGTCAGAATGACAAAAACAATGTTTTTAGACACTAAGAAATGTAATTGTCATCAGAAGGTCCTTATTAGCTTTCTTTAATGCGGTATATACTAAGCCCCACAACTTGCCATATACAGTGGCTTGCAAAAGTATTCGGAAGTATTGGAATTCCATGTGAAAGACCAAAACAAAGTGGTGTACATGTGAGAAGTGGAACGAAAATCATACATGATTCCAAACATCTTTTACAAATAAATAACTGCAAAGTGGGGTGTGCGTAATTATTCAGCCCCCTTTGGTCTGAGTGCAGTCAGTTGCCCATAGATATTGCCTGATGAGTGCTAATGACCAAATAGAGTGCACCTGTGTGTAATCTAATGTCAGTACAAAGAACACACCAGACAGGTCAGGGATAAAGTTATTGAGAAATGTAAAGCAGGCTTAGGCTACAAAAAGATTTCCAAAGCCTTGAACATCCCACGGAGCACTGTTCAATCGATTATTCAGAAATGGAAGGAGTATGGCACAAATGTAAATCTACCAAGACAAGGCGTCCACCTAAACTCACAGGCCGAACAAGGAGATCGCTGATCAGAAATGCAGTCAAGAGGCCCACGGTGACTCTGGACGAGCTGCAGAGATCTACAGCTCAGGTGGGGGAATCTGTCCATAGGACAACTATTAGTCGTGCACTGCACAAAGTTGGCCTTTAGAGTGGCAGGAAAAAAGCCATTGTTAACAGAAAAGCATAAGAAGTCCCGTTTGCAGTTTGCCACAAGCCATGTGGGGGACACAGCAAACATGTGGAAGAAGGTGCTCTGGTCAGAATACTTTTGCAAGCCACTGTAACATCACTGGACATTGTTATATAGTCAATATACCAAAATACCAATACACAAAATATACAATAAATCCAACATTATAAATGCATAAGCATATTTGCAATACTCTTGCAGGTCCATTTTAGAATGGAACTTCAGTTACAATATTATTACTCTCGTTTTAATCTAAGGTGTAGTAGATGATAGAAAGTTAAAATAAACCAAACAAACAAAACATTTAAACTAAATACGAGTGAGAAAGAGATCGTCCAATGGACTACTGTCGACTTTTGTAGAAGATAGAATTTCCCCTCAGTTTGGAAAATTTTCCGACATGACAGGCAATTGCAAATTTAGCACTCCTTCCTCATTAGTCACATTCTTTGAGAGGTTGTCAGGATCCAGAGAAGAAGGAGCGACCAGCCATGCATATGTTAACCTAAAGTGGTTTATTGTGCACTTACATGACAGTAACAACCAAACAGGTGCAAAATAGTCCAGAGTTCAGATTCAGATGTTCTGGGTTCAGGGTTCAGAGATTGGAGTAAAAATGCTCAGCCAGCATGGATAGGCAAACCTATATAGCCTTAAGTCTAACAAGACAGATGACCTTAACCCAGCCCATGCTTGCAGGGAGCCATCTGCTGGTGACCACGGAAACAACCCAGGGAAGGGCAAGCACAGTGCCACCAGCAGGTGGTACCCGGTACAGCCGAGGTCCTCGCTCCATCATGAGCTTTACTAACAGCAGATTTCTACCAGTGATCTATAAACAGAACAGCAATTTGTGGAATTTTAATATTGATAGTCGATATCAAAGGATCACACCACACCACAGTGTGATCAATGCAAAACTAGGCTTTCAATTAGATATCCGTATCAACCGGATTTAATTATGAATGGATTTTTTGAACTATGGGTATTGCTCGTAAAGTAAATTAAAAAGTAACGAAGTAATAACAAATAATTAATGTATATGTTTTAGAGATCTGCTACTGGTTACTTAGAACTGTATATCTGAATACCTTTATTTTGTAAATATTTTGAGAAATCGAGCAGTAGCCAAAAGCCCCCTTGATGTGGTATTCCCAATGCTTGGCTGACAATGATCTTTTGGTGGTTTCAAGCTGTGCATTCTTTTGGAAACCTCTCAAAAATTCTTTCTTATACATTAGAGGCAAGCTGTTTGGGTGGGGAGTTTACAGAAGCTTGTATGTTCATAAGAACATAAAAACAATTGAAAAGACTTAAGGCTGGAATACACTGCTCGAAATTTGAGCCAATAGAGAGATCTTGGCAATAGCATGATGACTCCTGCCACCTGCTTTATTGCATGTTGCTCTAAGAATGAGGAAACATGCCTTATGATCTGCTGGGAAACCAACACTTTCAAGAGGGTTGACTCCCCTTGATCTCAAAGCTCAGTGGTTTCTACCAGCGATCTCTGTAGTAACATAAATGGTATCTGAAGTAACTTTGCAGGGGGTACAGGAGATGGACGCTCTCAGAATTTAAGTATTCTAGCAGATTCCAGAGAAATATTTCTCATCAACAGAGAAGCACATTTATTTATTCAGTTTTATTTACACTGCAAAGTCTTATTTAGCAGATTCTTATACCCTTTTGACTTTAAACTACCTAGCATAGCTTTAAATTATATTTTAGGACACAATAATTCAATTACTATGTACTGTAAGCCACCTCATTTCTGCTTTGCAAAAACTTCTTGGCATCATCCTTTTTCGTTACAGTGACAGATGTGGGGTTACCTGAGTATCATCCACTTGAAGCTTGTCTAGATAATCACTGTTTAATGATATGTCATTATTTCTGCACCACCTCACGAATAATTTGTTCTTCAAACTTTATGAAAAGGTCAGTTGCACAGATGTTACATTTCCTACATTTGTAGTACATCACTGTATATAAACTGCATGTAAACAATATAGTTTAATGTAAATAATAATTATTTATTCCTTTACCTGTTTACGCTCAAGAATTGTAGCCAACAAACACACAAGACTGCTGATTCTCATCAATTCTTTTTCAACTGGACAATTTTTACAATTTGAATGTTTTATTAAATGTTTTAACAATATTAAGCTATTAACAAAGTTGTTTAAACAGATTTGAGTGATGTATTTAATTATCTCAATCAAGGTTGCTTGCTGTGCTTTCCCTGTCTAAATATCCTGACGCTAATAAAAAGCGATTGGGATTGATTGTTCCATGTGAGCACCCTCAATTTCTGCAGGATCGATTGCTGTAAACGCACACTGTGGTCGATAATGCGAAAATCGACCTCTACATTGACATGTCTATAGCTGGCTTTAGAATTTAACATTCACACATAAATAAATAGGTGTACAATTTTATATATAGATCATGAGGGTTTTTTATGATGGGGACCCAAGGAGAATTGCAGCATTTGCCCAAGACTTAAATGTCAACCAACAAATGTCACTTCATGGCATTCACCTAGAATACCACAGTTACTGCATGTTAATTCTATTAACAATGGTATATATCCAAACCTGGCAAATAAACATGAATATGTGATGAGCCATTGCTGAAAAAAAACAAAGAATTTTTAGTTCATCATTAGGAGTTCTTGAAATCTTTTTTTTTTCTCTCAGTGATATAAATCAGCCTTTAATCGACTGGCCATCTGTCGCCTTATATAGCTCCCTAAAAGAGCAGTAATCTCAGGTGTGATCATGAATTTTTATGTCTCTGATGCTTCTATCTGAGGATATCTTCCCCAACCCTGGTTGTTCTCGTCATTACCTATTTATCCTCCTCTCTAGAACCCCTCTGTCTAATCGTATATATTATTCAACCTTCCCATTGAATAAACACCCTTTCAAAATAAATCTCCATGTACAATCTATTTCTTTCCAAGCCACTTGATATCCTTGCTCTCACTGAAACCTGGCTTTCTCCCTAAAAATCGATATCTACTACTCTAGATGCCTTTATCTACACAAACCTGGGCCTCACGACAGTGTTGTTGACAATGTTGTTGCTGCATTGATCCCCTTCAATATGGCTTTCAACCCCCTCATTGTACTGAAACAGTCCAAACTGAGGATACTAATGACGATCATCTACTTTGACATTTTCCTTCTCCAGAGCCCACACTATCAGTATTTATGACACTGTCCACTCTTGGCTCTCCTTTTACTTGACTGACTGCTCATTGTAATATTCCTCTGACACTGTTAATCATCATATAATTCTTCAGATCCTACACTATTGGCATTAATGTAATCACGTACATACTTGACTGCTCATTCCTGTTGATCACCCTTTTGTTCTCCATACATGACACAATTGGTATTTATAACACCACACACTCTTGGTTCTTCTCATACTTGGATGACTGCTCATTGTTATTGGTATGCATGTAAACATGTCCATGGCATCAGGTTGGGGGAGCAGGTCACAGAACAATTCAGTTTTAGTGAAGCATCCCCTTTAGCACATCTTCCTATGGCCACTCCATTCTCTGGTCTGCACAGTTTTGTAGGTCCAGAACTGCACCTTTACTAATGTCCACAAAGCACTTGTAGAAGGAACAATAACTGGGGCTTTATTGAAAGGATGGTATTTACAGGCTTTTCACTGCTACTGATGACAAGAGTAGGGTAGAAACTTAAGGTAGATATTGCATAGGAAATAAACTCTATGCCCAGTCCAAATGGTGTGTTGCTTTATAGCACTCTCAAGTAGCTGACATTCCCAGGGCCTATCTGTTACCATCTACTCTAGCTTGTTGAAGGGGTTCTCTCTAACTCACATGCTGCTTCTTTTTTCTCAGTCCTGTAGACAAGCCTATCTGCTTCCCAAAGGACAGGATCTCTTCACACAGTGCCCTGACTGCACTTCTGCTGTAGCAGACCCACAGATGAAGAACTTTAACAAATTTCTCTACTATGTTTTTGTAAACTCTAGATACAAGCAACAACTCCCCTTAGGATGGCTCACATCCCATAAGGTAAATGTATTACAGTTAACAAATTACCATTAAGCATATACAATATTGAACACACTTACATCTATACCTAACACAGAACCACCTTGCTACATGTATGACACTGACCACTCTTGGTTCTCCTAACACTTGGCTGACTGCTTGTTCCTAATATCTTTCATTGTCAGCTTCCTTTTCCATATCACTCCCTGTCAGTGTTCCAAATTGCTCCGTGCTTGGACTGTTTTTTTTATTTTTTTAATTATAAGTGTAATATTTATATCCCCTCCCTTGGTAAACTAAACTCATCTTTTGGCCTCAATTAGCATTTTTATGCCAATAACACCCATATTAACCCATACAACCCTGTCTTGACATTTCAATAACAATTAATAACTCAGTCATCTCCCCTACCCCACAATTATGCTGTCTTATGTCACATTTGACTGTGTACTAAATTTCACTATCTCACATGAAGAGTATCATCAGATCCTTCTTCTTCAATCTGCAAAAAATATCCAAGATAAGTCCATTCCTATACCCTGAAATCACCAAATCCTAGTACATACTCTCATCATTTCTTGTCATGACTACTGCAACATCATCTTATCTGGTCTTCCACAAACTAGATTGTCACCTCTTCATTATATCATGAATGCTACTGCTAGGCTAATCTTCTCCTCTAAACTCTCTCCATCTGTTGCTACTCTCTGTAAATCTCACTGACTCCCACTTGTCCACAGAATCAAATGCAAATTCTTTGCTACACTTGTATCATATTCAAAAGTAATCCGGTAATGTCCTCTACTCCTCCTGTGTCATAACATGTTCCTGTTTGTTATCTTGTGTGACTTCTAAACTCTGATATATTGTACAGTGCTGCGTAATATGTTGGTGCTTTAGAAAAAATAATAATAATCCTTAACAGATTAAGTAAACTCATCACAATCAAGATTGATAGCCATTATTTTCAATGGGTAAGCAAACCAGCAAGCATAAAATAAAAAAAATACAATAGTTCACAGTTGTTCAATGATTTCCAACACACTCGTCCGCTTGATATAAATGGACCTCAGTAGCTAGTCAGAAAAGAGTGTATGAAGGCTCCCAGCATCTCCCAAAGATTAGCGGATGAGTTAAATAAGCCACTCTTGGCCTGCATGGCTGGAGTTGCAGCTTAAAGGAACACCTTGCGACCCATGTTCACCTGCCACATTTCTGCCACAAACTGAAATATACATATATCCATTTGTCAGCCCAATTACTATTAACCCGAATGCCTCCCTGAGGAAGCTGATGGGGGGAAACGCGTTGGAGGATTAACAGATCATGTTGTAAAACTTGGTTAAAAACTTGTTGTAAAACTTGGTTAAAAACTTGTTGTAAAACAGAACAATTCATATTGTAAAATTTGGTTAAATATGAAATTATTTATGTACCTGTAACACCAATATTTCAATGTTGTTTTCTTTTTGCTCTTACAATTGTTGACATTATAACCACTTGGACCAGATGTGGTCACAATGAGTCAAATTTTATTCTTAATCTTAAGCTATAATGGTCCTCGATGCTTCAAAATAAAGACCTTTTTAATTCAAAAACGATTTGTAGTGCCTGCAATTGCCAACTTAGTAGTCCCTTTTAGGGATCTGGGTGCAACTACTCACCCAAAAGCAGGGTTAACCTCTTCCAAATCTCAGTAAACACTGAAACCTGTGGACATCCTATCAAACTTGATGCCCTCTCCCTTTGTTGAGCTGCCAACATCCTTCCCTAACTTCTGGACTACAATCATCCCCCTCATCTTTTGTGGATTACAAATGTAGTGCTCCTGAACTTTTCTGGAAAAAAAGTCACAGCATCATATTGGGCTCCAACATTTGGTACCGAACTCTGAGGGATTTGTGTACTGGCCAGTGAATGGTGGTATGGAACCCGGGTTCCCATAGTACTACTATCTCAGAAAGACTAATAATATACATGTTATGCATATAAATTTTTCCTGCATAGATATATAAGTATATTGATACCTGTTGCATTGCACTACTTGATTTATTACACTGCATTGTTTGTTGTTATCATCTGCTCTTTCTTCAGGGTCAGCACCACTTTTTTGTGGTGGCCCCAATAAACCAACTGTTATTAACCTTTATTTCTGTCGCCAAAGGTGTGTCGGACTGGGATCAGGTGGGGCTCATCACCAGAGTAGAGGGAGGAGACCCAAGGTACGATCACATATCAGCAGCACCCAAGGGTGTCATTGCTACACTGTAAAAAGCCAGAAGCGTTTTCAGGTTCAAATCAAATAAAATAGCCAAAAATTAACACAGGTTCAAACTTCCTAAAGTACAGTATTTTCTGTATGCTGGCATTTAGCTGATAAATATATTTTATATTACCTGTTTAAAATTCTGTTTACAGTCTGAATGATTCAGGTTTATAAATGAAGACCGTAGGTATTACTGTATCTTTCCTCAACTGCTACAAATGCTTGATCCAGAGTTCAATGTGAATCTGTGTGAAATGAGGTTCAGGAAGAAGCGAGAGAATAATGAACTAATAGCAAAAGCAGAACATATTACTGCAGGAATTAGAATACAGGAAGTCATTCCTTTCCTTTCCAATCTGTATGCAGGTGAACACAGCATTTGCAATTTAACAAGTCAATAAAAAGGTTAGTGCTTGTGTCACAATAAGAGGTTTTCATTATGAATGTTCCATTTGTATAGTGTATGACAGTTTCGAACATTGTCATGGCAACTGTAGATGTGGAAATGGAAGGAAATTGACATCACAAATGTAGAATAGAGGACTGGGGAGAACACAGAATGCATTGAGTCCTGAATTGCTGGTACACATTCATAGTATATTTATATGGATATGATATGGATAGCAAATGTTGCCAGGATTGTATTCAACTGCCCTTTAACATTGAAATGTATTACACTAAAGGTTTTTTTGCCATTAGACATTTGATTCATATTGACATCCCTGCTAATAACCTTATTGCACGCAAAGCTTCAGGACTTTTCTAGGGCCGCTCCTACTTTCTGGAACTCCCTCCCTCGTGCGATTAGACTTGCTCCTACTTTTGGCACTTTTAAAAAAGCCCTAAAAACCCACCTCTTCAGTCTGGCTTATCCATGTTCTCATTCCTAACATTACCACCATGCCAGTCCCATCCTCTCCACCTATTGTATACATTGTTCCCCAACCTATTAAATTGTAAGCCTGTCCGGGCAGGGTTCTCTACTTCTCCTATGTCATACCTGTACCTGTGTGTTATTGTGTGTTTGTATCTCCACTCTAATGTATTGTACAGCGCTGCGTAATATGTTGGCGCTATATAAATAAAACACTCCTCAATAAGTGGTGAATCACTGGAAGTTGGGGTATAGAGTTTTGCAAAAAATTCTAGATGCCTATTCTTATCTGGTCACTAGTAAACATTGCACAATGAAGCATGCCTTTAAAGAACAGTGTAAAAATGTGTGTACGTTTTCTGTCTCGTATGCTCTGTTGTATAGATAGATTTGTTTCCTGAAAACACTTGGGAACTGGCACTGGGGGCGTCAATCTCAAGGATCCCCCACAGCTTTCTGTTTACATCCTCATAACAATACTTTGAATTAGCATCTTAAGATGGCCAATGAATTGCAGAAGCTGCAAATGTAAACTATATGCACACTTATAAGTTAGCCAATAAAGCACAACAACTCTTATACTTGATAGGTTCCGTTTCAGTCTGCATACAGTTTGCATGCATTTCTATGCTAATATTGAAATGTCATCATCCCATTGACCATCTCTATTAGTGACCAAGAAAGCCATTGGATCAAAATTACAGCAATCTCATAAGGAGAGATTTACCATATTTTATATTCAGACCCACTTTTTAACCCCCAAATTTGCAGGTAAAAAGTGCCTGCGTCTTATGGTCTGAATGCGCGATGCCCGTGGCCATGCCTTGGCTTCCCACCAGCTCTACCAGCAGGAGATTAGTCTGGGAGCTGTCAGATGAGAGATGGCCACGGCTGGATCTCCTATCTGAACTGAACTATTGCTTATGCCAGCAGAGCCCTGACGATCTAAACAATTAAGAGAGAAAATGGTGAACTCCAATCTATCTATCTGTGTCTGTGGAAGCTGCAATCACTCTGCAGTTACAGGCACAGCCAGAGAGGAAGAATAGATCTGCAGCCGCCCCCCCCCCCCCCCCCCGTGGCCCACCTCCGGATCAGTGAGGAAGATCAGTGAGGAAGATCGATGATGATGATGTGTTGTGCTGTGATAGTACTAATGCTAGTGGCATCTACTGGCTGAATTTGATATTGCAGTAATTTAATCCATTGCATTTACTCAATTCATTTGAAAACGTATATATTAACCTTCTGGACGTTACAGGCTTTTCACGCCATTTCTTCTGGCACAAAAAGCTGTTTCCCCCCACAATCGATTGCCAGCTCTCTTCCCAGCCCTCTACACACCGCCGGTGTCAAATAGATGCCAGCGGTGTGTGGGGAGAATAGCGGCGCCCCTCCATTAACATGAAGGTCTATGGAGCGGCCCCCCTTTGGCGTCACAGATGACGCCGAAGACAGGGAGCCGGAAAGGCTCAGTGCGTCTGCAGCTCTGTAGAAGGGCTGCAGGCACACAGGGAGGTGGTGTTTGTGCCCGATCCCAGCACGATTCACGATCAAACTGCGCCCGAACTGGCTTTGGGCATATCGCCCAGGAGGTTAAATATTTTTTTCTGGTTTTCCTGCTCTAAAAACTGGGCGCATCTTATAGTCCAAAAAATACTGTATACTTGTTGGATAAAACAGAACTAAGAATGTGTCTAGAGAGCTTATCACACAAATCATCCACTAAATACCCCAGGATGTTCATCCGATCATGAAACACAGCTGTAAACATGTCAATTAACACCAGCTTAATATAATCTATTGATTTATTGACATGCAAGCCCCTGAACATGCTCTGTAATGATCATTAGGGATAATGGTTGTTCAGTCTCCAGGGTATGTGGAAGGGAGACAGTTAAGTAACAACATGTAAAGGAAACATAAGAAAATTTGTTTTTTTTTAAAGAAAAATTGCATAGCACCAGACCAACAAACAAACAAGCATCTCATCAATGCAATTATGTTCCTTAGAAATATCCAATCTCTTTTGTAGTATGCACATTATGTATTGTCTAAAAGACAAATGAATGTTATGTGTTTCACTTGCTGTCACATACAATTTCCCTGTGGATAGAAGAGATCACAGGCACTCTTATCATGAAAGAGTTTACACGAAGATAATTAAAGCCTTCAAAAGTGTTGGGTCACCATGGAAATGTGAAGGACGTCAATCCCATATATAGAACCAATTCAGAACATTGCTACGAGCACTCTGCTTCCATACTTCATTCTAAATTATTTTTATGGATTTTCCAGGTTTCCTGTTGTAATTTTAATTGTAAACATAGCATTTCTTGTTCTGTTTTTGATTGAAGTTTATTGATAAAATCAGTATAAAGTTATTTTCTTTTCATGGAATTTCTACATCATTCTTCTGTGAAATGATTACTTTAACTAAGATTTGGACCTTTAGCCTATCCCTTAAGCTGGGAATAGACGGGACAATTTCCTGTCAACCCCCGACCTAGTGGGCCCTTTGTGTGCCGCCCATTACTTCGGCAGGGGACAGCCGTCACCATCTGAACTAATGGGACCGGAACAAAATTATCCGTCACGGCTGATTTTAGTCCAATCCTTTAACTAGGCGCACCCGATTCCTTGGCAACCCGATTCCTTGCGGGTCGGGTCGTGCAGGAATCGGCCCGTCTATGCCCAGCTTTAAACTGGTGTTTTCCTATTTATTATGAACACAAAGAAAAAGGCTGCTAAATTGTGTGATGGGGCATTCTATGTTTCTAGGAGAGCCTGGTTACCAACGTACAATAATAAAAATGTGGTTGTCTGCAGAAGGAAGTGTGCTTCCTGTAATATGCAGGGAGGTTTAAACTGTTCAGAAGAATGGCTCCAGGGTTTGAAAGAACTTTAGGGGGAGAGCGCACACCCCTGCCAGATTAGATATGATATAAATACTCTGAAATGGTCTTGTTTGTTTTCACGGCAAGAGCAGGGTGTGGAATAGCGTCAGTATGGGGATGGCTTTTAACCATTTATATTAAGGCTTTATTGGTGTTGTCCAGAGTCTCTGGTTAAGCTTATATGTTAAGCTGGCCATAGATGTGTAGATTTCTCAGAGATTGATCACGGCATGTGATTGAGTCTTCGATCATAATTCATACATCGATCGAAAAGTGCACCATTTCCGGATACGGAATCACTAATTTATCACTGATTTATGCACCCGATCAGTGAAGTAGTAAAGATTGGCTACACAAAAAAATGTGATCGGAAATGATAGAAGTGGGATTAGACCTGCATGGGTCTATCGAAAGGGTAGATCTTAAGGTTTCCAATAACTTTCTTTGATTTCCAATAGATTGACCACGTCTAATCAATGCCTGATCAATTTTACGACATTTGTAGTCCCTTTGGCCTGTAGGATAAGGCCTGTTCCCATGAACTCCAGAGCAACGATGCAGAGCCCCTCCTATCAATCATATTTATATTGTTTGGACCTTCCAGCAGTTTCTAGAAAACTCACAGCAGAATTAAAGAGATATGTACAAATAAATATAAACAGTGTCATTGCCAGTTAAACCCAATATATATATACAGTGGTGTGCAAAACTATTTGCCCCCTTCCTGATTTCTTACTCTTTTGCATGTTTGTCACACAAAATGTTTCTGATCATCAAACACATTTAACGATTAGTCAAAGATAACACAAGTAAACACAAAATACAGTTTTTAAATTATGGTTTTTATTATTTAGGGAGAAAAAAAACTCCAAACCTACATGGCCCTGTGTGAAAAAGTAATTGCCCCCTGAACCTAATAACTGGCTGGGCCACCCTTAGCAGCAATAACTGCAATCAAGAGTTTGCGAAAACTTGCAACGAGTCTTTTACAGCGCTCTGGAGGAATTTTGGCCCACTCATCTTTGCAGAACTGTTGTAATGCAGCTTTATTTGAGGGTTTTCTAGCATGAACCGCCTTTTTAAGGTCATGCCACAACATCTCAATAGAATTCAGATCAGGACT
Source organism: Ptychadena robeensis (assembly GCA_036250615.1). Taxonomy (NCBI): domain Eukaryota; kingdom Metazoa; phylum Chordata; class Amphibia; order Anura; family Ptychadenidae; genus Ptychadena; species Ptychadena robeensis. The sequence continues at coordinate 71,470,624 of CM070033.1, read as the reverse complement.
TTGACTAGGCCACTCCAAAGTCTTCATTTTGTTTTTTGATTTGACGAACAGATGGCCGGATTCTCCTTCAGGATTTTTTGGTAGACAGTAGAATTAATGGTTCCATCTATCACAGCAAGCCTTCTAGGTCCTGAAGCAGCAAAACAACCCCCGACCATCACACTACCACCACCATATTTTACTGTTGGTATGATGTTCTTTTGCTGAAATGCTGTGTTACTCTTACGCCAGATATAACGGGACACGCACCTTCCAAAAGGTTCAACTTTTGTCTCGTCGGTCCACAAGGTATTTTCCCAAAAGTCTTGGCAATCATTGAGATGTTTTTTTAGCAAAATTGAGACGAACCTTAATGTTCTTTTTGCTTAACAGAGGTTTTGCGCTTTGAATATCTGCCATGCAGGCCGTTTTTGCCCAGTCTCTTTCTTATGGTGGAGTCGTGAA
>CM070033.1:71443727-71459698 GCA_036250615.1 Ptychadena robeensis | reverse complement strand
ATGGTATTACATTTCTGTCACAATAGTAATATGAACAGTTTTCTTTGGCAAGAAACAGACTCTCCTTTCTCTTTTTTACAAATCTTTTGCAGCAAGTTAAATTTTGTGTAACAAGAACAAAGTTCTTTTTAGACAAGAAATATTTTTGTCAGTCAGGGAATCTCTTTGTCTGCAATAAATTGTAACCACAAAAAGTCTTTGTATCTATGCACAAAAGTATATTATTACATTATTTTACAAAGAGAATAAGAGATATGTGTTGAGAATACAAACAAGACACTACAACTTTACAACTTTGCACTTCTTTTGTAATGATATTGTATATATATTTGTAATAATAAAATATTGGGACATTGGTTTCCATTATGTTAATTCCCACAGAATATTAGTTATTATCTTAACATTTAAAAAAGTCCCTACAGATAGATGCTTTTTTCAGATGGCTGGGTTCAACTGTTCTCTTTTCTCTCTTTTCTTCTTACAGACCCTGACTCTATTGGTTATTCGTGACTTTGCACTTATCCTGGTTTCTCCGCTTATTGACTGACGATCTTTCCAAACCTCTTTACAATGGTCCTCTTCTTCACAAACCCCTCTCCATGTTGGCGTCTCAAAAGGTCTCATGCTTGGGCCTTCATTTTTTCCCTCTTACACCTCCTCCCTTGGCAAAACTCATTTTAATCTTGGTCTGAATACATCATAATGCTGATTGACACCCAAATCTATCTTTCTTACCCCGCAACTTTACTACCTTGTCCTTGACAAACATCTCTCACTGCCTATCGGCCATCTCTTCATGGATGGATGAACATGATTATCTTAAAACTCAATATGAGCAAAATTCTGAACTCATTATCTTTCCCCCATCACCTTTTCCAAGCTTCCTCCCCCCAACATATACTCTTACTTACAGTAAAATAAAACACCGTCAATCTCCCTATGCACAAGCTAGCTGCCTTGGTGTCAATGCACTCTGACTTTTACTCCCCACATATCAGAAAATTCATAGATTCCGCACTTCCATTTCCGCAACATCTCCAAAATCCGCACTTCTATCCCCAGAGACCAACCAAAAGTTTCTGGTACACGCTTCTTATCATCTCACGTCTGGGATACTAACATGTAACCATCATCTCTTGGTTCTCACTCTCACTAGACTTTCGCTCTTCAGTCATCATCATGAATGTTGCTGCTTAGAATGTTCTATCTCATTAACCGCTCCTCATCTGTAGCTCTCTCTCTGCAAATTTCTATAATGGCTTAAATTGTCCAGAGAATTACTTTCAAAGTTCCTGTTGCCTATGCTTTTTAAATCACTCCAATCCATTGTCTCCTTACATCTCGAACCGTACACAAATAATACGCTTACCAGACCCCTCCGTTCTCCTCCAGCGTAGTGACCGACTAATGACATGCCCCACTCAAAATCCTCATCCACGCTCCAAGACTTCTCTAGGGCCGCTCCTACTCTCTGGAACTCCCTCTCTCGCCCCATCAGTCTTGCTCCTACCTTTGCCACCTTCAAAAAAGCTCTAAAACCCACCTCTTAAGCCTCTCCTACCCATCTTCTCATTCCTAACATCCCCACCATGCCAGTCCCATCCCCCCCACCTATTGTATACCTTGTTCCCCAACCTATTAGATTGTAAGCCCGTCCGGGCAGGGTCCTCTACTCCTCCTGTGTCATTACCTGTACCTGTGTGTTATACTGTGTTATATCTCCACTCTAATGTATTGTACAGCGCTGCGTAATATGCTGGCGCTATATAAATAAATGTTAATAATAATAATAATAATGAAAGGGTAATTCTCTATGTACAATATTATATATTATCAGGGGTGCACATAACTCCTCAGGTGAGTACCAGGACATGGTGTTTGGTACTCACTCTATATGTAAAGTGGTCTTCCTCACTGTCTTTCTCACTGTCCTCTGCATCAGCCTCCTGCATGGTAGATTCTGCTACAGGTGGACCTCCCTGTTCCTGATTGATCCTCCGATTAGCTGTCTCCATCCACAGGTCACCAGCTGGCTTTGGGTCAAATATAACTCTCACAGCATAACATGTTTGAAACCTCATACCTCATACCTCAGTAGTACAACCCTGAAATGTTCTGGCTTAGTAACTAACTCCTGAGACTACCTGCAGTCCAAATGTCAACCTTTCATAGTCATATTCCAGCTGTCACACAGTGCTTTTCTCTTGTCAGCTTTTACTCTTACATATGCCTACTCTGACTTTTATCCCCCAGATCTCCAACACCCTTAGAAGTCCAATCTTTTTTTTAGATTATTACATTACATTTCAAATTTCACACCCCTTACTACAATCTTTCATAGTTTTTCCTGTTTCCCTGCGGTTATTTAAGTGATATAAATTGTATACATTTAACATTTAGCTGCGGCTGTTAGTACGCATATGAGCTGTGTAACAATAATTCAGGTACGCATAGCTAGTTTTTGGCCCCTTTTGAGTACCAGAGTACCACTTATGTGCATCCCTGTATATTATATTAATTTTCTAGAGGTAGGATTTGTAGCTAATTGAAACTAATGAGGGTAGGCAGAAGGAAATTTTTATGATGCTCTATTGCCCTCTGCAGTTTTTTGTCCATTTTAACTTACTATAGTCTGCCTAGGTGTGCCCGCACCTTTTGGCTAGTGAGCTACTTTTTACATGCCTGAGTTATAGCGATCTACCAATAAAACAAAAAGAAGAGCTTCTTCAGTTAATATCGAGGAGCAAAACCTCACTGCTGATAATTAGGCAATCACTGCTCAAAGTTCTTTTTAAAATGTGAGAGTCGATTTTCGGCTCTTCCCTTCCACTGTGTGATGTAACCACCGCGGCAAGCTTCTAAACAATCAGGGAACAGCTGGGAAGATGTCCGTAGTCTCGTGTGAATTGGAATGCAGCTTCACATCTGCAGAATATAACATAATGTAATTGAAGCTCCATCTAGTGACTGTTTATAGAATTACAGCCCCATAGTCAGAATTAAGTATTGCTGAAGCGCGGGCGGAACTGCTTCTGCTTCTATCTGCCCATAATAAATATAATTTCCCCAGGAGTGAGGAAGGTAAGTACATGTTTTTTTTTATTCTGTAGCAGTTTTCACAGATGTGTACTGCTGACAGGTGAGTATTATATAATGTAGGTTTTTGTTTTTTTGTATAGAACAGCTTTAAGTTAAGTGGATAAGTAAGCAAAAGAAAACCCTGCTGTTAATTGTGTTAATACAGCTTTAATTCATTAATACAGAAAAATGGTAATATGGTGTTTAAAAATAAGTAAAAAAACATTGTTTTAATAGTTCTTTGTCTTAATAAAGACAAGAAAACTAAAAAAACAGTAATTATGACAAGCAAAAATCTAGAAAAAAAATCTGCTGTTATTTGTGTTTATACAGCTTTGAAATGTTAATATTAACTGTAATACAATGAAAAAAGGAGAAAAAAGCAACATGATCACAGATTCTTGTGTTAAAAAATACCAGCAATAAAAAAAGGAACTGCGGCCTAGACAATGAACCAAATCATGTGCAAATGATGTGCGTTATTTCTAGGATTATACACCTCATTAAGGCACATTGTCCCTCTCTGCATATAGAATGGACAACACTTCCCTTATGTTTTGAGTTTAGAACTGTTGGTGCAACTCAGGTTTAGATGCATCCCCTGCTTTGTGAATCCCCTATGACTAATGCTCCAAAATGCAATAACACCCCAAAAGTGACATACATTGGGGTACCAGTGTGCCTTACAGATTGGGTGCTATTTAAAGCAGTACTATATGCAATCTGTCTTCACCATTAACCTCCTTGGCGGTTAAAACAAACTCTGTCCAAGTTGGGATCGGTTATACATACCGGTGATTCTGAATAGCAGCAGATCCATTCCAGCAGTGCCTCTTCAATGACATCGGTGGTTTACATACCATTATACCTGCTAATAAAATCCGCTTCGTTTAGAACACAGTGTGCCGCCGGACACACGTCCATTGAAAATCAATGAATGTGTCTGCAAGACTCGGTGCAGTGCCTGAACCTAACCACTTATGTTAATGTTCTGTTAATTAATAGGTCACGTCCGCCGGTGCAGCGGAAATGCGCCCTAAGGCTTGTGCAGATCGGCCACAAATCGCTAGAAATCTGACCACAAATCGGCCCCCATGTGTCTTTTTTCCATGCGCTCAGAATGCTAACTGTCCTCTCTGCATCTTTTTTCCACACAGCAGACGTGCATCCAGGGAAGAATTCTGGGCAAAAGAAGCAGTGTACACTAAGCCATAGTTTGTTTTTCATACATGATATGACAATATGATATGACAATATGTAAAGCAATGGGTTACAGATGTAGAATCTCACCATCTCACAACATACTGCTTCTAGATCTTTTTATTTCTTTGACTTTTTGAGATATACTGAAGAATCAATTATTAGCAACTGCAAGAAATGCATTAGGATCACTGAGCAAAACAATCAGAGTTTATTCAAGTGTTCACGTTTATAGAAAAATACCGCATTTTAGAAGAACAAATGAGCTACTGTAGAAGGCAGATTGTAACTGCGCTGCAGTGATGTTTATAAATTAACCTTTGTCACTGCCTCGAGATTGGCTACTTAAATATAATTAAAATGGCTCCAGGTTTGAGCATTCAGCAAAGCCAAAAATGTGACACCACTCATTATTTTTTTATGTCTACTGCCTACACTGGTAACCTCATAAAGTTGAGCACATTTCTGTGCAGGAGAAAAGCTTTATAAAAGAATGAATAATAAGGGGGTTAAACTGAACTAGCATAACGTGCTTTTTGTGAAAAATAAGCAGAGCATCTAAGGTTAAGCTTTTTCTAACAAGAGGTGCTAAAGGCAAGGTGTCATCTGGTCCAGTACATCTAACTTTCTCTAACTCCACTTCATTGGCAAGAAGAGATTGAAATTTCCACTAGCTGAATGTGTGAGTTTCTTACAAAACCACTGAGCATGGTATCATCAACAAAATTGCTGGAGATGTTGGGAAGGGTTGTAGGAACATTAAATAAAGTATAACTCTAGCACATGTAGTTTTTGCATAAATTGAATCTAAATTCCAGTCAAAATTTTTACTTGATTTTAATTATGCAAAAACTACTTTTTTATTTATCAATATATATTTTTGTCTTACATACATATTCCTTTGTTTTTTTCTTCACTTGCATTTTTTATTTCTATTATGACAACATCACAAAATTAACAAAAGTACATCAATGTTATACAGCTCTTTCATACCTATGAATTTACTCACAATCTCTGTGAGTGATAGAGATGGAGTAGAGCCAGCCAAGCTCCCACCTCTGAAGGGCCACCACCACAGATGGCCATATCATCGATCCCCCCCCCCCCCCCCCCCCCCCCCCCCCCCCCACAACACATCGCCCAGGGAAGACAACAGACAGAATAACTGGGGACCTTGACAGGCGCGCAACGCCACAGCCAACCATCCATGGGTGAAGATAGTGACATAGGGTGTGGCGATTTTATCAATCAAGCAATGGATGAAATCTAAACTACTTTTGTAATAATGTTCTTACAACCCATAACTATATCTCCAGCAATTTTGGTGATGATACCATGTACAGGGGCTTTGCAATTAGACAGCTATACAATTGGATTGATATACAGATGACGCTTCTGACTTTGTAACCATTAAAAATGCAAATCAATTGCTATACCTTTACTGGATCAATCTCACTCAATAAACATGAGCTTCTGTGTATATGCTGTGCAAATACATTTTCTAACCGGACTCTTCTAGGCTTTAATCAAACAAAAATACTTGAACTGGAAAATTGGCCAATGTATTACCAGCTTGTCCTGTCATGGGCCTAGAGTCAGAGCAAATCAGGGATCCAAGGGATTCCTGTTTTATTGCATACAAATCTTGATAAGGAGGTTCTATAAGAAATTTACAAACTGCCATTGCCAGCCTGTTTTGAAAAATGTTATCTCTGTGATCATTGTTCTGATCCAAACAATCCTATGTATTGGGTGGCTAAACAACTTAAGCATAAGAGCTGTTTTAAAGGGCCCATTTCGTTAAAACTGCACTGTGGAAAGTATTCATCAAAATAAGCTGCCATTGTACCAAAACTGACCCAAAGCCAGACAACACCATTTGTCCCAATGCAGCTCATTACATTCTGTATCGGATACAATGTCACCAAGATAAATATAGAGAGTGAATCTCCTCAGTGGAATTAGACCGATAAATAAAAATCTGACAGAAAGTTTGACACTTCCTTACTTCAGTAAAAACACATCACCAACTTTAGGTATAATTTATAGTAAACCTATGGCGTGGTGGGTACTGCCATCGTTTAACTCTAAACATATTATTTTACCCTGTTGTTCTCAGCATTGGGCTTCTATTTGAAGAGTTTCTGTCCAAGAAAAAGATATGCTGATCTAATATTTCACACAATAGCTAGATGTTCTCATCCATATACATATTCTGGTTAAACTGACTCAAGTACTGAAGCAGGAGGATCATCATGAAAGACTAAAATTTCTTTTTACATATCTCTCTGTTGACAAACAGGTTGGCATTAAAGCCTAAGGGCTTGTTTCCATTACGTCGGGAGCCCTCCGCTAAGCGTACACGCAGATAGACTTACCTGCTCAGCGGACGGGTCTGTCTTCATTGCGCCGACCCGATCCGCCGGTGTCAGGCTGAACGTAGTCGAGTACGTTCAGCCTGTACACCGGCGGATGTGTAAACAGACCATCCGCCGGCAGGCTGAGTCTATGGGATACGTCGGGACCCCTGCTTAGCGTATACGCTTAGCGGAGGGCTCCCGACGTACAATGGAAACAAAGCCTAAATCCAGGCACAAACAATACTATTGAAAAATATCCCTAACGAAACAACAAACAGACCTGTGCTCAGATAATCTTTTAATTCAGAGATTTAAATAGCAGTACTTTTTGCATTAACTTTAATGGTAACCTCAAGTGTAGCTTAGGTTAGATTGTAATTACTAATTTTGGTAACCCCTGAGCTACACTGCAGGTAGTTTACCTGCTTCAGGTGAGCCAGTGCCATCCTCCACCTCCCTAGTCAGTGATGAGACATAGGGGAGGTGAGTGGAGGGCCTTCGCCATGTGCCTGTATTGTAATACAGGCAAAGGCATCCCAGGTACTCACATCTCCAGTGTCATTGATGATGTCAGTATTCAAACAATGGTCACTTGCTGTTATGATACACCACAGAACCTGGATTAGCGCAGGGGTGTCAGGAGCAGGGAGTATTGCAAAAACGGGGGTCTTCTCCCCCCAGAGCCCTAATGGGAGATAGGCAGGGTATCCCTTGAGGGGACCCTGTGGTCTTTTCCCGCACCCAGTGGCAAGGTCCTGCTTCCCTGACGTCCCCCCCCCACCGGTAGGTGTGTGTACGGAAGTCCTGTGCAAAGTCCCTTTAAGGAGGAAGACGTAAGGATGTGTCGGTGGTCACAGCAGAGGTCGAGGCAGGCGAGTTGTGGGTAGTCTTTTTAATCGAAGAGGGTCGAGGCAGGCGGCAGGCAAGTAGAAGAGTCAACAAACAAGCAGAGGTCGGGTTCTCCAGAAGTCAGACGAAGTCGAAGCTACCAAGCAGGGTCAAATTACCGGTTGTTTCAAGTCCAAAGATTCACAAACAAGCATGTCAGACAGCAAGCTTAATCATCCGCAAAGTGTGTATGAATTGACCAGGTTATATAGGAAGTGAGTCTCCAGACCACCCTCAGGGAGGGGAGAACTTGGAGACAAATCCTCTGCCAGTGCATTAAAATCATTGGTGAATGGATCATTCGATCACGCTCGTTGTCTCTTCCCCCGCCGCCGCCGCCATGCTGCTGTAACGCCGCGCACTGTGGTAGCGCTGCGCCCGCGCATGCGCGGGACGCACGGGAGGTCAGGGTCCCTGATGTCCTCCTGGATGGCTGCGTGTCCCCATGTGGGAGGATTTAACCCTGATGCAGAGGACGTACAGGGGTTGCCCTGAGATGGCTGATGGCGGGGACCTGACCACTTGCACACACAGATTCCTCTCGTGGTAGTTGTAAAATTAAAGATCACCTGAAGTCTTGTTGTTGCTGGATCCTCTCTCTCTTGCACTCCCTCCACAATTATCTTGAACAATCCTTGTCTTATGTTTCCCCCAAATGTTGGGCTTAATATAGGGATCTATGTTTAAGCCCCAAACATTTGGTTCGGAAACGTTGTCAGGGGTTGAGGACATGTTCCTTGTGGAGCTGATGATGTATGCTATTCTTTGCTTGGAAACAATTTGAAAATTAAGGTTATTGATTTTAAAAGATCAAAAACAGTGCGGATTCTTAACCTAAAGACAAGGATTTGGTCTTGATGTGTAGGACTGTGCAGAGGGGGCCAGAGCGAGCAGGAATATGAACAGATTACATGGTAATTTTTTTTATTTCATTTTTCGGAATACCCATCTGTTCAGGAGGTTAATAATTTGCGAATACATTTAGTTCCTATCTGTATTTCGAGTGTGGCTCAGATAGTTTCCCTCATGACCATTATGGGATTGCTTTGCCTGTTTCAATACGAGATCTGGTGGTATCCTCTAGCTATGTCTGTCTGGCTCCTTCTTTCTGAATTATGTCCCGACGTTCAGTGTGGCCTTCATATATATTGCCATTCATTATAGGGTTCTCAAGTACTCCCTCCCCTTGCATCATTTATTACACCAAGTAACTGCAGAGGCGGTTGTTCGGGTGGGTAATTTAAAACGATTACAACGTACAGTTAACTTTTCCACATTTTGTCACATGCGCCACAAAACATAATCTATTTTATTGGAATTCCGCGTGAAAGACCCATACAAGTGTGTACACGTGAGATAGTGAATTGAAAATCATAATGATTCCAACATTTTTTTTTTTCTACATATAATAACACTGCGTGGGGTTGTGCTAATTATTCAGCCCCCTGAGTCAATTACTTTGTAGAAGCACCTTTGCTGCTATTCCGCTGCCAGTTTTTAGGTTTATGTCTCTACCAGCTCTTCCAATTCTAGAGACTGAAATCCTTGCATTCATCTTCTTTTGCAAAACAGCTCCGCTCAGTTAGCTTAGATGGACAACGTTTGTGAACAGCAGTTTTTCAGCATCTTGCCACAGATTCTTGATTGATTTAGATCATGACTTTGACTGGGCCATTCTAAACATGGATATGGATATATGTTTTAAAACCATTCCATTCGTTGCCCTGCCTTTATGTTTAGGGTCGTTGTCCTGCTGAAGTGTGAACCTGCCCCCAGTCTCAAGTCTTTGCAGACTTCAAGAGGTTTTCTTCCAAGATTGCCCTGTATTTGGCTCCATCCATCTTCCCATCAACTTCTGACCAGCTTCCTGTCCCTGAAGAGAAGAACCCCCAGAGCATTGATGTGCCACCACCATATTTCACAGTGGGGATGTGTGTGTTTTTTTTTTTTTTACAGTGATGTTGCTGTTAGTTTGGCCCCACACATAGCGTTTTGCTTTTGGCCAAAAAATTCCATTTTAGTTCATCTGACCAGAGCACCTTCTTCACATGTTTGCTTGTTGTCCTCAATGGCTTGGGCAACTGCAACACGCGGACTTCTTATGCTTTTCTGGTAAACAATGGCTGTCTTCTTGACACTCTTCCATAAAGGCCAACTTTGTGCAGTGCCACGATATTTATATGTTTGTTATTTCGTGACGATTTCTCCCACCTGAGCTGTACCGATCTTTGCAGCCTCTTCCAGAGTCACCATGGGCCTCTTGACTCATTTCTGATTGCCTCTCTTTTTCGGCCTTGAGTTTATGTGGAAGCTTGTTCTTGGCTAGGTTTCAGTTGTGCCATCTACTCCTTTCATTTTCTGAATGATCGTCTTTGAAACAGTGCTCCCGTGGAATGTTCAAGCATTGAAAATTATTTTTGTAGCCTAGTGGTTTTTCCTTTTCCCCCTGCTTCTTGATTTTTGGCTTCTTGTCTTTTATATTTTTAACAATTTCTTTACAACTTATTTTTATACTTGTACTCTTTTTGTTTGTTGTGTTGTGTTCTTGTGTAACTTTATGTTTTGGTTTTATTTGTAGATTGTTTGATATCCAGTTTTATTTATGTAACTTTTATTTCATTATGATCCTAATTCATTCTGAGGCTTTCATCAGAGTTTAAGCTTGCTTTCTATTTTGTATTGTACATCTTTTTTAATTTACTATTCAGGTTTGTTCTTACTTATTTAGTCATTGCATCTTCTCAGGCAATGTCTAGCTTCGTGCAAATTAATTTCTGCTTTTTACTCATGATTTTTCCATGGGTGTGCTGTAATAATTATTTGCACACTCCACTTTGCATTATTTATTGTAAAAGATGGTTTGGTAATCATGTCGGATTTTCCTGTACAATTCTCAATTGTGACACACTTTGTATTGGTTTTCATGGAATTTCCATTAATATTGTATTTCATGTGCCTTTTCTATAAATAAATCATCAGACTTCACTATTAACCTTTTGCTTTCATAGAATTGTTTGTAGCATTTCACTTCAGCGTTTTGTTATACATTTTATTTAAATATGTAACTTCAGACACATATATTTCTTTACTTGATCTCTCATTCCTCCATTGCATTCGTCCAAGACAGAGTGATAAAAATTAGCTCAAATATTACAATTGGAACTTATCTAAAATATAGCATCCTGCTGCAATTAATGGTACCGGGTCTCCAATACCTTTTTTATCCCATGTGGTGATCTATACATTGTCTGTATTTCCCTTCTCTTACACCTTCCCTTTCATCTCCATAGTGCCCTTCTAACTATCCTCTTTGTTATTCTCATTTATTTTAGTTTCCCCTTGCCTTCTATTTATTACACCCCTTTTCTACTCACACTCTATTAACTATTGCTTCTCTTTTTCAAATATTATTTCCCTCATTGGTTTCTTTTATATTCTACTTACATGTTTATAATAATTTTAATCCACATGTATCAGACACTCCTTTATTCTTTTCATTGATCTCATTTTGTTTCCCTGTATTGTCTTAATCATGTTTAGATTCTTTTATTGGTTTGTTGCTGTTATAAATAACTCTACATGCATCATACCTGGCAGCAATTTGAACTCTAATCTAGCAAGAGTAGTCCAGGTCTTGCAATATCATTCTAATCTCAAATCTTCTATCTTTACATTAAACATTGAACACTCACTTGACCAGAAGGCTGGAGGAGATGGTTTTTACATGAAAAGGACAAAGCTCTGTGTCTTGGAATTCAAATTATGCATTTGCTCTCTGGCTTTATTATTTTACATTTCCCAAGTGTCACACCATATCAAATTCTACTGCCTTTTCAGCACTTACTTAAACGCTGGATCATAAAACAACAGAGGCCTTGATACCTAAAAATAAATGAACGTTATCTTGACTAGTTTCTTTAAAGTTTTTGTTAGCAGGTTTGAACTGAATTTACAATGGCCCAACACCATTTTTCAATTGTGGTTGATAACGTTTGCCGTCTTTCACAGCCAAGACTAGCTTGATTTGCAGCTTTTTCGTACTGACATTCCGTGTTATCCATCAATACATTGGCAAACGAGTAACTGGGAAGAAAAGTTTCCATCCCAAACGGGCCCTTTGTATTTATCTGAAATGTGGTACATAACTCGTTCGGAATTTCCACTAGATTTGTATACATCTATTTGGGCAATAACGTTTAATAAAACACAAAGCGATTTATTAATAGTCGCTGCCACGCACCAATTCAACCAAAAGGTTTTTAAAAATTCACCTGTTAGGCCCAGTATAAGATAAATTTTCTTAGCTTCCTTTGACATTTTTTTTTTAATTACTCAACAGTTTAAAATAACAATCCATGTCTCATAGTTGTCTTTGTTTTTTGTTTTTTATTTTTCCCTGTCACTTCTTTTTACGTTATACAAATAGGATTCTAGCGCAAGCAGGCCATTGCATAGCAATAGTTCTTATGACATGCACTGCCTATGACAGCCCCCGATCTAGGTCCAGCATCTGTGTGTGGTTTTATGAACGCTCCGCTTGACGCCACATCACGCACCGGGGCTTGACAATTTTAGTTCAGCCAATACCCTGCCTGCGCTTAGTCAGCGTATCAATGCATAGTGTAGCCCTGCTTTTTCGCCTCCATTTCCCCACCCACACGACGGGTTGCCGCAGACAGCTCCGATGAGCTGTTTTGGAATGCAAATGTGATGGCCTTCATCACGTTGCATTCTGGTGCATTCTGGGCTGCTTTTTTTTTAACCGGCCAGGCCCACCCTTTGTGTGCTGGCCCATTTTAGCTTCATGATTTTAGACGCGTAGTTATGCATGGCTTGCATCGGCCAGGACACTCTGACATGTCCGTTCCTTCTCGGCCTGGTCCCGAGTGTGGAACCCCCCCGCCCAGGGATCTGTGCCCCTTGCGGGCGATTCTTTTCTGCCGAGCGACAAGCCCGTCGTGTCACGTCGTGAAACATCATCCGTTACTCAGTCTGTGTATGCAGCATTAGCCAGATTTCTCGCACATTGAATCTGAGCTCATTCATTAACCTTACTCAGTCCACTAAAGGGATTTGTTTGGGGGGGCGGGGGTTACTAATCATTACCGAATTGCTGAGTACAGTTTTCATTAACTTCAAATAAAATTTGGACATTAACCTTTGTTTTCTCTTAAGATCCATGGAGTGTGGGTTTTCCTCTGCATTTGAGTACCAGTCACCCTGTTTAGGCATGGGGCACGAGTCTTTACCCTTAACCTATTATAGAATCAGTTACTCCTTCTCTTAAGTGAAGGGCCCGCTCTTCCCCCCTTTCCTCCCCCCTTCCCCCCACTTTGCCTTCCAAATCATTTTTTCCTACACACCTACACCAGGATTTGGATGGCCAATGTCATTCACTAGTTTCTCTTGGCTGAACTTATTAATTCACCACTTTTATCTTATGAGAACCCATTAGCTGTCGTTTTTTTGAGTAAGTTTTCATCATGAATGTTTCACACCACTGGTCACCCTTATTTACACTTTGATCACCACATTTGTTCTTTGTCCATACAGCCCACTTGCTCATCTTGTTCACAATTTACCAATATTTTGTCTGATTTTTTGTTTTAGAATTACCCTCGTCTCAGATGCCACATTATCCATGCTATGTATTTGCCATGTACTATAAACACTTTGCGGTGTTCAGTGGTCTTACATATTTACACATTATGCATTTCTACTGCATTGTCTTCTTAGCTATCTGGTAAAACAACATCCAATGGTTTGCAATGTACTTGGTAGGTACTCAAATAGTTTCAGGATCACACAAATGCAGCTTGTTATTGAAGCAGTGACCACACAACACATGGCTCCTTGTTTTAACACAACATTACAATTTGCCCTTGAATTACTGATTTTGTTCCCTGGATATTAGTGTATAGGAAAAATAGCTTTTTGTGCAGCTTTCATTACCTGTTCTTGGAACTCATTTTAAATTTCGGATTGTCTCGCAGGACATTAAACTTGAAACATGCTTGTGTTCCCATTTTACCTCCTACAACCCAAGAAGTATAAGCAAGCTCAACATAGGAAAACCATTGTTGTAATCAATCAGACTTTTCAGCTATTTCAGATAGGTTATTTTCTTCTTACCTTAATCAGTATTGAGATTTCATGCTCGAAAAGATGATTGGCATTTTAATTGTAATATAGAAATTTTTTTTTTGGGTGGTTGGTTAGCATGGCTCTAATGTTACACCCCAAGTAAATTGATCCCATAATAATACCTAAAACAGGGGGGAATTAAACCACCTGTGACTAGTAGCAGAAAAAGGCAAGGTCCACTGGTTCTTCTAATAAGAGAACCAGGACTTAGAAATAGTTTTTTTAAGGTTGATTGTATATTATTGCTACATAACCCCATATTATGCACAATTTTCCACTAAAATAAGCCCCCCCCCCCATAATGAGACACCCATACATCTGCTTTAACTTGAAATATAAGTGCCCCCCGAATATATTTTAGTGTCACCCGCATGTTCCTTATTGCTTCAAATCAACATTCCACATCTATGGCTGCGCACCTCGGGGGCACAAAGTGACCAGAGCAAGCAGACAGAACCCCCGTGAGGGGCGAGCACCCCGACGGAGTCTGAGGGAATCCCCTCAGTGAGTGTGTGGGCCAGTCAGGTATACATTGAAAGGGGTGACTGTGGTAACAAGGGGAATGAGGGAGGAATTAGTCTGATAAAGGGGTGGTGGGGATTATTGTTTCGGGGGGGATATCTGTATTCGAAGGTATTCATTGGTCAAGGGGGGGGTCACTTAAAAAAAGGACACAGGAGGATCAGAGGGGGGACAACAAATGCGCCAACAGGAGGACGAGACAGAGGGATACCATTTTAGTAACCCTTCCTCATCCTCCTGTGCATTTGACACCCCCCCCCACCTTCTATCCTTCTTATCAATACACAGGGGATCAAAGGTGGTATAATCAAAATTGTTTACAAAAAATGTGTATATATTCTTCTTCAATGAATTAGGACATTCCCTGAAAATATAGTGTAGTGCTATTTGGGAAAAAAATTATATAAGACTGTGGTTCAGGGAAACAGGGTATTGTGGGGTTTTGTGGGGGGGGGGGCTTTATCTGGGGAGTGGAAAGTCTCACATTGGGGACACCCAGTGGAGAGTGCAGAGTTTCAGCAGCTACTGACAGGTAGGAGAGGACACTGATGGAGACAGGAGGGACATGTGAAGACACAGAGGGAGATATGCATGCATTATTGGCACACATTGAATGGTTCCTGCTTATGATAACTCCTCTGCCTAGACTCTTGGGACCAGATGGTAAAGGCGACTTGATCGAGCAGGAATTGTATAGCCTATAGTCTATTCAAAACAAGCATGGACTGTGTAGTTGAGAGCTATTGACAAGGAGGATATCAGGACTACGGTAAGCAGATGGAGTTCACTCCAATTGACCGCCTATTATTTAGTGTCTTTTTATATTGAAACAAGTTGTTAGTGGTGTTTTACCATATACCGTTTACTTTCACAGAATCTTGCACCCATCTCATCAGCCAGATATCTTCTGTTCCTCTCATTTCATGCACTCCAGCCCGCATGACCCCTCAGCATCACACTAGTTAACGGACACATATACATACACCAAGATATTGTTTTTTAAAATTGTATGCCATATAGATGTTGATAATTACCCTATATAATTTGTATTACAAGGATTTGTGTCACCTGCCCCATTCCTTTACCTTGGTTTATTGGATCAACGGTACCTGTGGGGGCTGACCTTGGAGGTTTCTTCCTCCCCCTCACCTCTTCTTTTTCCCCCTAACCTCTTCACCACCCAGTTTGGGATTGATCCATCCACCCAAGGGGTCCCTGTGACAACTGTCCACGCTGTAGAGTCCAGGGTAAGTGTTGGTCACTTGCATAGGTGGGTGGACGATCTGAATTGGGGGGCATGGCCTTGTCAATGCAGGCCCTCTTCTAGTATGTAGAACAAGATTTGTCTCCTATAAGCAGGGATGTGGCACATTTACCTTAATATTAGTCTTAGTACTGTTCTTTCCAATTGTGTTCCCCACATTAACTTAATTAGTATTCAATAGTAGAGCAATGGAACAACAACAAAAATGTATAATAATGCAACTTTCATTTAGGACTGCAATTCTGCTTCTTATTACTAGCTGTGCAAATTCAGTTTCCATGCAACTAAAATCTTAAAATAATCAACCTTCCAATCTCTCGGCTTAGTGTCACTACTTCAGGCGAGGTCCTTTCAATGCAGGCCCTCTTCTAGTATGTAGACCCTAGGTGCCCAACCTGAGGCCCGGGGGCCGCATGCGGCCCTTTGGGCATTGTTTGGCGGCCCACCTTGGTCTTCCACATGCAGCCCCCAAAACCTAACTGTTAATTTATAGGGCATAGCAACTCACCTGTGCA
>CM070033.1:71423104-71433982 GCA_036250615.1 Ptychadena robeensis | reverse complement strand
CCCCCCCTCCCTTCCCCGTGTGTGAGGGAGAAGAGATGCCGAAGTGTACTCTTTAGTGACATTTTTTTCTGGCTGAAAAGGGGTACTGCATGAGATTTTTCACTACTTCATTTAAACACATGAAATATTTTTTTTTCTGATTTCCTGCTCTAAAAGCTGGGTGCATCTTATGGTAAGGTGCATCTTATAGTCCGAAAACTACAGTATATCAGTTCTTCTAGAATCATAGGGGGGATGACACCCTGTGTCCTGCAGTCTCTGACAGAGAGAGGCTGCAAGCTCAGCTCTGTGCTCCCCTCCACACTCTCTCTCTCTCTTTCCCTCTCAAGTCTCGGTCGTGGTGAAAAGAGCTTGTGAAATGCAAACAAGCAGAAGCACAATCTTGTGGCCGTTTTACTACAAATGGCGGAGATTTCTTACTTTGGAAAATGTCATTAAGAGACTTGCAAGTTAATTACAGAGCCCCTGAACATGGTATCATGCCTACAATTGCTGGAGATAGAAAGATGGGTTGTGTGCTTGCAAGTTAGGAGGGAGAGGGCATTACCCCAGAGTGGGAGCATTGAGACGTCACTTCGGGGGGAAACGTAAAGGATTTGTGAAGGATTTGGGAGGCCTGGCTTGTCTTGGACACAGGCAAAAGGGGCCTTAAAGTAAAAAAAAAAAGTTGGGAACCACTGCATTAGATTAATGGTTTTGTATTTACAGTTCATTGTATCACTGGAGCATTGAATAATTCAGAATTATGAATCTCTTTCTCTAAAAATTTAGCCCACTTAGTATTTGAAGGTCAATATGTGAATATTGTCTTTCCGGAAACCTCTTGAAAAGAAAGCAGATAAAAAGTTACATTAAGTAACTTGTGTGCAATATCTGCCATATGTACTTATTATTGCCTTCTATGCAGCATCTACATGATCTATTCCATGTATATATGCCCTAAAATGCATTTGTTTTTTTCCTTTTTTTAACCTCCCTAGCGGTTGAGACAAGCCTAGCTCGTCCGAGCTTCAGGCTCGCCTCAACCGCCGGGAAAGCAGGCAGCGGGGAGACCCTATGCCTCCCCGGAAAGCTGAAGCGATTGTCTTCATCGCTGCAGCATTTCCGGGTTGGCGGCACCGCCCCAATCGCGTCACGGTGACGCGGAAGGGGGCGGCGCCATAGACCTCTCCGGCTTCCCCTCTCACGCAGCTGTTGTCAGTAATGACAACAGCTGCGCGTAGAGCTCCGGCGAGATGCCTTGATCGCCCGATACGGGCGGTGCGCTAGGGAGGTTAAATAGAAGGGAGGCTACACTCCGATGACCATTTATTATTTATTATATAGTTGTGAAGTCAATTTATGCTACATCATGCTGTACTCATCTAGCAGAATCAACGTTTCAGCAAACAGCAACCAATGAGGAAATCCTTAGATCCACAAGAAAGGGGTAATGGAAATATTCTCTCTATAGGTCTTACGATTCAGCTAGTTTAGATTTAGCTATTTACCATTGTGGTTGTGAATTACATTGAATATACAGAAAAGCTCTTGAGAGTCCTTCTAAATGTCCCATGATGCATACCTGTAGCCGATTGCAAGTCTCACATACTCTGCTCGATTGTCAAGTGTAATGTGTGTGTGCTTGGAGCTCAGCTGGATGTCTTGCCCACTTGCGCTTGGCACAGTAAACGGGAGAATCATTGCTTCAAATTCTTCAGAGGTAGCCTCGTTGTCCCTTATGTACATAAGTCCAGGGATGAAGTCCTTATCCACCTAAAACAACACCATTTTAATAAACATACATGTAAAAACTCAAAAATTCAGCAAAGGTCATTAGTAACAGTAGGTCACTATGACACTCTTTATGGTATTTTAGTCAATGATTATTAATCCAATTAAACCACTGTTCATTTTAAATTCTCTCCTTTGCATCTAGATGCCTAATTAAACTTTAGAAATATGTGCTGACCATACATTTAGTGCTAATGACAGGATGCCAAATATTCCCTATGAATAGTCACTTTATATGACGATAAGACGACTCAGGAAGAACAGGGTCATTACTATACTCTAAAATCCAATAAGGTGCTAACTTACTCATAACCCTTTCTGCACATTTTAAATGAGAACATGGAAGAAGTAGACGAGCTGGAAAATATCATTTATTAAAAAGTAATTTAAGCTTCAAGTGCTAATTCATAAACTCTTGACCCAGCCACATTATTAGTGAAGGAGAATGTCCAATTTCCAGCTTTAAGTTATGCGTGTGATCCTGTACCTATTATACCCTTAAATATGTTAGGGAGGGGAGGATACCAATAACAGGAACAAATATGCAACCCAACCCCCAAGAATTAAAAAACCCTGACTGAAGTGCTAACCTTCCAAATCTATTGCTTACGAGAGGTTTCCTAGCCATGAAAAAGGAAGGCAGACACAGAAGGGAATTCTAACAGACCTGTCAGTGTTTAATATTGTGAACTAGCGAAATCCAACCTGGCCCAATAGGTCACATAAAGCTGTTAGATCGAGTCCTAAATGGTTACCTTTCACTGCAGCAAAAGCATAATAAGTCCATTTTATTTCTAATTTCTTTATTAACCTCCCTAGCGCACTGCCCGTACCGCAACGTTTTTAACAAAGTACACTGCCTGTGTGGGCTGGAAAGAGGTCTATGGTGCCGCCACCAATACCACATCCCCCTGCGTCACCGTGGCATGATTGGTGACGCAGCACAAACCCGGAAATGCTGCGGCTGGAGAGAGCGGAGACAGAAGCAGCTTTAATGGGAGCCCAGCTCATCAACAAATCAACAAACTCTGGGCAGGCTAGGCCCATCAAGAAAGCTAGCGAGGTTAATACTCATTTATATAATAACCAGAATCTCCAACTTACCTCGCTGAGGTCTGCAATAGTCAGATTCATGCCCGCTAGCTGCTTCCACACTGGCTCTGCCAGATTGAGACTCAAAGGACTTCCTGTTCGAATTGCAATTCCAAGAAGCACACCTATAGGGTATAACATCATTCAATAGTGTGTAAGCTACTTCAGTATAAAAATTTCATGTTTTTTACCATATAGTTTGCATACTACTAGTTTTAGATGACAAAGTCTGCTAATCCACACAAACCCATGAGAATCCCTTAAGTACTGTTCTAAAAGAACCATATTTACAGCATATGGATGCATCTACCATCATTCATGCTTGGATGTGTCCTACAGAGCAGAAGACCTGAAAGGGCACAGCTTATCATAAATGGGTATGTAGGATCCCTAGAGAAGCATATCAAAGCAATCTACTTGAGAGAGAAAGCAAGGAAAACATTGCAAGGACATACTAATTGTTCTCTCACCAACAAGTAGAACACATACACAAAGTCACACTTAAGGTAGGAATACACGGGTTGACTTTTCCCAGATTTCTGCACACCTGAGCGCTGGGAAACGTTGATGGCACTGAGCTGTGCAGAAATCTGGGAGAAAATTTACCCCAAGTTGCCTGCTGTTTTCCTTTGATCTATTGATCAGGCCGAACAGGTTACCAACATGTTGGTGAACCATGTTCGATAGCCTATACTTTAAATAGGGACCCGCGGTTCCCCATTCATAGTATAGACCGGCTGACAGCTGTCTTCCGATATCGGAGAAGCCGGGCAGTAGCGTGATGATGTCATGACGCTACTGCCGAGATCTCTCTGTCGAGCCGTGTATCCCAACCTTTATTAAACAATTGTCACTCTAAACCAAGTTGGACTTGAGCTCTAACTTATATTATGAGTTAAGCCTAATACTAAATAAAGCATCCCCATCCAAAGTGACTGCTGGCACATAAAGGGTGTCCGGCCGATTTTCCGGCATGACTGGCCATGCGTGATGACATCATCACGCATGGTCGATCTCATGAGAAATCAGCATAGAAACAAGACCAGCTTTATAAATTTAGAATAGAAAATTCGCTACATTCTCCACCTACAAGATTTCTTACTCAATTCTCAATGCTCCAGGAATACCTGCACAACTGTATGATGATGATCTAGTGTAAACCATCTCATTGCAAAATGTACATTGTACTGGATGATCGATATCCTGACAAAATATCTATTTAGAGATGGAAATATTTGACTCTTTATTAAAACATGTATTTGTGAACTTGTTATTCTGAATGCCAAATAGGACGGGAGACAAAGGATTGAACTAAGTGACACACCAACTATCTTAAAGTCAACAAAAAAAACGTAATTTTTAATGATTTGTAATGCCTGTTTGTTTCTGTGCCTGGCTCTGCTGTAGCGGGTTATAATGCCAAGTACCAGGTATGAAGAAACAACTCATTAGTGCTTAAGTATATTAGCTAATAACTAGGCCCAAACAATGGTCACAGGACCAAAAAATTACTAAACGACATCCCTTACCATGAGGTAATGTACTTACCTAAAAATCTAAACATATTCATGTGGAGGGGTGTCTTGGCTGCTGGATTTAACAGGAAGCAGTCTCTATTGGCCCCAGATTCATCCCGCCCATTAGGTGTCACAATAAGAAGAGGCGTGAGGCCATTCTGAAGCTCTTCACACATTTCTGCAATGGATTCACTATAGCCACCACCACAGTCATCCACAGACTCACCTGGAAAAAGCATATGCAGTTGTCAACCATATTCTGAAGAAACATGCCATATGTTCCTCACTACTGCTATTAATATATAAACCTTTCATACAAACAAGTGCAGACTGCAAAGGAGAAAGTTTTTTTTTTTTAATTGACAATCAAATCAAACTACTATCCTTTAATTTCTCATTATACAGACATAGTATGCATACTATCTATGAAATATAATGAAACATTTGCATTAAATGTGTACAAATAATGACATTACAAAATGTTCCTTACCAACAAATTTGACCTTCCAGACTCGATGAGGTAGCAGAAGGCTGTCAGGACTAAAGGAAGTCATTTTTGCACACATCTGGCCAAAGACAGATTTAGTACCATCTGGTCCTGCCAATCCTCCTTTACTCCTTGAGCGTTTGACCTAGGAAAACACACCAAAACACAACATTAAAGATTATTTAGGTGTCACATTAGAAGACTACACTTATTGTTAGACAAATAAGGAGACCAATCAAGATCGAAGACCAATGTATAACTGCCATACCTGTTACAGCTAGCCATGGTTTAATGTTTAATGGTCTCTGTATGAACATATACACACCCCAAACCACTGCAGATGCCCACAATAATACTGTAAATCAATTTTCTATAATCATATTTGGTTAAGACTATTTATAAAGAGCTTATATCTTAGCTTAAGTTAGTAAAAGAATACACATGAAGATCAGCAGGACCACTTCAGCTATCCATCTCAACATTAAGGCTGGGTCTACACTACAGTGCCTCCGCAACTGCGGGGGCGTTATGGGCACGGCACCCGCCCGCTGTTTTGGTGCGGGTGGGCGTTGCAAATCCTCTCCCAATATAGACTGGTACGTCATTCCCCAAAAGGGGATTACAGGGGGCGGCTGCACAGGAAAACTGTGCAGTTTTCCGTAGTGTAGACGCAGCCTTTTTTTAGAGAATAATAATATTACAGCCCATGATAAAAATCAATGCTTAGTAAACTGTGGGTTTCCAAATTACAGATTTACCAACAAGAGCTCTTTCTGATGGGCAGAATGTCTAACTTTATTTTTAAAGTGACATGATACATAAATAACATACAATACTAACAGGTAAGAGGTACACACCCAGAGACATCAGAGGCAAGATAAGCAAATCTGTATTATTATAAGTTACTGGCTTAGATCAACTACAAATCGATATTTAACTAATGACAGAAAATATAAATGAACAATCATAGAAAAATTTTAAATCCCAGGTATAATTATTTTAGATTAATCCTGACTTTTAAAGCCGAAAAACAAGTACGAATAAAACAAAAAAAGAACACCATACAAACATACCTGGATCCGGTTTAATTCCACGACTGGTCCATGCTGGCGGTCTCGAACCATTGTGGCCTGGACAACTTTCCGGAATGCAGCTTCCTAGGAGTAAAGATTTAAAAATCGTGCTAAATATAGACAAAAATTGTTTTTAATCTAACCAATCAAATAGCCTCCCCCCCCCCAATGGATACTATTGCTAATGTTCACTCATAACCAACTCTATACTTTACACAGACAGAACTATTCACTGTTATATATTGAACCCTTAGAATTTAGGGATTTAATTTCTACCGAACAGATGAGCTTTGCAAGACATTCGGTAAATCATGTTTATATGAGTTACAATGCTTCATAATTAAGTGAAAAAAATGTATGGCCAAGTTACTTCTTTAACTAAAACATTATTTATATACCATTACTCTTAAAATCCCTATTCCAGCAGCTATAATAGATAACTGCTACTATGATTATCAATGGTACATTAAATGGCAACACATTATGAGGCTTTATTCACCAAGCTATAATTTCATTTCAGTAGTTGGATTTCCTGAGCACCAAATCTTTCTGTAAATTAACGTTTAAAAAAAGGTAACAAAAAAGCCCAAAAAAAAAAGTGTTGCTTAATTTCCTCCTACTGTTATGCAAAGCACATTCTGTTATGGAATTTATGACAGGTGGCAAGGGTTGCAGCAAAGGAAAGCAAACCATATCCTACAACTTGGCTCACATTGCCAAAACAATGTGGATGTGAGAGTAAGGTCCCATTCACATGTGCGGTTGCCAACCCACCCGTATACTGCCTGTAGAACGCGACACACGAATAACATGGACACGGTTGTTAATAAACGCATTTGAACACCAACACAATATGTGCAACCACTGCTCAAAGAGGCTGGGGAATGTCCACCAACTTGAAACCGCGTGAATGAGGGCTAAACCATACTTAGATAAGTAGGGTTGCTGTCCTCTTATTTACCGTATTTTTCGGACCAAAATTGGGGGCAAAAAAAGTGCCTGCGTCTTATGGTCCGAATGCGCGACCCCCGCGCCACGCCTTGGCTTCCAGCCAGCTCTCCCGTTGCGGGGATTAGCCGGGGAGCTGTCAGATGCGAGATGCCGGCCGGGGTCCGGCTCTCCCATCTGTACTGTATAATTGCCTATGCCAGCAGAGCTCAGAGCTTGGCTGCCATAGGCAATGACGAGAGAGATAGATGAACTGTCACCTATCCCTTTCTCCTGTCCGTGGAAACTGCAATCACTCTGCAGTTACCCTGGACAAAAATATATTAAAGAGTAGCCCCCCCAAACTATTAATACTACATGAAAATTGTTAAAAAAAAATAGATAGAGGATGTTTCCAAATAGGGAGCTCATATTACCTTCCCTTGGGATATAAGAATTCCACGGAGAGTGTCAAACCCAACAGACGGGCCATGACCAGTTTCCTCCAGTCGCCCCTCTAAATCAAACATAGGGATGCATGGACAAAACAGCTCAGAGATGTGATGGAGTAACAGCAATCTATTTCTCAGTCCAATTATAGCAATCTCTTGAAGATGGTTATATTCCATTGGAACCTGGAAAAGGAAAAGGCTCTCTTAGCACATTGTTAAAGGTGTAACAAAAGGCTATACAGAGTCAAATGGAAACTAGTCAAAAGAAAACATCTTTTCATCAGGCTCTGGTTTCCTTCTTACCAGTGAAATATTTTCTGTGCTGGTGTAATTCATACTGCAGTATTGCTGTGAGGAGTCTAAACCTCTAATTATCTATTTTCTGTGGACCCTACATTGCATCTCCCTAGAAAAATTCAAACTTCTTATTCTAATTCTACAGATTTTCTATGCGTAAAATTTCACAACTACAGTGATCAAGCCATATATGGACGTTAAACTAGAATTAAGGAAAAAACTAGCTATATTTTCATGGCAAATATGGTGGAAAATGTGTAGAAAATGTAGGACTGTAAACAGCGCTGATTGCATCTTTAATGGGATAAATAATTTGTTATGGGAAGATCCAACAACAAGATTTGTGCAATAAGTATAAGCGGCCAGCCCCTAATGCACCACTTTTAATGACGCGGTACAGAGATCGCTGCAGAGTACGGAGAACTCTGCTTGAATTTCCCGCCCCGTCCACATCGCCGGCGACGTGGGCTGGGAAACAGATGCCCTCCATTATAATGGTGGTCTATGGGGCACCCCTTTGATGACTGTTCCAGAACCCCTGGAAATGCTGCAGCAATATAGAGAATCACAGCAGCTTTCTGAGGGTATATCTGGTTTGTCCAATCCCTACTCCAGTAGCGGTTGAGACTAACCCAAACTGCGGACAAACTGGGTTCGTCTCCACTGTCAGGGAGGTTATGATTTTTAGAAGAAGAATTCCAAAACAATATGTACAGAAATAACACATGGGTATACATTGGTATATTGTGTAATGGCAGACTACAACTGGGATGAAGAAAGTGAAGAACCAGTTGAAAACCGTACCATGAAAAAAATGTTTATTAAACTATTGCAGAACATCACAAAATGTACTAACACTTGATAAAGTCACTTTCCTGAATAATGATTGCACTTGCATTACCTGTGTGGGAAGTTTGCCAGCATTAGCAGGTTTACTAGTGGACCAGGCCAGTGTGTGAGCAGACCCACAAGCTACTCGGTTTATTTTTTTGCCCTGAAGGGCAGCCACAAGGCGAGGTCGCTGAATTGCATTTGTTGTTCCATCACCAAGCTGTCCTTCATCATTATCTCCCCATGTGTATACTTCACCTACATGACAAACAGATAGTTTTAGTAAAAGTAATCATTTTGACAGCTATTGGTCTGACTTTTCAATACAAAATTACAAAATAAGTAAAAAAAAAACAGAAGTTCAATAGGTATTGTTATTACAATTCCCAGACCTTAAGACCAATAAATTATAATAGTAGATTTGTAAAGCCAACATGCTATTTCTTGAAATTGATCTAAGTGATCTCTTATTGAAAAAATAACACCCATCTGATTCTTATCATTTTGCAGTCATCCCGGAACACATGACAAACCAATAGTACAACCAAATTAGCAATTAAAGGGTCCGTAAAACGGTCTGTTTCATCATGCCAAACAGATTGAAATGTGACTGTACATATTTACTAGAGTATAACTGGACATAAAAACGACAAGCCCAGTACCTTTTAAAGTTTTTTAAGGTACAAACTAAAATGATTTCCTTACATGCTACCCTAAATACTGCAGTTGCTTAAAAGCCACAGGTAAGGTTTTAGGGCGTTGCATAAAGAAAGCTGAACACAAGAGAGATTGAAATAATTTTGGGGTAGTACGAATGTAACAGTACAAAACACATGCATTTCATTTTAATGCAACAATTTGCCTTGTTCTAACTCTTTGACTTCTACAAGCCAGTCAGGAACTTCCACAACAGTGCTGATCTTTTTTTACAACACATGCACTGATTCTTGTGTTCTTGCCAACAAAACGTACACCAGAGCAGAGCTAAACAGCAAATCAATATGCTTCTGCATTCATATTAAAGTGGTTCAAAACGCAAAATAAAAAGACAAACATACATTACATAGACAGATTACTTACCTGTCAGCAGTGTCTGGAAAAACTTCCCCACAATCCATAAAAGAATATACTTACCTTCGTCTGTCCATCACTCCTGGCGACAGCATCTTTAGTAGTGGCAAAACAATGCCAATTTCTTCCATTCTTCCTAGGTTTATCCTGGAGCTGTAATTTTAGGCTTGGGCACCAGATGGAGCAGCTTTGAATACATTATGTCACCATAGTTACCAGTCCGTGCTTGGAATGTTTGTTGCAGTGATGTCACAATCCCGTGGGACTGGGAAGCGTGATTTCATGATTTGGCACTGGGCAGGCCAAAGCATGATTTCAGGCATGGAACTGGGGCAGGCATGATTTCATGACACTGATGGAACATCATCACAACGTGGGAGGGGCGATTTTTCTGAGATTGCCCCTCCCACAGTGTGATGATGCAGTCAACGTTTTTTTTTTTTATTATTATTATTATTTCAGCAATCCGCTCTAATACACCAGCGCTGCTGCAGATCATGACAAGTGACCTACCAGATGGTTAGTGATGGTTTTCCTGGTCCCTATTAGTAAGCTACCCCTACCTTTATTACCTGAAAACCGGTTGCCCTACAGCACTAAACATTGGTGGCAACCTTTACAGATGTATTCTCCATAACAAAGAGAATACAATATATAGGTTACTGGGTAATAGAGCGATTTGCTTGTTGGCAAGACAGCTAAAAGAAATGAAGGCAGGGGATTTCACCACTGGAAGCCAAGAAACATAACAAACCAACAAATTATTCTACACATACAATCTGTGCATAAAGGAGGATAAGGAACAGAAAGTACATAAGCACACATATCAAAGTGTGTATTGTAATTGCAATACCAGAGAGTTACACTCACAGTCAGCATTCTAGAGGAAAAAAAAACATTTTAAGAACATCTGCTTAGAACAGATGGACCTTTAAAACAATACTGTAGCTGTAAATGGACTGTGTAAATTACTAAAGCAATAACGTATGGTTTTAAAAACCTTGTCACAATTCCTTAAACTGCTCAGAAGGGAATGAACAGACAGCATATAACAGAGGCACAGAATGTCACAAAGTCAAAATTACATCAATATTTCAAGTCAGGAGAGAAAAAAAAAAGGTGTTCTATCTTGTTAGCCGGCAGTCAGTCAAGACTTTTTTGTTCTCTACGTAAGACAGTCACAGGTGTGATTCTTTAATGACCACCTCAAAAGTTTTTATAAAAATGGAAAAGACAATGAATCCCCACTGAGCACCAAAAACCATCACGTGCATACCTTATTTCAATGGTAGGCGTAGATTTGCTAAATGTCATTTGACATCATACACAGGTTTTTTAGGTTAATGGGGGGGGGGGGG
>CM070033.1:71401762-71413013 GCA_036250615.1 Ptychadena robeensis | reverse complement strand
CTATGGTGCGCTTTTGGTACAGAAATCTGTACCTATTCAGTGCGCTAGGGAGGTTAATGAGGGAAAAAAGAGAACTCAAAAGATTTTAGCAAATGGCTGCAATACAGCAAAGAGTGAAATGTAAGGGGGTCTGAATACTTTCTGTACCCACTGTATATCACCTAATTTTAATATCTAATGGTATATATATACACATATATACACACATATATACATACATACATACACACACAGTCGAGCCCATAATTATTCATGCCCCTGGCAAATTGTGACTTAAAGTTACTTTTATTCAACCAGCAAGTTATTTTTTTGTCAGGAAATGACATAGGTGAAATGACAAGGAAATGACAAGAATCACCACCAAGGCTGGTCAATGAGGACTCTGCTGGTGGCAATTTCTCAAGGCGGACAATCCAACTGGCACTGCACACTGCTGGGTTTCACGGATGCCAATTCTCTAGAGAAGGCACACAAAAGCTTGCTTGGCGTTTGCAAATATTCATCTGGACAAAGAAGACTTCTGGTCTTCTATGTTATGGTCAGATGAAACAGAAATTGAATTGTTTGGTCACAATGATTTTTTTTTCATTTGGCATAAAAAGGAGAAGCCTTCAACCCAAAGAACTCCATCCCCATTGTCACCTAATGCTTTGGGGGTGTTTTTCAGCCAATGGACCAGGGAACCTAATCACAGTAAATGACATCAAGAAGAAACAGCAATACATAAGGATTCTCAACAAAAACGTCAGTCTATAGAGAAACTTTGCCTTGGGCACCAGTGGACATTTTAGCATGACAATGACCCAAATCACACAGCAAACGTGTTAAGGAAATGGTTAGCAAACAACAACATTAATGTTTTGGAGTGGCCCAGCCAGAGTCTTGACTTGAATCCAATTGAGAATCTGTGTAGGGAGCTAAAGATCAGGGTGATGGCAAGAAGACCCTCCAACCTGAAAGATTTGGAGCTCATTGCTAAAGATTAACGGGCAAAAATACCTGTGGAGAAATGCAAAAAGATGGTCTGCAAATATAGGAAGCGTTTGATTTCTGTAATGTAATGTTTCTTTTCCCACAAAAATGCCTCTTTTACATCGTCTTATTATCTTTTGGGAAACACCCATGTCATTTCCTGTCAATAAATTACTCGCGGTTGAATAAAAGTAACTTTAAAGCTGGCCATACAACTTTAGATCTCTCTGTCAGATTTCCTTTAGATCTACCAAAAAATATGTAGTATAGGGTCCTCTGTGATTTAACACAGATAGGCTTGATTGTTTAGAAAGTCCCTGATATTACATGGTTTTGGAGATCTAAAGGAAAATCTGACAGAGAAATCTAAAGTATGGGGGTATGAATAATTACGGGCTCAACTGTATATACCATATTGTGCACGTGAGAACAATAGACTTTCTTGTGACTATTATCAGGTTGTCCTTGGAACATTGCAGAGCGGAAAGAGACCTATGATATCTGTCTGGGTTTACATGTATAACACTGTATGCATAAACATTATTAGTCAGTTTAACAGGCATGTGATTCATTTTAGAAAGAAGCAAGCATTGTTCACTAATATCTATATTGAAACAATTGACTTTAATTATTATATCACTAATTTAAAGCATAGTTTATACAATACTGCAATCCAGCTACCTATGGGTAACATTACATTATTGTAGCTGAAAATGTTAAAAAGAGTTAATCTCTAATTATAATATGATTAATTTCTGAATACTATTGGACAACTCAAATTTTTCAGGATGTGTCTGTTAGGTAAAGTTTTCCCTAAAAAGTAATGCACGAGAAGAGAGACAAAGTAGAGTGAGAAAAGAGGCTGTGGACAAAGACAATTGACATAGCGGACTTGGATTTCTGCACATCATCTAAATTCCTGGTAATGTAGAGGTTTCCTTTAATACATGTAGTATTCCACAGATGTATTGGCTAATACATAAATTTCTGCCTTTGCAGAGTACAGTTACTAAAAACAGTGATCTAATCTACTTGGTGAATATGCATATCGCAAATTAAGTTACCACTGTCAAATCTCTGATCGAGATGCTCTTATCCCATAGCCGGTATCAGGTCAGTTAATATGTGAGGACAGAAGATACTACCATTTATCAGGAAATTGTATACATTTAGCAGAACTAAAGTCTTGCGTTGAATATTGTTGTCATTGATTCTTATTTGTCAATGTCATATCACTGGATTAATGTAATGAGATACATTTGAGATCTATTTCTGTGTTGAAGAAGTATATTGGTCAAATAAAGTAGGCGTTGGTGTGATTTGGCGGTAATTTTACCATTTAAATCTTTTGCAATTGGGTCAATTTTGTATATATCATTGTATTGATAAAAATTTTATTATCATTTGTAAGAATTGTAACCACTGACCGGGGACCTAGACGGATCACCTTTATACCTGGACATCTTCCACTACCCAGTAATTTATCAGCATCTTGCTTCTCCACTTTGGATATTGTTTACCAACCTACTGAAGTGGGGTCTTCCGTCGTTGACCTCCTGGGTCCCCCGTTCCCTCACCTTGTGGCCGGAACTCTTGATAGTACAATT
Source organism: Ptychadena robeensis (assembly GCA_036250615.1). Classification (NCBI taxonomy): domain Eukaryota; kingdom Metazoa; phylum Chordata; class Amphibia; order Anura; family Ptychadenidae; genus Ptychadena; species Ptychadena robeensis. The sequence goes on along the minus strand of CM070033.1, from coordinate 71,410,434 downwards.
GGGATTGACGATTTTAGTATTGGTCCCTGTACCCGTTGGCGTATCTGATTGGTCAATTACGGGCGAAGAAGGGCACCCCTTGATAAAGTGCTTCGAAATGCGCGTCGGGGTGTACTCCATCTGACCAATCTTCCGTGCCTTGCTCCTACTGGTTTTCAACATTATGTCGACAGCTGTGTCAATTATACTAGATTACTGTTGAATACGGTGTATCTGTATTATTGGGGTGCTGTTCCCCATTTTTCTTGATTAATAAATGTATGTTTTTATATATTTTTCTATCATGCACTTTAACTAATCAGGCCTTACAAGTCCCCCTGCTAATGTTATTTTCATCCTTGGTTTTTTATATTAATTTTGGGATGTTGGCCTGCTACTCTACAGGCTGTTATTTTATAATAGTATTAAGTACATTGTTTAGTTGATTGCAAAATATGATCATGTTACCGATCAAATGTTACCGATCAAACATGTCCATCTCTGGGATCATATTTTTTTAATGCCTTTGATCCTTAAAGATTTATAAAGCTCTTGCTAATAGACCCTGATAATCACTACCATCTGCCTAATTTTAATGGTGGGCCCGCACACTGTGCGCATGCACCCGCACACTGTGCGAATGCACTAGCACAAAGGTGTGGGAGGAGAAAGTGTAAATGCAGTAATTTCGTTAACATTTTTATTCTTTTTAGTTTTTTTCTTTTCCACCTTGCAAAAGAAATGTTACATAATAACAAAAACCCAATCTTTATTCATGGCCAAATAAGCCTTGCTATTATGTGATTTTATTTTCCAAAAGGCAACAACATTATTAGTATATGAATTATAGATAACATATTTGCATAAAACTTAGATAACAGATTCTAAGTTTATTCTTGTGCCACTATCCTGTCACCCCTTTGGCTCACCGCTAATAAAGCCTTAGCTTAGAAAGTTGCTTCGTCCCTTAATACTTAATGTCAGTGTTTTTCCAAATAATCAGAAGTAATGGCTCCCGGGTGAAAGCAAATGATTAAACATCAGATCTGACAGAGTTTCTCCATTATAACTGCATGATAAGGTATATTTTTGCTTTTAAAATAGAACTGCCGACACAAATCAACTTATATTGCACATTATACTTTCTCTAATATGCTTTCTTTAGAGCAAGAAAATGGATGTCAGCCATAGAAAAACACAGAACCAGACCAGGGACTCAGAAATGCCGAATATTGAATCCATAGCCACCTTAGCCCAACCCCTTTAATTTTTAAGAGCTCATTACTATCCTCATAAACCTGGCAACAAGGGTGGGGACCACATTTTAGAACTCAACAAATAATGAAAAAGAAAAGAACAAATAGGTGTCCTTGGCAAGAACAGATAGTAGAAAAAAATCTAAGCTTTATTATTTATTAATAATTATTAAAATAGAATATGCTAAATCCAAGCACAAGAATTTCACCTTTATTCCATTTTCATATTGTAAACTAAACATTATGGGGAAACTTTTAAAAACTGTAAAACAAAAACATTGCAAAATAAACATTTGAAATCCATACATGCTTATTAACCACCTGGGCGTTATGCACACATTCAAAAAAAAAGCATGTCACAGGCAATCGCCCTCCCTCCCTTCAACATTACCAGCATCAGTGATGATGCTTCCTTTAAATAGAGGTCAATGACACCAGCCCCACTTCTCTGGCATCACTCAATGACGCAATCAAGGCGGAGCCGCCGATACCAAGAAACTCTGCGGGCTCCCATCAGACAGGTGAGTATGTCCGAGGTTAGCTCCGGACGAGTATAGTTTGTAAACAAACCCATTCTTCGTCAACTTGGGCTAACCGCTCAGGAGGTTAGGCAGGAAGAGCAATCCTGGTATGCCATTTCTGCGACTCTCACCAAATTGTACAGTGGGGCCCACATGACCTCTTCTGGGTTCTCCAACACAACTTTCTATGTCAATTACAGCCTTCCCGTTGTACAATAAATCAGCATCTGCATCAGCCTCAAAGTAAATCTAAACCTAATATTCTCAAACTCTCTATAAAAACTCTATCCCACATGTCAAAGCCCAAGAATAGGAAGCAAAGGTTTTAAAAATGACTTCGTTAGTAAAGATGGGAACATGTTAACATTAATGTTTAACCAACCTGTGGATAAGCAGTTCCCATGCCTGAAAGCACAGCAGAAAGAACTTCCCTGCCCTTTTCTCCTGCTCTGTTAGAGACGGCCAGTTTAAGTAAGTCAACCATGACTCGTGTGTCATCAGGGATAAGCAAGCTGGTAAATTCATCCAAACACTGGGGTTCAGGGCCTGGCACTTTGTTCTGACTTTCCACATCCTATACAAAGAAAAAATTTGTAGCAAGTTGGTATGGAAAGCAAGGCTGGGGGGGGGGGGGGGGGGCAATGTCATCTTTCACAAAGATCATTATATGGAAAAAATATAAGTTAAACCCCCCACCTCTTTGGTTTTAGTCATGGTCTCTGCAATAATACTTGCTGCCCCAGGGTCATCTGTAACTGGAATGAATGGGCGGGAGGAGGCTGCGGAAGCTGATGGAGTAACAGCAGATGGGGTAACCGCATCTTCAGTTGAGGCCGCCTAAACAAAATGTAAAAAAAAATGTTAAGCATAATAATGCTTATTCATAATCCAATAGGAAGGCCTTGTACCCCCAAATTGTATTTAAGGCAAATTCCCCAAACCATAAAATATTCTAAATTTGTGTACCTCTCCTCGTCTCTCTTGCCAAGGGCTGGGACTTAATCTGTCCTCTAAATCCCCTGTTAGGCTGGCATCGTCTCCATTAACAGGACTTGATGTGCCGGACACATCAGATGGAGGGGTTGTGGACAAAGACGGGCATTCAACTGGAGCAATCATACTAGCTGGCATCAAAGCTCCAACCACAGCATCCCTACAGTTGAGAAAAACTATATTAACAATTGTAAAAGCAAGAAAATATGCACAATTAAACTGATTTCATTTATTTTACCAAGAGATGACATAAAGCGGTCATACACAAATCTGATATTAACCTCCCTAGCGATTTGCCCAAACTCAGTTCGGGCACAGTTTGATCGCCGATCAAACTGTGCCCGTACCGGGATTGGGCAAAACCGCCGTCTTCATGTGTGCCGGCGGCTCTGTAGAAGAGCCGCCGACACACGGAGCCCTTCCGGCCCCGTGTCTTCAGTATCATCTGTGACGCTGAAGGGGGCGGGGGCGGCGCCATAGACCTCCATGTTAATGGAGGGGGCGTCGCTCTCCTCTCCACACGCCGCCGGTATCTATTTGACGTCGGCGGTGTGCAGAGAGCTGGGCGAAAAGCCGGCAGCGATTGCCGGTGACATGAGCTTTTCGTGCCATAAAAAATGGCGCGAAAACCTCAAACCGCCCAGAGAGTTAAAGCACCAACAATCTATACTTGTAAAATCACATTACTGATGTATTGGTAGTGTTCACAAAGGGTTCGGGGAGTAAACAACTATCAAAACATGGTTTTCTTTGTTAATCATCACACTGGAGATTCATTAAAAAGCTATTCCATGATATAATGGTGGCATTGGAGACTGGAGGCAGCTAAACATGCATGCAAGATGCAAAGCCAAATCATCTTACAACCCATCACAATAAAGATTATACAACGCAATCAAAAACCAATGAGGTTAGAAGACTGGTACCATGTGATTGTTATTTAAACAGGGAGAAATGCAACCCAAGGAAGAAAGACAACAATCATTCTTATCTGCTACAATTATACAGGCCTTATAATGTCTAATTTTGAAATATGAAATTTCTCATTTCAACCAGAGTCCATATATATGTATATATATCGGACAACAACATCAATATCTCAGAAAACTGCATAATGTTTTATGCACAACCTTCAATTTTATCAACAAATACATAAACAGGTTTACTGGCATTTTAAACATCAAAATGGCTTTTAGAACAAATCATAGCATTTCAAATTATAGCACCAGTGTGAAAAAAACAACAACTGCAGAGTTTACCAAATACCATACTTTTCACACTATATGACGGACCATAAGGATGCACCCCATAGTTTTTGAGAGAAAATTTGATAAAAAGCAAACAAAAAACTAAATAAAAATCAGAGACACAGCTATTCACATAGCAACCCAATATACAGACAGTTCTAGCAAAGTAGGCAGGGCTGGGCACTGCAGTATTCACTCTGTATTCCTCCAAGTCAAAAGGCCAGTGACAAGAGGGGAGCCATAGTTCCAGCAGAGTGCCAGGGCTGAAACTTTATCATGTTTCTATACACTAGCAGAATTCATTCTCTGAACACGCTGATCAACTAATGAAGACACATTTTACAATCTGTCACTGAACAACTTACCCATGAGCAGCTATTGACATATAAGAGGAGATACGAGTCTGTGTCACTAAACTTTGCCATGCAGGATGTTAATGTAAATGCACAACTCATGCCATCTAATGGTAACATGCGTCTCTCCATAAGTTGGTCAGTGTGTTCAGAGAATGGGAACTTCTAGTGCTAATACAGCAAAGCGCTCCTTAGTGGTGGTGTTTTGGCTTGGTTGGAGGGAATAGATGCAATAGCTCCTGGGATGCAGGGCTATTAGTCCCATGATGATTGGAACTAAACGAGGAATAATATAAATATGTTTTTTCTTCTTTTTTTTACATATTCGGACCAGAAGACAGAGTGACATTTTTCCATTGATCGTAATGGGAAAAAAGTGTGTCTTATAGAAAAGAGCTAGACTACAGGATATTAATCAATGTCCTAATGCAATTGAATCGTTTCCCTATTTATTTAAAAATACAATGTTATGGTTTAACTCAATCACAAAAGAGCACTTTTTATGCAAATTAATTAAAAACAAATAGGCATCTGTTTTGGCATACAGAAAAAACTAATATCGTTAACTAGAAGGTAAGAGGTTTCTTCATTTAGAAAACATTTTCTTTGATGAAAGCAATGAACAGCAGCAAATAAAATATATGTAAACGCCAATACAAAATAGTACGTTTAAGTGTGTTTTTACTATATTCTACTCTCTGCACAGTTATTAATCTTATTTCCTCCAATAGAAAAAAAACATTAATTGCTTCTTTAGTGATTACAATTCTCAGCTCTCCCTGAACCACAGACAAGGCATCCTCAACAGATTTCTTTAGGGTACAATTGTTTTGGTGTATGGAAGCAGCTGGCAACAATTACCATCCAAAATAATGGGCATGGGAACGTGTGATCACTAATAAAAGCTTACTTAAATGCAAATTCATTTATATACACGTTCCCCAAAGACTTATTTAGCGAAACGAAATTAGCCTGCAAAATCTGTTGACCTGCAATATTTCCTACCTAGCATACATAATCTGCAATGCAGTCAGAACGTGAGAAAGTGCTTGCTGTTTGGCTAAGTTGCCATCAATAGACAACAGAATCTTAGCAAGGGATGGTCGGTTCGGCTTGGCATTATTTACACCGCTGATTTTATTGCTGGAAGATGATGAAGACTCTGGATCAGAAGGCACACCTACAGAGAGAAACAGAAAGGAAATTTATCAGAATGGCAGATTTTAAACTAACCATTTTTATTATTTATTTTCCAATGAGGATTTCACTGAAAAGGAGGTAAAATATGACCCTCTACATAAAAAGTATAGTACTGCAAAGTTAATTACCAAGATAGGAAGCACCAAGGGGGTCTCTAGCAGTTTGGAAAAGAACAGGTTCATGGACAGATGGCGTAGCCACATCCACTGTTGTCCAAGCTACGCTGTGAGAGGACCCACAGGCTACACGTGTGATTTTCTGCCCCTCTAAGCCATGGACAAGGGTAGGTTTCCTGTTAACGGTAGTAGTTCCATTTCCCTGCTGACCATGATCGTTATCCCCCCATGCATAAACCTGCAAAGATAGACAAAACATACAAATGTAAACAATGTTGTTTTGGGAAGTGAACACACCTTCAGTTAAGTCTTGGACTTGCTTCCTTCAATAAACAAAGTAGATATTATTCTCAAATTTGAACGTTCTAGAATTTGAGCGTAAAGGAACTGGCCCGTCTACCTTACCTGTCCTGTGTCAGTAACAGCTAGACAATGAAGAGCACCAACGGCTACATGAACAATCTTCTTTCCTCTGAGCCCTTCCACTACTTGAGGTTTTCTTACATGGACATCGGTGCCATGACCCAACCTGAAGTAGTCTCCTTTCCCCCTAAAACATCAAAGAGACTTTAGAATATGTACACCAAAACAATTGTCAATGCCAATAGATAAACCCCATACTTGGGCTATCATACAGTGATCCATGAACAATAACATGGGACCATTAGGAGATTTCATTAGATTTAAAAATAGTGCAAGACCACTTACAAATCTACATGGTCCCATTTTATAAAGTGTTTTATATATTGAGTGGAGGTAAAAAGACATAATAAAATGGACAAAATGAAAGATTGCAAAATTGGTGAAAAGATAGTCTACTTTCACTTTTGTTGGCATCCTCCTAAATTTGTTACGTGACCCAGCTCATACTTAAGCATTTGCTTTAGGGAGGCAGCTATCCTGAAACAATCTGCATAGCTTGATCTTCATACACAATGTCCAAATTAGTCAGCAATTTTCTGGTTTATAGCCAATGGAACAGCAAAAGTAAAGAGCACTTAAAATAGTATTACACATTTATAGGTGTGTAGTACATGAAGAAAACGGATGACACTGTGGTGGTGGTGGTGATTTTCCTAACTAAAGGTACCCATACACGTTGCAATTTTTCGTGCGATTTTAGCCCTTCTGACCGATCCGGTCGGTCGGGTAGGTCGATCGTTCGGGATTCCTAACATGCAAATGTAGTCCGACCGATGCGGTTTTTAGAAAAATCGGCCGAAAAGTCGGTCGGGTCCCGAATGAGGATGCCTGTAATTTTTGGACGGTCAGCCACTCTTAAAAGATTCCCAATCCAACCAGCCGATCGGTTGAATAATCGGCCGAATAAATCAGGCGAAAAAAAATCGGGCATCCGACCGACTTTTAAAAATAGCACTAAAGCAAAAATCGGGCATCAAAATCGAATATCGCATCGGTCCCTGAAAAATCGCAACGTGTATGGGTACCTTATAAAAGGGAGTTAACGCAAAAACTCAGAAAATTTGTGTGCCAAGTCTAATGACCTGGTTCTAGTACAAAAATCACGACCCATAATCAATGTTTGGTATTCAACTAATAAATTCAAGGCTAGTTACACAGGTAGCTACATGCTTGCTTCAGGTGTTGCCTTAAAATTACTAAAGGCAAAAGATCAGGGTTACATCCAGACAATTAGAACTTTCACAATGAGTTTGGCAATGGCAGCTTTCATGTTACAGGTACCCTCCTTGTGGGATTTAGTGACTATTGCACCTATGTGAAAATGGTTCACCATGACTAATGCACTGGGTCCTGAGTCCTAACTTTGGAACACTTTATCCAACAAAGTCTATCTGTGGTGGCCAATATTAAGCAGCTGGAACTAGATATTATTAAAGACAACCAACCCAATTAAACGCAGGGGGGGGGGGGGTGACAATAAACAATACATATGGTATTGGTATGGTACGGTAATTGCTATACATATAGCCAATAGCTATAAGGTGATAATAATGAAACAGTATTAGAAAATCTAAATTTAGTAGGAAAAAAAATTATTGATCCATATTAACCATTTTCGGAAACATAAAAAAAAACATAACTTATATCTACTTATGGTGCATGGCATTACCATGTCCAAACAACTCCAGACTTGGTCAGTGCAAGGGAAAATTGGGCTCCACACTCAATCTGACAGACTCCTTGTCCATTTAACCTTTCTATATTCTGGGGGATATTACATCCCTCACTGCCTCCACGACCTAGCTTCCCAAAGTCTCCATCGCCCCAAGAGAACACCAGTCCTGAAAAAGAAAACACACAAGTTAAAGGAAATCAGAAAATATCTACTTGCACATTAGGAACACATTATGTTTACAGAGAAATAAAACTACAAACCAGTTGATAACAGTCAAGGTGATCAAGTTTTATATATTATTGTGAATATAAAATGTGTACACCCCCATTGCCATACTTTTGTGATATAAAATAAATAGACAAGAAGATGGTTGCATACCCTTAAACAAATGCATTGCACCAATACTTTGTTGGAGCACCTTTTGATTTAATTGCAAAAGCAGTTACACTGCAAGAGCATCCTCTTGTACACTTTTGTAGCACTTTCCAGGTCAACCCACAGATTTTCCTTTGGGTTTACAAAAGGGTTCTGGTTGGGTCATTAAACTTATATTACCACTCAGTCTGAAAATAGTATGCTGATAAGACACGGACTTATACCCTTAAGAGCCCAAGCCTTTCCTTCTAACATCAATGAAAAAAAACAGAAACATACCCTCATCTGTCAATGCCAAAGTCTGAGCATCTCTGCTTCCACATGCCACTTGTATGACCCGATGACCCAGCAGCACCTTCACCTGAAATGGTGAAGCAAGTTAGAGAATTGCGACTTTCTACGAGGATAGCACCTACTTAAATACAACAAAACCTCGGTGCAATGAACACTTTAACACAAATATTAACCTCCCTGGCGATATGCCTGAAGTCAGTTCGGGCAAAGGGAAGCTGCAACTATCGATACGCCCGAACT
>CM070033.1:71378978-71399327 GCA_036250615.1 Ptychadena robeensis | reverse complement strand
TAAAATTATTCCTCAAAAATACCACTTGCCTAATAATTCTGCACTCCCTGTAGTATAAGACTTATACAGCTGATCCGTGTTAAACACGGACCGGCTCTGTGAGGATGTGGTTGCTTAGCCTTCCTATCTAGCTGCCTCTTATAGTATAAGACTTATACTATAAGAGGCAGCTAGATAGGAGGGCCGAGGATGGGGTCAAAAACCCACGGCACACCAGGCAACATCCCGCGGCACACTAGTGTGCCGCAGAACAGTGGTTGAAAAACACTGATTTAGGGTATACACGAAGAGTATTATGACAATATTTTAAGTGACATCGAGCCACAATAACCTATTTCAGTAATGACGAACCTATGGCACACATGCCAGAGGTGGCACTCTGAGTCCTCTCTGTGGGCACGCGAGCCATCAGCCAGCACAGAGGAAAGAACTGCTGCTTTTTGGCTCTCAATGCTGTCAGTTCTCTCCCCCTCTCTTCTGATTTCACACAGTGCCCTATACCCTCTCCTATTCTATCTTATAAGAAAGAAGAGTGTGTGTTTACATGTTTTGTGTGTGTATATTAGTTGTGTTATTCAGGTTAAATTGCCATGCCGGCACTTTCAGATAAATAAGTGGGGTTTGGGTTTCAGTTTGGGCACTCGGTCTCTAAAGTGTTCGCCATCACTGACCTATTTTAATCACATTCCTGCAGAGATCCCAACACATAGTGTTCTAGTGCTGCTGGACTATGAACAGCAGTCATGTACATGACAGTAATAGATTTTAATCCACTTTAATTGTTTAACTCAACTACCCCAACTTAGCAAATCTACTACAGTTAGCAACTTGCTCTTCCCTTTTGTACAAAGCCTTTAACCTCCCTAGCGCACTGCCCGTACCGCGCCATTGATCGAGGCAGTGTACAAAGTACTGCCTTTCACTTCCTCCCTCCCACTGCTGCTCTTCACACAGCCGGTGTCATTATTGACACTAGCTGCGTGAGCGGGAAAGCCAGCGCTCCTCCATTAACATGGATGTCTATGGCGCCGCCGCCCCCCGCGTCATCGTGACGCGATGAAGACAATCGCTGCAGCTTTCCAGGGAGGCATGGGGTCTACCGGATGCCAGCTTCCCCTGCGGTTGAGGCGAGCCTGAACAGCGGACGAGCTGGGCTCGTCTCAACCGCTAGGGAGGTTATAGAACATTTAAAGGTTCTAAAATTAACCGAAACTCCAAACATGCTTTACAGATTACAACAATTCACACATTTAAAAATGTTAGTTCTACTAAACAAGAAAGCCGGATATCCTTTCTGGAGGCTTTAACATGAGGAAACAAAGCCCAGACACTACAAAATGTGGAATTCAGACATAAAACATAGAGAACAAGGCACGATCAGTCAGCAACAATAAAAAAATAAAAATAAAAATAAAAAAAAAAGAAGAAGAAGAGCAGCCCAGAGATCACAAGCATTATGATAACCAGTCCTTTACCCTTTTCTTTATACTTCTTATTTATTCTAGCTTGAACTGTAATGGTATTACCAAGGAGAAAGCACTGAATATAAAAAGGTGTACCTGCAAACAAGCTTTTGGATCCACCAGCAACCTGTACAACATTTAGTGCCGAAAGGGTCTCTGAAAAGGATGGAACTTTGATCTACAAGATAAAAAAAAAACATATGTATTTTACTAAAGCATAAATTGTAAGCATATTTCTTTTGTAAATTCTACTAAACAAGAAAAAATAAAGACAGGGCAGAAAAACATCCAAATGGAAATGGAACAAATAGGCTACCAAAAATAAACATTAACAATGACAGTATCACAAACTGTCTATAGGTTTAAGTGTGACATATAATAAAAACTAGGATGTCCCTGAACAGAATAAAAACTGCAGTGAATCATCAGAATAAATGCAGGGACCATGGTCCTGGTTGGAGGCATAGTAGGCCCAAGAACACAAATAAATATGGGAGAAAAGGATGGAACAGAAGGGGATAAAAAAGGGGGGAAATGAAGCAGGGGAGAGGAGATGTAGGGAGTGAGGAAAAGGAAAGGACAGGTTTGTGAGAGATATTGCACAATAAAGGCGGTACAATGAATGCTGCTTTTTCCCCACAGATGCCCTGTGTTTATGGCAATAGGCTTCCCCGTATGAAGTTTTTGTTTTGCTCATTACAGTACAGAATTTCTACGAAAGGCCAGAAGCAAAACATGAGACTCCCTCAATTAACAAAACTATGAACCCAGATCAACAGACCAGACTTTCAGGCATTTATCTGCTTTCTTTTTAGCACTTGCAGGTATTGAGCAACTTTCTACTGCATACTGGCATACAGTCAGTGAGATTTGTGACACAGAACAATTGTTCTCTTTTCTGCTCCAGCATCAGCTGTAAGAAGACATGAATAATGCAAAGACTGGTAATCATGTAGTGAAATATTCATTGCGTCATTCTTTGGTGAGGCTAGGCTGGTGGGATGTCTCACCCCTAGGAGCACAGGAAACTAAATGACAGTGGTGGTGCAGAGTACTATGTATTTACTGTAGACTGCACTTAAATCCAACTTGAATATGTTCTTGTCCATCTACTAAAACTCTGAAGTATCCCATGTTTGCATCAAGTAAACATGTGCAACAGCTGCCTCATTTTACACTGTTATAGTTTTATATAAGCTGATCCTTGGCTCTTGGTAATACTCAACTTGACAGCTGAACCAGCAATCAGACAATCAGTAAGAATGACATGCTGCATCTGATCTTACCTTGGAACCTTTCAATCCTCCCAGCTGATCCTTGTCATTCAACCCCCAAACAAAAACTTTGGTTCTGATTGTTGCTGCCGATTCTGATGCTGCTACCTTTTTCCTGACAAAACTAAAAGAGAAACCACTAGTTATTTTGCTGTTAATAAAGTACAACTAAATGCTCTTTTGTATTCTGCTATTTCAGTTGTCTACAAGGGATGAATATTGCATTTTATCGTGAAAACATCATTGGAGCCATTTGCAGGAACTTTTTAATGTGACACTTTCATTTTATATGGCCATTTTTATATAATTTGTGACCCTATTGTAAAGATTTGTAGAATTTCAAATGAGAGGATTACTAGATTTAGCAGTAATTGGCATTATTTCTTAATAACTTCATAATCTCTGTAAACAGGACATTAATCACAATAGCAAAAATTTACCCATGCATGTACCCATACACGGGTAGATTTTTCGTTCGATTCCCGAACGATTGATTGCAATGTGCGGGGAGAGGAAAGGTTGACCGAACAGGGTGCATGTGCGCAGCGTGGAATAAGACGCACAGAGGACACTTCCCATTCAGATGAATGGGACAGCGTCCACACTTAACTGCACGCCCGCAGTGCTGTTTTAAACCTGCGGGCTGCCACCCGGAGACATGGAAAAAAACAGTGCCCAAACAGCTTCTTGCTTTTCCACATCTTTCCCCTGCTGCATGAATAGGGCACATGGGTGTGAGGAATCTGCCTGGCTACTGTGCCGACGCACGTTTTGATACCCTGCACTGGACAAATAAGCAGTAGACACAAGCACTTAGTGAAGCACTAAAGGCCCCCATACACATCTAGATTTTCCTTTCAATCAACTTAAAAAGATACATTTTGGGGGTCAGGGAAATCGGTGATTGATTGTAATCTATGCCAACTGTAGTAACAGATTTTTGATCAAATTTTTTTGGATCGACTGAAAGCGTAATTGAATTAAGGTTCAATTTTAATACAACGGATTCAAATTTTCTAGCATGTCCGATCATTTTACGATCAAAAAGTTTGCCAATTTTAATTGTTTTAGGTCGATCTAATCATGTGGGCTGCCATAGATTTTCAATCAATCAACAAAAGAAAATTGATTGAATTACGTTGATTGAATGAAAAATCTATACATGTATGGGGGTCTTTTCAACTGCATTTTTTTGAGGTGACCGGTCACCCTTGGAGTTGAAACAACTTGGAGTTTACAACATGCTTGTATTGCATTCTGCAAAAGCCTGCCATGAGGAATGCCATTAGTAATGCTGTAAAAACACCTGCCTATTTAATGCCATAATGGGGTTCAATGATGTTACATTCAACAAGGCCTTTTTCTAAAATACTAGAATAATGTCAGTGTGAATATAGTGTGCTAGTGTGGTACAATTCAGGGAACAACACAGACAACTTCTTCCACATAAAACCAAACAACCTAGGTCTTTCTTTTAAACTACTTTCATCTTGAAACATAAAAAAATACTTCCACAAACTATGTCCACAAAGTTGGAATCATTGAATTGTACAATATGACTGAAAAACCATTCCATCATCTCTCATTTATTAAATTATGTTTTCACTGCTCTGATCTCCAGTGTGCTTAACACAACCGCTTTAAACATTTGCCATTGTAAATGGTGTGGTAAGACTTTCATGAAGCTGCCTGGACCATTCATGGGTCAGTATTGTATTTAGGTATTGCTAAAGAAAGCGTAGAACATAAAAAAAATTTTAGTTAAAATTGTTTTAGCGTTTTTACTAAGAACTCTGAGATCCTGCCGTTTGTGACCTATTGTTATCGTCAACTTCATGGCCCAGCAGCTTCTGAACCTTTCAACTTTGCATTACTACTTGAAGATGATGAAATAGCTAGCAGTGAGAAAGTTTTATGAACAGAGTTCTGTCAGAGATGACAGCATAACAGTGGCTCATTCTTGTACAAAAGTTTGCAAATGCAAACTTTATGGCTAGGTGTGTGGTTTTAAACACTTGTAGCAATGGGTCTGAATATACACTTGAACTCCAGAACACCACAATACACCGGATTACTATAATAATTCATCAAACACATGTAATATAAATGTGGAAATACAAGCACATATTATAAAATGCCCTAACTTTGTAATCATCATTTGAATAAAACTTTATAGATATTCAACGCCTGCACAACATCCCACTTGCCTGCCAGTGCTGGTCTTCTCATCATCCTCTTCCTCATTATCAGAGGCCAGAAACGGAACGGTTGCTAGATCTTCATCCTCTGCTCTGATCTGTCCAATAATGCTCAGCTCATGGATCTTACAATCAATGCCAGAGCTCCGACACTGCTTTATGGCAATCTCAATATATCTGTGATACTACAATTGATATCGAAAAATCTCAAGTAAGTTTAAAAATTAAAAGAATAATATGAAAGAATGCCTCTTTAAACCTTACTTACCTCTGTACAGTCACTAAGGAGCAACACACTCATATCTATAGGATTTATGTTGATTGTCTTCAATTCTATAAGGTTATTAAGAGAGTTTCCTCCTAAAAGAAAAACAAAAAAGATCAAATTGAATCTACAGTTGAAAAAAACATTTGTTTTAGTTTTTAAAGCTCTGAATAATAAAGCCAAGTTTAATTATATCATTTTGCCCACTTTGGTTCCTTCTCCTTTAAATTTTAATCCTGTTTATAAAAAATGCTTCTGTTCCTTTGACACCTTTGCATAGGTCATAACTGGGAATTTCACATCCAATGAAGGAATGGAATGAGCCATAAGCGGTTTGAATGTTAATTTTAATTTCAATTGATTGTTTAAAAGACGATTGCTTTCTCAATTGATCAACCGAAAGTGATTGACCGTGACAATATTTATCGATTGAGCAGCTGTTGGAAAATGTCTGTGGATCTTCAAGTATCTGACTGGATTTTTAGGTATTTCAAAAGATTTATTATCTGATGATGCCATGGAGCTTCAGCACAGGGCTTTGGAAAGGTACAGTTCGTTTTGAATCAATCACGCGGTTAGGTAGTATATGATCAATGTAAAGCTGGTCATACACCTTTAGATCTCCCTGTCAGATATACTTTAGATTTACCAACAACTTTGTAGTGCCGGGTCCTCTGCGATTTAACACAGGTAGACTTGATGGTTTAGAAAGTCCCTCATATTACATGATTTTGGTAAAACAAAAGGAGATCTAAAGGAAATCTGACAGAGAGATCTAAAGGTGTATGGGGACCTTTAGACTGACAGTCGAAATTCAACACAATTCGATCGAATATGATATCTAGGGCTGGAAGTTAGTTAGGCTCTATGTGACTTTCTGCAACTGGGTAAAGAATCCTGTACAAGTGCAATACTTCAGATAAGGTAGCTTTGAATGCTTTTGTTTTTTTCTTCCAAGTACAGCCTATATCCTTTTTCCATGCTCAAGCTTCAAGCTATTTCAGCCACTACCTGGAAACACATAAGCCTTTGCATTGGTCTGTGCGAGTTCTGTACAGGTCATGTATGTCATAGACAGGACAACCAGATATAATAAAATGAAAGCTACAAATTTAAAATACATATTTGGGAACCCAGTTTACACCTACGGGAAGTGGGGAAAGGTCTCCCTAGCAAAAAATACACAACACAACGAAGAACAAATATTTAGAAAATAAATCTGTCTGGGTTCAAAAGAGAAAGTGTTGCAATTAACAGAACAAATTCCGCAAAATGTGTTAAATTCAAAAGTGAATTCAGAATTAATGCCATAAGCCACAGTATAACATTTATGTGCAAACCAAATTAAAAGCATCTCCAGTAAAATGAACATGCCACTGGCCACTTTTACATTACCATGGAAGGATTCCCTTCAATCTGTTCCAAGGTACTACCCACGACACCTTCTAATGAAATATGTTACTGCAACATAAACTCTAAAACAACGTTTTTTTACTGAGTGAAGAGGGTGCCAAAAATCGAGAACCCCTCTGTTTTAGCAAAAGGAGGATTTCCTGAAATAGCGTTTAGGGGTAATGTCCAGCGTACCTGATACAACTACAAGAGAAGGCATGTAGCTGCTATCTGCAGGATCAACAATCATCATCAATCTGTGTACTAGAACATCTGGGAAAACCTCCAATCGTATCCAGTGCTGTACATGGAAAACAAACACAAAATAAACATACAGTGTGACCATGTGTTATTATATAGAGCATATCTTAATAAATAACAGGTGATGGACTTACTTTGCTTACTAAGGGAACAACACCTAGCAACGTTGCAGGCACGTTTATTTTCATACATAAACCTTGACTTACCTTTCCTTGTGACCCAGAGGACTGCCAGCACTGATCACTACCATCAATAAGACGAGATGCTTGGTTGGCTGAAGAGGACACGGTCAGATTTTTCACAATTCGGGACCAATCATCAAGCAACATACCCCTCTGACCACTGTGCCGCCGTTTCAGTTGCTTTCCTGAACGCCCACAAAACACTGGAGACTGGCCTAGATACCATTAATACAAAAGCCATATGCATTTAAATATTAACCTCATAGAAGCACTATAGAAGCCAAAATAAAAAGGTATAAAACTATACCTGGTTCGTTTATTCTGCCAAATGTATGCCTCATATTGTGTTTCCGATTTTTAAAGCAGGTTTCACAGAAATCAAAGTCATCACAATTCCGACATTTGAAGCGTGGCCCGTGAATCGGAAACATCTGACAACCATCACAACTGTAAAGGTGAAGGATGAGGAAGAAAATGTAAACAAAAGACCTAAGTAAGCAAAACAACTATTTATTTGCTTATATTTTATTTATTTCTTATAAATATATATATATTTTTTTTTTGCATCCCCGGTTCAGCCACTCCGTCTAGATCCACTTCTGGGAACGCAGTTGTCAATTTACATTAGAAGTCTCTAAAAGTCTTAATGCCAGGAGGAACACCATGTATTATTGTAAAATGAAAACTGTAGAGGAAGAGTGAAAACATTTTATATTATATTACCAAAGCTATTTTGCTTACATAATTGGGATAAGATGATCAGATGACAAGATTTCATGTAATTTTTTATATGAAGCTCCTGCACAGTTTACTATAGGGTGTTCATTCTTATAAAAGGTTGCCTGTGTCTCAAAGGTTATTGAAGGTATTTACTAGGGACAAATAAACACAATCAGTTAAGTCTAAATGTAACCAAAACGAGTAAATCCTGCCCTGGGAGACTGAACTGAAGCTGGGCCTACACGAATAGATTTCTAAATAGATTTGAGTACAATAGAGCGCAGTTTGCGCTCACGGAGCTCGATTGTGCTCTAATCTATTAGGAAAGACCCCTACCCATGTATGCCTTCTTTCGAGCAGGATCAATCAATCCCACGAAAACAAGGCTATCGGACATGACTGTAAATCACAGTCAATGTCCATTACTTCAGAGGGGGAATTTGAGAAATCTACCCGTGTATGCCTAGCTTAAGTTTTCAAGCTAGTGGATGTACATAAGATCCAAGAAACCAGTATTCTTAAATAAGGGTTAGCAATGACAGCCTCAATGCTTTCTTTAAAAAAAAAAAAAAAAAGTATATAAACAATAGATGCTATAACATACGTTACTCCTGGATGTATACTGGGGACCAGTTCCATCTCAGACAGCAATCCAGTCCAGTGTGACTGCTGAGGGAAATCCACAATTACGTCTTTTCCATTGGCACTAAAGGCTATTGGAGGGAAAATAAATGCAAAAGTCAAATATGAAAGGAAAATGAGGACATGGGACATGCAATAACCTACATGAGCACCATTTAACTTCACTAATATATCATGCCTAATTATTTAGAACTAAAGCCCATTATTATTTTACAAAAAGCAAAGTTATCAACAAGTTATCAACGGTCACTGATCAAATAACAAGCTGGTCAGTTAGCAGATGGCCACACCTAGACCTGAACACTGAGTTTCTGAACCTCTCCTATGTGTAGGGTGCAGTGTCTAGGAAATGGAGCTTGTGAAGGTGAGTTGGCTCTATCAAGGAAAATAAAGAAAGGTTTGGGTTTAAGTGTCCAACTAAAGCCTTCCTATCATGCTCAGAAGTGTTCTTACATACCATTCCCTTAAACTAGTGACTGACAAATGTGGAAATCTATACATGGTTGTATCATATATATGCATGCTCAACCTTCTACTGCCCAAATGTTAACCATTAAAACCATGGTAGCCCATAAGGTTTACCCCCAAAAAAAACAACTAAAAAAAATATGTGAAAAAAAAAATCTATGACTGAAAACAGAAATGTATGTTACCTTTAACAACACCCACACTTCTGTGAGTAACTGACCCCCATTTATATTTAGGTGTTGTAACGGATGCCTTCACTCTGACTTTATCACCAATTTTAATGTGCGAATGGGAAGTTTGAGGTGGAAAGCCTGTTGATTTAATAATACATTAGTTTAGCACATACTTCTATATAGCCAGCCCACATATGCGACAACTAGATGGGGAATAAGCAAACTAACCTAACAGCTCCACATGGATGTATCGCACCCAATATGTTCCTCCTTTCTGCTGCCAGTCACATTGAACATTCAGGTCATGCAGTCCATCTCTGTCCAGCTTGATGACTTTACCAACATCCCCCTCACAAACTTCTTCATATGTGCGACAACAACGGACCATCATGCCAACCTTTTAAAGATAAAAGTAGAGAAATGTGAAAAATGTCAACAAATATAAATTGGTGATACCCACACATAGGAAAAAACCCGAAATACATGGTGAGGTAAAAAAAACAATACCTGTATGTTTTCTCTCACATAAACCGCATAATCATCATTGCTTAGGAAATCAGCTCTTTTCTTGTATGTCTGGCTTTCTGTCACAACAACACCGCTAGACTGAAGAAAGAGACCACACTTTAAGGCAGGGCAAATGAGGCACAAAATTACACCAATCCTCAAAATGATAAAGTTACATACACTAAAAACAAAAAGGAGAGAACACAAATGAATAACTTAAGATGATATAAATGAAACAAAAAAATCAATGGATATTATTGCTTCATTATATATTGCTGGCAAAAAATGGCTGGTGGGAAAGCAGCTTAATATTGTTTACTGAAAAAATATAGGCGCTGAAGCTTTTAATGCACAAGGAGCAGTTTGAGTAAAGGAGTCTGTACAAATATATTAACCTTCTTAGTGTTCATGACGAGCCCATCTCGTCCAGAGTTTGTGTGAAGAACAAACTCTGGATGAGCTGTACTCCCATGAAAGCCACATATCCCCGGAAAGCTACGGCGATGCTGCTTCCAGCCGCATTTCCAGGGTTCTGCGGCTTCACTGATCGCGTCACGGTGACGCAGAAGGGGGGCGAAGCTGAGCAGTGCCATAGACCTCCATGTTAATGGAGGGGCCTCTGCTTTCCAGCCCTCCCAGCTGGTGTCATGAATGACACTGGCTGTTTGGAGAGGGGAGGGGGGAGGGAGGAAATGGCAGGCAGTGTACCTCGTACACTGCTGCCATTGCCTGTACCACACTGTTAAAAATGGTGCGGTACAGGCGGTGCGCTAGGGAGGTTAAACTGCATCATCGTATATACTCGAGTTCAGGTCAACCCGAGAATAAGCCGTGGTACCTAATTTTATCTACAAAAACTGGAAAAACTTATTGGCTCGAGTATAAGCTGACAGTGGGAATGTCAGAAAGTGGAGTTTTCTAAATGAGAAAAATATAGAGAAAGCTCCATTACCCCTAGGAATTAATCAAACCGGATTAGTGCCACAACCTCAACAAAATTTAAGAGAACACAGAATTATTATTATTATTATTTGAATTGTATTTGAACTAGTTACTGGCCACCAGGTGGCAGTGTGGAGTTTGTGTGCATCGAGCAGCTGTAAGTCGGCAATCACCAGAGCTGAGGGAAGATATGTAGTGAAGAGGGAAGCTGCCTGCCTGAAATTGAGCATGGTAATTTAGCTTAGGTGAGTGGACAGTCGGCTCACTCGAGTATAAGCCGAGGGGGAGCATTATCTGCCCATTTTTTTGGGCTGAAAAACTTGGCTTATACCCGAGTATATACGGTTAATGAAATCTTAAGCTGGTCATACATGGCTCGATTACCCAGCGATCAATCACAACGTGGTGACGCAAAAATCGGCAACAATCACACAAGGATCGTTTGGAGAATCGATGCCAACCACCAAGGGGAATCGATCCCTGGACAATACTTGGGATGGGAATCAGTCAGGGATCATGGTTGAAAAAAAGTAAAGTACACAGTATTCTACTTTATCGCTGATGCTGGCTATGTGGGGCGGCAAACCAAGGCTGCCTCCTGAACAAAGAGGTTGATAGCCCCACCCTGCACCCCCTTTGGCATCACCGAAGTGATAGGTGGGTATACCAGAGTATAGAAGAAGGAAGGATCTTCTTTTACAGCCAGAAAGTTTCATGTTGGCATATACTTTTGTATGGAACTATTTATCTGTTTTAGTTTTATCTGCTTTTAGTAAAATTAGAAGAAATTCCACTTTAAAGAAAGCTTACATCAGGGTACACCGATTCAATTTCTTCCACTTCTTCTACAACCTCTTCCTCAGACTCTTCAGAAGCAGTTTCAAAATCTGACAATTCTGTAACGTGGATGTCAGGATGATCAAGTAACCATCCAACCAAAGCCTCTACTCCTGAGTACAAAACAAAGAATTAGTAGTGGCCACAAAGCCATGTATCTGACAGTTTGGACTCAGCGTGTTTTGATCTTGATCAGTTACAGATAAAAGCTATATTTGAGCAATATATGATCAAAAGGATTTACGATTATTTACATTTATGATCAGATATGAAAAACTGTATGGAGATTCATTTATCATACATTTGTGAACCCTAACTTTTTTGGTTTGCCTAAGAAGATAGTAGCACTGCTAAAGTACTGCTATAAGCATTTCAAACATTTGACAATTCTAAATCAAATGCTTTTTATCCCAAAACTTAATACATCTGAACCAAACTGTGTACCTGGGGAGCTGGAAGCAGTCCCAGATGATCCAGAAAGTGACTTTAGAGCAAACTCAATGTTTTTCCTCTGAAAACCCATCTCCATCAGCTGTACAACAATTGGGAGTGGCGGGATAGGAGAGTGTTTGCGCTTCTTGACTTTAGCTGGGAAAATCTGCTGCACTGTGACAGGAGAGGAGACCTCACTTGAACTGCAGAAATCTTCAAACAGAGGAGTCGATGGATGTGTAGATTCCACCGCCAGGTACTGACAGACAGCCAGTGCTGCTGCCTACATTAAAAAGAACAGAAAATTTGCTTTTAGACATCTTTCCCTGAATTTAAATTTGAATCTTAATTAACGTGCTCAAAAACATATTCTGCATATTTGTGTCAACCACCTGCTGAGAAAACCCTGTGAAGCAGCACCTGCGAATTCCATTCTGATGAGACTGAACGTTAAGCAACCTAATGGCTGAGCAGGAAATATGCCAAGCATTAGAAAAGGAGAAATGACCTCCTTTATTGAAGGGTTAGTGGGCTATTCATGCAGATTGTAACCATTGTACTGCACACATGCCAAGAGTGGAGATCAAAACATACTCTACATATGTGATTTAAACATGTTGCTTTATATAACCTTTATTATTATCAAAGTCTGTGGTATTTCATCATACCTAGTATGCATAAAACTATGACAGGCTTCTTGGACAAGCATGGCAGCCAGTCCTTTAATTGTATAGGTATATATACACACATGCATTTATGCATCTAAGATACTGAAACAAGTATTCACATAATATCAAGTTTTCTTGCATACCTGTTTCAGATTAGCTACTGGCATGATTGATAAAGGAACGGTTTGAAAGCCAGAAAATGCAATATTCTACTAGAGTTAAGCTTGATGCTAGATAATATACTAGCGTATGTCTTTTACAAAAGCGATGCTAGTTGCCTTTTAGGTTTCAAATTTTGAGTAAGGGGTCAAGAACAAGTCTGTAGTTTGACTTGACTTTCTACAGTATTCTTAAGTCCACTGACAGGTTTGCTATCCCCATCCTATTTGTCCCCTTCCACCATAGTAGAGATACTAAGGGCTTGTCCCCACTTGCGCAGCCGGCCACAGGACGACACAGTTTCGAACTGCAACTGCTTCCATTCATTTTAACTAGCCCTGTCCCCACTTAGGCGGAAGGCGGCAGGGCGGTGCGGTTCCGCGGTGATAGACCTGAATGGACGCGATAAAAAGTTGTGTGTGAATGCTATTTTTAACAACGTCCATTCATGTCTGGGGCAATCGGGGCGGTTGAATTGACTCTGCATGTTGAAAAAAAACTAGTGCACTAGTGACAAGACGACAATTCAATTGTGCATCTTGCAACTTGGAGAATCTCAACACCATAGGCACACACCTCAAAAGTTTAAAGGAAAAATCTAAAACACTTAAAACCACCTCTACTTTAGATTTTTTACCCCTCTTGTGCAATCACTTGACGTCAAAGTTTGTATGTATTTTTTTCTCTGGCAGTGAGCAGATGCTAAATGCTGCAGAAAGTTATGCCACATAATGAGGTATTGCTGCTCTCTGAAACAATCTCCTACTACTGAAAGCGGTAAAGTCATAGCCACAGAGCATCCGACGATTAAGGTAGGATAGCAGCATCTGCGTCTCTATATTTTTTATTCTTTTTTTTTTTAACATTGTCCATTAATAACATTGTCCATTGTCCATTAATAACATTGTCCATGAGACGTAGTAGTCTAATTGTCAGTAATCTAAACCCTAAGTAGCTTCAGGATTGTGAGTTGGCTTAGCATCCCAGGTATTAATCCCACATACATAAAATCATAAAATCCATTTTTTTTAACAAATAAATGAAAAAACATTTACCTCTAGCTCTTGCTTGTCAAATATTGCTTTAACAGGAGAAGGCTGTGTAGCAGCAGTAAGGAGTTGTTGCAGTAGTATCATTGGTGGCTGTGGACCCTCTGGGGACATGTCTCCAACATCTGGAGTTGCAACAGCCCCCTCATCTGGGAAAAACAGAAAGAAAATCAGAAATCCTCACTAGAGACACTGAGCATGAAACAATAGTGTTAAAGGTAGTTTAGTATTCGAATTAATAGATAATCTCACTCCTCAGACTAAAGCAGTCTCCTATATTAAACAAAACACAACCGAATTTACTGGTACTTTACATGGTAATATGTTGATGCTATAGAATGTATTTTCCACACCATAATATGCAGCTCCAGCCAGCAAAGTGGGAAAAAGACAAAATATCTTTTAGCCATCAGACACTTCACTGTAAAGTGTGAGTCCTATACAACAGTCTCTTATGTTCCAAAAATATAGTAAATAATAATGTGCTGAGGTTTACCATAAAAATATAGTAAACGAAAGTTAATAATAATGTGCGGAGGTTCACCATGTTTTAACGCTGCCTTCTTGTGGCTGAAAGCGTTCATTACAGGTTTATGAGGCTTTCACCACTGTTGGTCATTTATATAAATAAAATCAGCCCTCCCCCCTTTTCCCTCCTCTCTACCCCTTGTTCTTTTATTTTGACTTTAATATGTTGTTGTGTTTTATTTACTTTGACTATCAGCTATGATTGATGGTTGTAACTAAACTATGTTCCAACCCCACATTGTTAAAATTTTAACTGCAGACTCATTGTTCTTTTTTAATTTGGTCTACTAATTCAGAACATGTCGATGTAACACTGCGTGATCTTGAATTTATTAAATTTGTTAAATTTTCATATAAAAATTTGTGAAACTGAAAATAACTACAGTGAAAAGGAACAGTAGCATTTAGGGAGAAGTTTTTGGACAAGGTGATATGTTAACACCCCACAGATAATGGACACATGTGAATTTAGCCCAATACTCTGTAAATTTTTCCAGGAAGAAAATAACAGGATTGGAAACATCAGAACTGTTCACACATGTCTACATTACCAATCTGGACGCCGGAACAGATTTTTAGGTCTTTGACCCTACTGTATTTATCTGTATTTCTGGGCTGCGGATAGTAGTCCAGAAAGCACCTGCCTGTCTCTGTTTTTGGGCATCTGTTCATAGTATGCAGCCGCTTAAGGGGCATTCAGAGCCCCCCCCCCCCCCCCCCCCCCCCCCCCCCCCCCCAACTAGCCCCTAAGTGGCGGCTGCCCAAGATGGACTAGAGGGCACCTATTGTCATGTCTTCCAGATGCCCGTGTAAATAGTCCCTTATGGAAGTGAACAGCATCTATATATAATATTTTAAAAAGAACACAATTTTCCTTAAATAAACAAATAATACAATTCATACCTGCTGGAACTGATCCCATCTCCAGGACCGATGGCTGGGATAGTATTTGTCTAAGTCTGTCCTGATGAGAAAGAAGGGCCCAACCAGCTTTTAATATGTATAGCTTCAGCTGCTGACACCTCAAGCGATCTAGATCCACTTGGTCTGTAAAAAGGTAAAGTATTAAATATTGAGACCTCAAAAGTGAATAAATATCTAAAATATTTCAAAAGCAGACCTTAACTGCATAAGTGTAGTGAAAAGTTTTACTAATGCAACAGTATCTTTCAAATTGGAAATGTCCCTTTTAATCAAAAAAAGGATCTACTGACCTCCTATGTAATCTACTGTGTTCAACTGAAACTAATAAAAGTTGTAGAGGCGTTCATATCTACCCAAGTTATAGTAGTATAGAATTATACTTTAATTCAACAAAGCTTGCCGTTCCTCTTAGAGACAGCAATTGCATTCTCATCTAATGGTTATTTATCCCTGTAACATATTCAAGTGAATCCATTCAAACTGCCCTTTGGGCTTGAAGGCATTAGGTGTGCCAAAATGGTGTTCGGGACCCTTTTTTTTTTTTTTCTATTTTTATGTAATGGGTTGGGGACAATGAGATGATTGGGGAGACATGTAGATTATAAACAATGAGCAATGTCTGCCACCCATGGAAATTCATATGGAGACAAGAAATGTAATTGCTTCAGAGTAAAGTAGATCCCTCATGAGAAATAGTTTTGTTTTTTTTACTCCACCTTCCCCCAAACATGAATGAAAGAATTTGGAAGTTACAGGAATTTATGTGTCTGGGCATCATCCTGCTACTGACCGAGCCTCAAGCCCAAACCCCTATGAAACTGCATGCATGATAATAGGCTATAGTGCATTCAGCCACATCATCTATGCCACTCAAAAGCATCAGAGGCCTGGGACAGGTACTTATTTGCCCAGGGCAACCGGTTTACATGTAGCATTTGAAATCCATTAGCAGAAAAGGGAGCAGCCAAAAGAAGGGAAAAAGACCTACCAAAAGAAAAGACCGACTATTTGGTATGCTATAAAAGGGCTTGTAATTATAATGAGATGACGGGTACATCATTTGTAAAGGCAGACAAAAATAAATAATTTCAGAAAGTTAAAAATATTTATATACATCTTGACATGTTACCTGAAACATTTTAAAAACAAAAATGAAGTGAGATGCCCTTTAAGACTTAAGACATTTAATGTGGTGTAAACGCTGGCTATTCCTGCTACCAACAGAAATCACAGCAGTGATAGGTAAAGATAGTATCTCCCACGTGAAGACAGCAATCAATTTAATCCTTCTCCTGATGTGCCGAAGCTTCCTTCTATCGACTGGATAATCATTTTCTAACCGCAATAATCACTGCTATTTTTAGAGTCTTTCAAGGCACTTTACATTGTATACCAAGTAGCAGTGTAGGCAGTTTGCTTTCCCCCTACTTGTAAAACAGGTGGTAAATATGCAGCAATTTGCGGTAATGATTTCACTCATGCTGCGATTTACACAATCAAGCTATTCAGACCTATGTATTTCAGAAGTCAAGAGGAATATACCTGTAAGCGCCTGACTGAGAGACTTCTTCAGTCTGTGTTTTTCTAGCTTGCATCCTGCCAGGTTAACCAGCTGGGCCCACACAGACAGCATTGAATCGGTGAAAGGCAAGTTGTTCACACAAAATGGCACCACGGGCAGCTAAAAACATTAAAGAAGAAAATTAAGGAAACTTTGCAAATCACATGTGATAACAAGTCCTTCATATCTGCATGCAAACACACCAAATGAATACATGAAAAAGTTTGTGCATTCTCAAACAACATAGTTTTCATGATTTAGTACTTACCGGGGTTAGTTGATTTAGAGGGCAAACGCGACTAGTGCGAACATCATGGAACTGAACAGTTATCTTTCCTTTTGGTGTTATTCTTGTTACTGTGCCTTCTCCAAATTCATCATGTACCACCTGGCCACCAAGTCGTAACCGACTGTCTATTCCCCCAATAACAGCCAGCACTGCCATTAAACTGCCCACCTCAGGATTTTCAGTGTCTGGGAAGTAATTTTCCCATACGGACTGCTAAGAGAAAGGGTGGAACAGTCATACACCAGCAGTAAAAGAGATTAAGAATAGAATTGCTGTCAGTGGTAAAGGCGCAAAACAGCTTTTCTTCATCACACTATGAAAGACCAAGGTTAACTATGAATCCAAAAAGCAAATAAAGGAAAAAAAGTTGTGCTGACCCTGAAATAAATCTTGTGAGCTAAAGACTTAATATATGTGAAGGGAACACCAGTTTAAAAGAACTTTGGAGCCAAATTCTCTGGAATGTCATAGGGACCGTTGTGTGTACAATCCTGACATGAAAAGGAAGGAGGGATGGAATTAGTGTGGTGTGCTAATGTTAGCAGGTACAAGTAAAGGGTGATGGAGGGGGGGGTGACATATAATGAGTTGTCTTAATCCAGCCATAAATGTTGCGATCTGCAGCCAATTGGTCAATTCGACCAATCGGCTGCGGATTGCAGCTGCCCACCTTGAGCGATTGACCCAAGGAACATATCTAACAGGGATTCGCCAAAATGATAAAACCCTGTGGATCCACTTACTTTCATTTACATCCAAAGAATCCAGCAGGAATAGCTGTGTTGGTGGCGAGTCCTGCGATTCCCGTTCGTTTTGTCAGTGACCACAAGCAGCCTGGTGACATCATCACGATCAATTGCCAGCAAAACTAACAGGGATCTAAACGTGTACCTTTACTCGTGTTAAGCTTACTTATTTGCCAACCATCCATGAAGAGAAGGTACCCAAGACAGAAGACGTAAAGGTTGGGGTGGATAGGATAAGCTATCATTGGGAGTAAAGACAGGGGTGGACGGGATAGGTAAATTTAGGTTTTGCGGTTAAAAGAGGTTTGGAACAAAGAGGTCGGTCCAGTATGATGGAAACCAAGAATGTAGTTTTGCTACTAAAAAAACTCCACAATATTCCTCAATGCAATTTTTTTTAGGCAACATTAAGTGAATGTACACAGATTAAACAAGAACTGTCATCTTACGGAAGTCTGAAAAAGGAAAACTAACCCAGCCATAACATCAATGGACTGGAAAGCTAATATTTATTACATTAAGTTGTGGGTTTAGATATACAGGGGATGGGCAAACTTTTTGACTTGTGGGCCAAAATGGGTTTCTAAATGTGACATAGGGGCTGGACCAAGAGCCTGCAAGGGCTGCACGGCATAGTGGTCCTAAGTCTTCATAGCTAGGACAGAAAATTAAAAAAATATATATATATGTTAAACACATTTATAAATAGAAGCTTTTGATAGCGAAGCTTAAACACTCTTTTGTTGGCAAACTATGGCCTCTAGGAAACAATCCGCACAATTATCCTCTAGGTGTTATCTTCACTTATTGTAGGGAATGAGGGGAGCCAGAGTGTCATGACACCAAGGTGACAAAGGGTCCAAATTAAAAGAGTAAAGGGCCGGTTTTGGCCCCCGGGCCTTAGTTTGCCCCACATCTGAAATATACTATAAATAGTTTATTCAGAGATCCCTTCCATTATTAAAGAGCACTTTTTTCATATTGTAGTTTCATATTCATAATATGGTTTCCATAAATCCTTTATCCAACACTGAAAAAGCATAGGAAAACTGAAAAGGTAATACAGCCTATGCTGAACCTCCCTACCAGTTAGTGAGATATGTTTATGTATAGCTACAACTTCTCCCAAACATATTCAGAAACATAAAAATGACTTGTATAGTACAAAAAACATGTTTTCCATACCTAACCTGAAAACAAATGTTTTTAATATGAATGGTAATTAAATTTATATTGGATTCATATACATGGTGCGGACATCTTCTAAATATTATTAAAAGAACAACCATCACATCAGTCCTTCTTAAAAACATACAAATAGGCATTAATTTGTAATCAACATGCATATCTTACCATGTCAGTGCGTTTGCCTTCAAAGACCCTGGTAACAGAGTTTAGCTGTGCATTGATGTACTTGTTGATCAGGCCATTCCACTGATTTAATGAATGAAGAGTGCGAAGAAGAGCTACAATCTCCTCTGCCAAGGTACTGCTGTGTGTTGCAGTAAGGGAGGCTTGTGGCCTCGATTTTCTCCTCCTCAATGTGGATTCTATTCAAAAATAAAATACAGCCTTACTGGTAATGTAAAAACGCAAACCAAAAAGCATTTCATATGATGATGAATTGTACTACCTACCTCTTAGAAGAGGGATGTCAGAGGAGCATGTGCTCAGCAGGCTACCCAAAAACCCAAAGAGTTTTTCCACCAGAAGTTTCATCTCCCCAGACCTCTCATTTTTGTCCCAAGAAGGGAGAACCGCTTGTAGTAGTCGAACAGCCAGTATCTAGCCAACAAGAAACAAATTTGTTACAGGAAAAAAAACAAATTCATAATAAAAGTAACCCCCCCCTGTAAACATCTCAGCAAAATATGTAAACATGTGGGGGCTCTGGGTAACTTACGTTGGACCCTAACCTCTATTTTTCTATTATTCGATCACTCTGCAATATTATTTTGATATTGTTGTTTATTTTTTTGTAATTACTTTTCCCAATAGAGGAGAGGAACTGAACTCGGATTTTAAATGCAATGTAGTTAATTCTCTATTCTATGGCTTTGTATTGTGCAAACCTTAAGTGATTCTATTTATTTTTTTGTTAGTTTTTTTATACAATAAAAGTTGGAATGTAATGCCAACAGAAAATTTTGTTTTATACCTAGAATACATACAATTTGTATATAATAACTTCCTTTCTACTGTAAACTCCATGTATAAATAAAAAGCTGACCCATAACTTGACCTGCAGATCACCATCCTACTTTACAAATCTTGTTCTTGTTCATGTGTTATATCTTTATACAATTGCTTGCCCTTAATCAAATATCATAATGTAAGTCAGTGGTTCCAAAACTTTCCTTGCGGGGCCCCTCTTTTTTTTTTTTTTTTAGAAACAATATCGAGCCCCCTCCATTCAAAACTACAGTTTCATTGAGGGCCATTTCCCACTAACTGTGTTTGCGTTGCAGTATCGTGTACTAGTAATATTAGTGTGAAATGGTCCAAACTTTATTTGAAATAATCTAAGAACTTTATTTGGATTTTACACTAATCATGCACCACATGAGACATGCATCATATATACACACACAAATCATACAGAAACATTCATCATTCACATAGACACACACATACTACACTCATGCAGAGACATGAATCATTCACATAGA
>CM070033.1:71348688-71378892 GCA_036250615.1 Ptychadena robeensis | reverse complement strand
CCCCCCCCCCCCCCCCCCCCCCAGAATGTCTCTCGGTGCCCCCTGTAGGGCAACCGCCTCCCAGTTTGGGAACCACTGATTTAAGCAATAGGGGAAGCAGAATCAAAAAGATACAACCACTGGATTCCACATAACAAACCATTATCATTTTCTGAATCAATTAAATCATAAACACTTTTCAACAGACAAAAAGTTTTGCATAGTGTAGTGGAAACTTTAAGCTTAAAAATTAAAGCAAAACTATCAATCAAGCCTTCAAGCATCTACACTATGTCCCCTAGGTTTACAGACTGACTTATTGTTTCTGTATGTTTTTAATTTTTTTGTACCTAAATGCTAAAAAATACATTTAGTATTTCCCTTCTCCCTATCTATACACACCTGTAAAGAGACCTTTCGGTTTAAATATTTCCTAACTGCAAAGCTACCAAAACATTTTATTAATGATTAAAGCTGGGCATATACGTCTCGTTTCTATGCAGATTTCTTGTGAGATCGACTTGCCGGTAGTGCCGGGAATTGGCCGTGCACCCTTTTGTATGCCATTACTGTGGATGAGGGTGATCTAAAATAGGATCGATCTAAAACACATGTCCATAATTTCTTAAGCTGGGAATAGACAGGACGATTTCCTGTCGACTCCCAACCCAATTTCAGCACTAGTGGCGGGCTCGTGCCGAGAATCGGCCGTCCCCAGCCGAACTAATGGGATCGGAGCAAAATTATCCGTCATAGCGGATCAATGTGCGATCCGACATGACGGCTGATTTTCGCCTAATCTTGCTAGTTGGCGCACCTGATTCCTGCACGACCCGATCACAAACGGATACGGGAACGCGCACGGCATGCGGTCGGCGGTTGGGTCATGCAGGAATCTGCACATCTATGCCCTGCTTTAGATCGATTTCCCGGCCAATTTAAGTTTTAAGCATTTAGATCTGCGGGCGGTTTTGTGGCGGAACGACCGATGTGAGCGCGCACCACTGACAATCTACAGCGTAAATCTAACCGTCTATGCCCAGCTTAACTTACACCCAATCACTTCATCTAACCCCTTAAAACTAAAACCTCTACTGTTAAATAAGGGTTATGGACCACACCAAGAGTTACTTGCTATTGAGATGAAATTACCCATTACAGCAGCTAACCTTACTTCAAATGGCAGAAGCAAAAACACCATCAATGTGATGCCATAGGGCTTGATGCTGGTTTAAGAAAAAGCTTGTGAGAATAAAAAGAAATGACAAACTGACAAGGAAGTAAACAAAATACCTGTCTTTGCAATGTGGCAGCAGTAAAGGATTCTGGTCCCTCTACAATCTTCATAAGCAGGGATATCCACTGTGGCATACTTAATGTACTACACATTTGTGGCATAATAGCAATGCTGCGGATGAATCCCAGTGTGCACCAGTTCCTATGTTGCTCCTTATAAACCAGCTTGTTTGAACAGGACACTGGACATAGCAAATAAAGAACAATTCAAGAGTAAAAAGAAAGTGTTGTATGAATATTTTTTTTTTACTTAACAAATGTTATACTTGTATAAAAAGAAAGGGAATAACAGACCTGAATGTAACAGTTGAAAATTAAACATAGGAGAACAAAGTTCCATACTTTTCAGACTAGAAGATGCACTTTCCCCCTCCATAATCGGGAGGAAATTAGTCTGTCTTACATTCCAAATGCACAACCACCCGCAGCCACACCTTCACATTCCCCGTTATGGCTGAGCACTGAGCTTAGCCACAGCAGGGAAGCCATCACAGCTTTGTATGAAAGCAGACTGTATGGCCAGCTCACACAGAGACCTGCGGGCAGATGTTTCGTCCATCCATCCACAGACAGATCCATCCATAGATGGATCATCCATGTGCAGATCTGTATGTGAGCTGCAGCTGCTCACATACAGAAGTAGGGAAGATCTACCAGCGAGCTGTATGTGAGCAGAGAGAAGCTGCAGCTTACATACAGATCTGCAGACAGATGATCCAACCATCTTATAAGCCGAACAAAATACAATATGTAATAAACTATGATGGAAATCATCAAGCTGATTGGCATTACAATACTTTTGTAGCTAAATTTAAATAGAGAAAAGAGAGTTTTTATCTGAGGGAACAGATTATGAACTAGTGTGTGCTTCCAGTTGTTATGCAGTGCCAGGGGTTTTACCATCAACGAAAAGGGAGTGGGAGTTCTATTCCTACAAAAAATTTTACTTACTTGTTTTATCCAGGGTGCCACTTTCCACCAACATACGCAATAATCCACATAAAGTCTTGGTTGCTTCACATTGCATAACCTCAGCATTGACCCCAGCAGAGAGACATAGGTTCTGAAGAAGGTTAACAGTGCTCATCAATATCATAGAGGTAGGGTGGAGATTCTTGTCTATCTGCTCTCCTTCTGAAAGCCATAGAAAACAAATGCACAGATGACATAAGATATACTGCACCAAGCAAAGAAAAATCATGCAAATGAAAAAAGGATTAACCTGAATCATCTTCTGTGTCAGAGTCATCTGCCATGGGCTGCGTAGCAGGTGGAGGTTCTGTTAGCTTCAGGTCATATTTTCCTTCTTTACCCATTCTATATGAATTAGTGCTTCCTGTATCCCACTGAACTCTAATCCAGCCATCTTCTCCAAGTTCTCCAATGACACGGCCAAGTCCAGGGGGAGGGCCATCCTTACGAAAATAAAGTTGTATTAGTAAATGCAATAAAGGGAGACATAGAGAGGAATGGCAGGGATAGGTAATCTACTGTCTGCTTAAAGCAGAACGGAATAAAAACAACAACAGGAAGCTCCCTAACTATAGAATCAGATGTTTTAACACTTCAAATAGATTATTAAAAAAAACACAAACATACTTGGTCTCCCCACTTCCAGTCCACTCCTCTCATCACCCTAGTTCCAATTTTCATCAGGGCAGCTAGCTCAGGCCCAGAAGCAGGCAGCTGCACTGGAGCAGTCTCCTTTCTAGACTCTTCCAGGACAGTGGCAGATGCTCCCACTATACATGTACTCGATTCTTCTTCAGTATTGTCAGAACTTGGACCTGGGAAACAAAAGGAAAGCTAATGAAGTATTCAGATGGAAAGCTCTTTTAATTTTTTATTAATTCATTTACTTTACCACACATAGGTTTTTTTCTTAATATATCAATATATTTCATAAAGATTCAAACAACAATATAACAAAAAGGAAAAGGCTAAAAAATACATTACATAAACAAAAAAAACAGCAGAATAAACACGGACAATGCAGCTACAGTGACCACACTTTTAGAGCACAACATTTGATCTGTCATTGCCTACCAATGAGTCGCAGAATTGTTTGAGTCAAGGCCAACATGCCAGAGTTGAGAAGCAGATTGAGGCTAGTGGCTCCATGTTGACGAGTAAGCATGTTTACCATGACCAGCATAAACCTGGCTTGTGGGATGGTCCCTAGACTTGGTCCAGAAGGATTCTCATTGGTGATTGTCTGGAGGGGAACAGGCTGGATTCCTAAAATGATAAAACACCAATTTAACTTTTCATGTGAAAATATTTCCACTTACAACAAAAACACTTCCTTAAAAAAAAAAAAAATTTAAAGAAAAAAGTACTCACCCATTTCTTTAAATTTGCTGGCGGTATCGAGCAGAATATTTCTAATATTCTGAATTTCCCATGCATGTAGTTTGCCATATGTCACCTCTAATAACATTCGGTTGAAAGGTGGAATGAGGTCAACATCCTTCAGGCAGTCTGTCAGAGGTTCGCTGCAAAAAGTGGAAAAGTTAATCTTTTGCGTTAGCACCCCCCACAAAATATCTGCAAAAAAAAAAATTATAGAACTGAAATGATACCTCAGATTGGTTCCTTCTGGCACTAGTCTCTGCCAGCCACAAAACATTGCATACTGCACAGATGGGAGAAGAAAGTTTTTTGCAGCCAGTTTTAAAATGGTGTCTATTCCTTCTAGACGAATCTCTGCTCTCTCCAGCTACAAGCAAATTAAAAGAAAAAAGGTTTATTAAAGTGAAATATTTCAGACTGAGGGACAAATGAGAATTATATATATCATAAATGGATTTATAATCAAGAAGTGAAAATGTGCATCTTACAGGAAATAAATAGAAATGCTCATTATCCATAAAGAGAACAAGCAAAAATCAATATTCTGGTTTTAATTGCTTTTAAAGGGTTACATTTTCTAACATGTGACTGTGCTTAGCCATTTATGCTCTGTAGTTGTATCATGGTGTATCAAAAGGCAACCTGATTGCTAGACCCATACGACTTGTCACTCTTGTTCTGCTCACTAATCTTGTTTCTGCAGAGAAAGCTGTGCATGCAATGCAAAGATAAGTTACCAGTCCATTGGCCTTTGCATGCTTTTTGAGCAGACTACTTAACATTGGCTAGCAAAAGAAAAAAAGCGTTCACTCTAAGTATTTTGTATACTCGATATTACAATATACAACACAGGGAGTAGAATATGCAAAAAACAGTAAACATGTATACATCTAGATAAATAAAAGAGAAAATTAAAGTAGAAAATTTTGCAGCATGGGACATACCTGTTTTAGTAAACACTTCCTCATTTTCTCTACATCTACTGGCTCCTCTTTTAGCGCAAATTCTACAATGGTGTTTAGAAGAGCAGACTGGGGAAATGAGCCCTGTACATTATGTTTCAGCCATTTATATTTATGGACACCTGTTACGGAGCTAAGGATTGGTTGCCATTTGTCCTGTCAAACAAAAGTACACATAAGAATGTTTTAAAAACAAAAATACAGTAAAATACAAATATCCGATTCCACCACTTTTCTTTAGAACTTTTGTAATGTGTATGTTTACCCAGACATGGTTGTTGCAATTGAAATGGATCACACCTAGTGTGCAGGTTTGCTTTTCCAGTGCCTTTATAAGTAAATGGCACCCAAAAAGTTAAGGTGGACCATACAGAACCCTAAACAAAAATACCCAAGGACAGGTTTTTATACCTACAGCAATACAATTTACTATATACTTCTTTAATTTCACACATGGTATGTCGACGTGTGGTTCAAAAATGTGAAAATAGTATAAAAGTAAAAAATGTAATATTTGTACATTTAATGGCAAGCAATGTGCACCAGTTTCAAGAGACATAGAATCAATACAATGCATTTTTATTAACACAACATCATACTAAAAAGAACATTTAATTTTCTTACCTTTGGTGACTTAACCGCTATGGGCTTTTTATCCACAGACACAGGACTAGAGGGTACAACGAATGGCTCTTCTTGTTCACCTTCATCAAGACCAATTTTGGTGTCATCTACATCAGCCGATTCAGATTTTTTGGGTACTAGAAGGCACAATAAAATGTGCATTTATATACAAAATGCAGTCTAACTAAACTTAGTCCATGTCCAATAAAAAAGTTAAAAGAGTAAACAGAACTTAAGCTGTTTGACAATAAATATACCTTTCTTTTTCCTCTTATCCCTAATGATCCGTTGCACTACTCTCCTCCAGCGAGGTACAGAGCTAATAACCTTTAGCTTGGAAACAATAGACAAGTCATTGCAGACTGCAGGTCGCAGCTCATTAAAGAGAAATCGGAGGCGCTCTATGACAGGGGCACACACTTCCTTATAAGAGCGTCCTTGCTCCTGATGAGTCTAAAAGAAAACATTAAATATAACTGAAAAGTTTCTAGAAAATAATGACAGCATACATGTACCAAATAACCGATATAAGGCTATACATTATAGATGGTAACTGCCAACTGTAAATGCACAATTATTGGACATACTAGATATTCAATCAAATACAAAACATAATAAAAACAGATCTAAACACAAAATGAGCATGTGATCTTCTTAACAGTCTATTGAGAGGTCAGTTCAGAAGTTGGATATGGAGCACTGACCTTAATGAGAGAGCACTTGGCTTGGTAGACCACACGACAGACATCAACCACAGACTTTGGCAATGTCTTATGTTTGACCTGTTCCACACTTAAAGCACCATGATGTACCATAGATCGAGCAATATTACCTATAAAGGTCAAAATAGAATTTAATTTTCAAAAGATCTGATGTAAATTAAACATTCTAATATTAACAATAGTTATATTGTAACAATAGTTATATGTCAGAACATATTTATACACACCTAAATCTTCATGTTTCAGTAAGCAACAGAGCAGCAAGCGGCCTACTTCCTCCACTGGATGCTCAGGAGGGAAAGTGATTGGAGTAGTCAGATGGCACTGCTTACAATATCGTTCAATCTGACACAGAAAGTCCTTCAAACACAAAACAGACAACAGCTATTGCAATTTTTAAACACTGAAAAGCATTGGTAACGTAAAAGCTTGCTATACTTGTTACAAATAAAGCCTCGGTAAGAAGAGGTTACTACTAAAATGTATCAGTAATAAATACCATTACAGTCATTTCTGGTTCCTAGCATATACTTCCTGTAACAATACACCAGTGAAGAATGGATATCAGGTCAACATATAATCAGGTTTAAATGACTAAAGGATGAATTGGATAAATAATTCAGAACTGAATACACTTAAATGGAGTATTGTGTAACTATATTAGTGCAAAGAACACTAAATGACAACATAAAGGAACCATAAGCAGAACTGACTTCGCTTAAATTGGGATTACATATAAACGGAGATTAAATAAATACTCACAAAAACAGATTATACATTTTATTGTACACATTATAGAAGTGTTCAATAATATATTGTTTAATATTATATTGAATAAATCAATATTTGTTTTGTTTCACACATGAAAAAGAACAGAAATAGAGGAAGCAGTATATACCAGGCCATCCATTTTATAAATGTGAACTTTAGAGCATCATTTAAAAATACCCAATCAGTCAATGGGCCACAAACAGCTGTATAGTAATTAATATTACAACTCTAAAGAAGTCACCTTGACATTGTGGTCCTGGGTATTGTTGTCAGCTATGGCCTGCAGAAAAGGTTGGGAATGATCACTCATTGAGAGGTGATAGGCATACAGTCGTGATTTGTTGGGTGTAGTATTTCCTGGGGAGCTGCAATGGTCCTCATCCTTTTCTTCATTGTAACTGTAATGAATCTGACTGGTTTGAAGGCCCCCAGAAAATATAGAAGATTTTAGCCACCCTGGAAAAAAATTGATAAAGAAAAAGATCATAAAAAACAATAAGCGTTTGAATATGAAAGGACGCAGAAGCAGAAAGGAATGCTTTTTGTCACCTCTTCTAAACTCAGAAATAAATTCTAGTGCATTTTTTGCACCTAAAAAAAATATATGTCTTATTTTCGGGGAAACAGGGCAGTATAGTGGATAGTTTGGAAAGGCCCTCATATAACATAGTTTTGGTATATCTAAATTGGATTTTACAAAAAAAAATTCAAATTGTTATGTATATGGTGACCTTAATTCGAGAAATGCACAGCCAAAAGGATGGGAAATGTGTAGGCACAGAACATCAGATCTGACTGTAAAGAGCCAGGCAGTGCTCTTATGCTGATAAACCTCTAACATATTGATGCACTATAAAATATCTCAACTTCAAAATACATCTATACAAAGTCCATAGCAACCTACTGGAGATTTAATGGGCACAGAAAATGGATGGGCTCCAATAGA
This sequence comes from Ptychadena robeensis, assembly GCA_036250615.1. NCBI lineage: Eukaryota > Metazoa > Chordata > Amphibia > Anura > Ptychadenidae > Ptychadena > Ptychadena robeensis. The sequence continues at coordinate 71,371,240 of CM070033.1, read as the reverse complement.
ACTCCGTGGAACTGGCCTTGCATGGGCAGGGAAGACCAGATTATGGTTATATAATGAGGATACAAATGATTAGGGAATTTTGTTTTAACTTTTACCTTTCAGTTTTTGTTAAGTATATAACTTTATAATCAACAATACTTTTCATTTTTTAATGATGTGCTAAAAACAAGATATTAAATGAGTAGAGTAAAGCCCCCATACACCTTAAGATTGATCCATACAATTTCCATTAGATCTACCAACAACTATGTAGTATAGTGGCCTCCCTGATAGAATACATAGTGATTGGAAGGTTTAGAAAGCTCCTCATATTACATGGTTTTGGTAGAACAAAAGTTGATTGTACAGAAATTGTATGGTTAGATTGTAAGGTGTATGGGGGCCGTAAACTAGTTTAAACTTGACACGGTTTAAATCCCACCCTTCATAACAGCAATATAATATAATTAATAACAGAATAAATCACACTTACTGGCACACTCAACCTCCACAGGAGACAAGGGCGTACTTAATGAGAGGTAAGATGCGTGAAGACCAAGGAGCGAACCCAGATTTCTTTCAGTGTCAACGAGAGGAGAAGACAAACTGCTTATATCTGGGGCAGTTATTACTTCTTGATCAGGCTGAGATAAACAAGTACATAAAAGAGAAAAAACAACCATAATATTGAATACAAACTTTATTGACAAGCAGCTGAAAACCTAGGAACAAAAAGAATCGACACACAGATAATTTAAACATCTGCTTCTACCCAATATGTGTAACCTCCTTGGCGTTTGGCTGGAGTTAACTCAGGAGAAACTTACCTGCCTGCCGGATTCCCCCATCAATTCTTCCGGGTCTGCACCCGATTGCGTCACTGGTGATGCAAAGGGGGCGGGGTAGGTGGCCCCATAGACCTCCATGTAATGAAGGGGGTGTCGTCTTTTCCTAGCACAATTCTGGCGTTTCCAGAGTTGTGCATGAGACCTCCGGGTGGGTAGGAAATCTTTTTAAAAAAGGGCGCCACGTGCAAACCGCCAAGGAGTTTAATAGCCATAAAAAACATTTTCTAATTTTGTAAATTTAAAAAAAAAATGTGCCTAAGTTATATTAATTGGGATGATATTAAACATCAAAATGCTATAATACATAAGATGTCAGGGTAAGTATGCTTTATTGTCAAAAAGCCAATCTTTTATACTGCACTCACAGGATATTTGATTTTATCACTTGTCCCTAGGAGGAAATCCCTACTTTCTCTGTATGTCCAATTTAAACTGTGGTATGTACTTAGCATGTGTCTGGTAGTAGGTTAAACCTCTCAAAAAAAGATACCAACAAATACTTGATATTGACATTCCTCTGCAAAACTGCTACCTGTGCTAAGAATGTCCCTGTCCACTTATGTCACACATGTGACAGGGTTTGAACAACAAATTTAGCTTGTTAAACAGAAATCCCACCATCCATCGAATTGAATTCTATTCTATAGTGCTGAATATAAGTTTGTGTTCCCACATAGTTAAATGGGCTTGTGTCCACTTCAACTAAGGGCCGTGGCCGATCGCGGCCATAGATCTGAATGGGCGCAGTGTCATTTCAACCTCATCCATTCATGCTCTATAGGCACGATCAGGCAGGACATCTTCCTGGCTACAATCTCACAGCCGTGATTCTATTCGCGGGACTTAGCGGGAGATCGCTGCGTGCTAGCGATCTCCTGCAGCTCCACGCTGCGATTAGAACTGTCAAGTGGGAACATAGCCTAAGAGCTATAGCTAAAATTAAGAATTATTTTCTTCTATAGCTCTACATAGTTTGGTTTGCTTACCTCCATATAGTGACCAACGCAGAATGCATTCATAGACTCTCTGGTGTCATCAAACTGCAAGGCAGCCTCAAGAGCAACCAAAGGATCGGCACTAGCAAAGTGAGCTAAAATAGGAAACAGATCGTAAAAATCAGCTTCAATATACAGTGTACATTGTATAAAAAAATCTCACTATACTTTACTGTTTATATTTGCAAGTGTATTGTTAGAGGCACACTTTGATCATTTAAATCACAGGTCTTCAAACTGTGGGCAATGGGTGATATATGGCTCTCCAAGGCTTTTGAGTCCATCCCCTAAAGCAGCCAACCTGATGTTCTTGAGCTGCCAGAAAGCTGAAGCTTGCAGAGAAAGACAGAACAGTGATCTACAGTGATGGTAAGGTTGAACTGAGGGCATCTTGTGGCAAAAAACAGTGTAGCAGGGAGATTTGTTTTTCAAATTAAATAACGGTTGAACACATTAAGTAGCTGTATACACTACCAGTTAAACCGTTAAAGATCTTTCCCCCCCCCGTACCATTATTTAAAATGTATATTAAAAAGTAATCATCGTTTATAAATTTCTGTAAAAAACCATACAAGCCCCACTTAAGTAGCAGTAACATTAGGGATCGTTGTGATTAGCGACCCATCCTGCCAAAATTGCTACATGACCAATGCAAATACTGTAGGTGCATAGATGCTATTTGCCCAATACAATTACAATAGATAATCTGAGGCAACAAATATGTATCTTCTGTAACAAATATGAATCTTCAGGTTGGCAGTTGGCTAGCCACGTTGCAAATTGAGACCTTATCTGACAAACTTTTCATGAGCATGTACAAGTAAACGTGGAATTGTAAACATTTGTTTTTGGTTGATAGAGAGGCTTTAAATTTGACAACTTATCAAAATATTCCTTAAAGAAACAAGAGTAACAATGATGTGAAATGAATCCATACCAAATATAGTATTAGCATTTAGGGACTGTGCCTGAAAGTCCTCAATGTCATACACCTTCCCATCTATTACAGTCCAGAAACCTCCATCCTTATTATGGTTTTCCAAATCTGCTTTACGTATGAGGGTGACTTCTTCGTTATTCCGTGAGCTCTGACCACTAAAAAAGGAACCTTTTGTGTAGGAAAAAGAAAGATATACCATGTATGCAAGTAAAGTCAAGAGTTTATCATATATAAAATAACAAAACCAATGAAAAAAAGTGTTATTTACCCATAATGCCAGGCCAGGCCAAATCCTCGTTGTCATCTCTTTCTTTGCCAGGGGCTAGATGGTTGAATCTATCTAAAGGTTCCAGAAGACTGGCCAGAAGAGGAATTGCACCAGCTTCCTGCATAAGCCATGCATTTTTACATAGCAGCAATATTTTGGAAACAATGAGCTCAGGAAGTAGAACACCTATCCCAGTGTGAAAGGAGAAATCTTATTACAGAGTTTTCACAAACTGATTTTTCAACATTTTTTATATAAACTCCACTGAACTTACATAAGCAACCTATTAAATTCAGATACCACATACATGCATTCAAGGCACATGGAAATTATTTGCATTAGGCCAAGTTATGTTAAATCAATAGGAATAAAAAAGCTACTTCGAATAGCATTAAAAAATGCATCAGAAACTTAAACACAATCTAATGCGCCTTAAAGCAAGACCATTTTACCTATACTTCTATACTACAGAGCAATATGAATCTGCAAATAATATTGGAGACAATACCTAAAATGTACGCATCAGTCAAACAAGTAATGAGGTACCACGACCAAAAACACTGGCAGCTGTGGCCATTTGCCTATGCGGGGACAAGCCCATGCAAATGAATGGGCGCGACCACCGGCCATAGTCGTGCGCACCCAAAAATCTTTTAGTCACTATTTGACTAAAAGATTTATAAAATTGTTAGCAATTATAGATTACTCTTCAGATCCTCATAGGATCCTAAGATATTTTATCATTTTAGGTCATGCATCATGAAATATGTTATAACCTTTTATTTAACTGCATGAGTCTAAATGAATTACAGTGACTTAAGTCTTAGCAAATCACAAAAGTAAGTTTTTACAAATGTGCACCTTTAAAATAGCCCATACTGCTCAAGTAATATTGTGAATATATCCTGAACCATAAAGTTAAACTATGTTTGTTGTATGCATTCTTTACCTGTAAGATCTCCTGACACAATACGGGATACCTCGGAGAAATGTCTGTGAGATGTGGAAGCGATATTTGTTGCAACAGGAAGGATGTCTCCAATGTGTGTGCACAAGAGTGCAATGTATTTCTTCAATAATGAGCCAACCCCTAAAAGTTCAGGAGCTATAGAAGATAGAATATTAAACATTATGAATATTTATAAATATAAAAGTGAAAATGATGTATTGGCAAAAACAGGACCATTATATTTACCGTGTGTATTTGTAGTATGGTCCAGAGTGCTGCCTGGGTAGAGTTTGCTAACAAGCAGTCGCTGGAAGCGCAGCAGAAGGTCCATTGATGCCGATCTCTCCTTACTAAAATGTTCTTGTTCTAAGCTGGATGAGATCCGTCGTGCCATGTCTTTGAGTTTAGCAATAGTTTGGGAAGCAATGTTCCTATGGACAGTAAACCAATGATACCATTACACAAAGGCTGTATGCTTTTTCTAATTCTTAAATTACTTGATCGGGACTATGACTAGATCACATAGGTTATTTGGCACTTAAAAACATAGGTCTATCCATCTATTTGACAAATAGTTTGTAACTCTGTTATATAAACAATTAGCAAACTCTTAAGCAAATTCACCTCACTTCTAATCATAATTCCTAGTTCTAAATCTTAAGGAATCACTCCAAAAAATAGGAGCTGTATTTTAATTGTAATTACAATTCATTTAACCTCCCTTGCAGTCAGCCCTTTCTGCACCATTTTTGGCTATAGCAACAGAGTACACCAGGAGTCCTCAAACTACGGCCCATGGGCCGGATCCAGCCCTCCACAGAGTTCTTACCGGCCCACGGGTACCCACCATGCCCCCCATGGGTGCCAAGCAGCACATTGCGATGCTGGGTGCCCACGCGGGGGCATGGAGGGTACCCGAGGCAGAGAGCAGACAGAAGCTGTCGGCTCTGAAGTAGAAGCTGCCGGCTCTAAAAACTCGATTGGGGAGGGGCGTGTCAACAATGGGGGAAGCCGATTGACAGGCACCGAGTATTTCTGCCTTTGCTGCCACACCCCCTGTGATGCTTCACTGAGAGGGAGGAGAGAGAGAGGAGGTGTGTGTGTTTGTTTTAGGGAGTCATGTGTATGGTATTCATGTGTATTACAGGGGGTTTGTGTGTGTGTCAAATATATTTTGGCTGTGCTGGGGGGGGGTATGACTATGCATCCACTACATCTGCCAAAAAGCAGCGATTGCTCCCCTTCATTGCCAATGGACATGTTCTGCATTTACTATGCGCATACAACGCACAGCACTTACATTGACGATTTCGACAAGCACAGTGGACACAAGCCAGTAAATATAGTCCGGCCCCCCCAACAAACTCGGTTACCATGAACAGGCACCTTGTTTAGAAGGTTTGAGGACCCCTGGAGCACACAGTATACTGTAAGTTTAAAAATAAATGTTTTGCTTCCAAGTAATAGTGTCTTTAAACTTTACACAAATAAAGAAAGCCAAATACAAAGAAATTCAATCAAGTCATGGCTTTGGAATCACTGGTAGCAAGCCATTACCTCAGTAGCTGTTGTATGAGCTGCACTAAGGGCAATGTCTGCTTTCCTGCAGATTCATAGATGCCTGTATTTATCAGGTCTTTATCCAGTGGTGTACTGCTCCTGTGTAGTGAGGACACATTAGCTTCTTGTTCATCTATTTCCTTTTCTTTCTGGGCTTCTTTCTTTGCTTCAATATCCTTTAAAAATATATAACAATTAGTTTTGGCAATGGAAAACAAGTTGGGCTTGAGGTGATGCCTATACATGAAGGTGGATGTTTGAGGCATGACATTACAGTAAAACTGGAACTATGGTCTGCTCTGTCAAAGACACCTTATTTATTGCTTCTCTCTATCAGTCCAAAAGCTGCAAGAGGATAATGCCTAGTCAATTTAGGAACATACTTTTCGTGTGTCTTATAGACCAAATATAAAAAATATTTCCTAAACAACCTTTGAGCCAGTTGTTCCCAAAATTATGGGGTGCCTCTTATAGTGAGATAAAATATGGTATTGTATTATAAAAACAAAAAAATATGAATTATTCAAACATAAAATCATTCATTTGTGCCTGGATTTTTAGCCAGCTTAAAAACATCATAAGAGTTACAGGAATACTACTTATCAGACAAACCGCAATGTCCCACCTGAATCTCTGCGGCGATTGCAGTGTTTAGTGCACACTCTAATCCTCCATCGGCCATCAAGCTGCTCACCAATAAGTCAATCATAAAGCGACGTCCAGGGCTTATGGTCATTTCATTTGCAGAAGCTACAATTTTAATATTAAAGTAAGATTTCACAAAAAAGTTTACATATCATGTGGTCTATAAACACAAAAACAGCACTGAAAAAGTTAACACCACATTCTCAACGTGTTAATATCTCTCCTTTAATAATTTTCTGTTCCTTTAAGTAAGCAGTAGAGATCATGTTTCTTTCTGTAATTGCTTGAAATGGTGGTCTGTTTATTAATGTGGAATTCTTTAGTAGTTTTTCCTTTTAAAGGGCTCACCTTGCAAACCGAGTTCACAATACATTCCATGAGGTTGTTTGAGAAATAAAAATATTTCATCCTTATGGCACGTCAATACAATTTGCATAATATTATTTTATTCTTATATTATACCATATATTGGAACATGATGTAAAGCTGCAGCCACAGTGCAATGTAGGGTACTATGCAATAGTTTCCACAGAAGTTGAAACCATTTACACTTGTGTGCGCTGCTGCTCACTTAACACACTTCGGAACGCATGTATGTGTGTGGAAGAACCCTCACAACGTTAATGAACACAATACAGAAATATTACAATACATTACAATACATCTTTAGACATTAAAAAAAAAATGAAATATACACAGATGATTTAGCATACCTGCATTTGGCAGGAGCGCCGACAAGGCCCTTGCTCTTTCCTCAGCTGTTGGCAGTAACACTGACCATCCGCTCTGTAACACTGCTTGTGCTGCGGACTGCACTGTATTAAGCACTCCTGCATTGCTGGCCAATGTCACAACTGTCTGCTTCAGACTGTTCAATAGGGTACTTCCAAGCCCCAGGCCCAGGCACTCTGGATCTACTTGGTGACTTATGGCTGCATGCAACTGGAAGAAATACAGAAAAGAAACATGTAAATGTGCGGCACAAACTCAACACGAATTAACTGCCTTGACTTTTAATATTTTGATGCTTGTTAGATTCTCTAGTTTTCAAAAGACTATAAGTTCCAGTGGGATCTTTACCAGACAGCTGCACATATTATATATAAAAGTATACTACTTACAAACCTTGGCTATTCCAACCTTATGCACAGAGTCAAAAATACATATCACATACTGTGAATTTTTCACCCAGCCCTTCCCTCATCAGCCTCCTTTTAGCAATGTGAATCTATCCAGCAAGAGAATCCAGCAACATTGATGGGTTGAGGAGTCATGACTGAGCTCTTGTTTTACAGATTTGCATATGGCTTCATCCATTTATATAGCCCCCCCCCCACATCACTCCATACAATTTTCAATAAGTCTACCAACAACTATGTAGTGCCGGGTCCTCACTGATATAATACATAGTGATTGGAAGGTTAAGAAAGGTTTTTACATGGTTTTTGTAGAACAAAACTGGATTGTAAAGAAATTGTAGATTGTAAGGTGTATGTCGGACCTTTCTCTAGATCTGCCAACCAGATCTCTAAAACATGCAGATTCCAGTGAAAGTAACTTCCATAAACTTTTTATCAAATGTTATTATATGGATAACTGTACAACTGACTTCTACAGTTACTATACCCGATTTACACAAAGGTTTAATTAAACATGAACAATTTTTTTGTCACCTAATCAGGAAACCGTGTGTGTTGGTTGTTCTTATAGACGAACATTGTTATCAAACATTGATGTTGTATGTGCATATTTTATCATTACTAATGCATCAGCCAAGTGATGCTCCATGCAAGTTTATCCTTTGTCATCCACAGTCTTCTGTCATTATGCACCCCCAAAGCAGGTATAAATGACTTGAAAGAACCACCCCCTTATCGCAACCTCCTCTCCTGCTAGCAGAGTGCACAACCAATAGATAAAGCAGAAAAGAAATATACGATAGTAGGGTAAAGTAAAGAACAGTTTAAGATATTTCAGATATTGAAATGGTAAAATATACTATAGGGCTGTCAGGAAAAATTATGTCAACTGGTTTTAATCCAGTAGGTCTTTACCTGTAATCGAAGCAGATTAAGTGTTGCTACAGCCATACATTCTTTCTCTTGTGGTGGTGGCCAGTCAGAGCTGCCATCCATCCCTTCACTAACTTGGCGCAGCAGAAGATCGAGTTGTTCAAAGGTCATAGGGCAAACATCAACCACAAAGGGTACGCGCAAACCGATGGACCATTCCGAACAGGAAGACCACGCAAAACTCTGTACACAAAATATAAATTTGTTTTTATTGCCGAAATCTGAAATATGGGCAGAATGAACACCATGGCACTAGTTGCAATACTGAAAGCAGATGTAGGCCATTGTTCACACCCACCAATTTAATTTAAAAGTATTCCTATCTTAATAGGATGTGCCTAATACCTGAGCAGGTCCGCAGGCAATTCCAACTATATGTTTAGAATCCAGTCCTGGGAGAGCGGACGGCTCAGGTTTTGCGATGCGTAATGTGTCAAAGTGCTGGCACTGATCGTTGCTGCCCCAGCTGTATACCTCTCCAGATTCAGTTAATGCCAGACAGTGTGTGGAGCCCACAGCTACATCAACTACCTTTTTGCCTAAAGAAAAAGAGACAGTTTAGCATTTCAGTGCATCCAAAGAGACTGTTTCTGACTGCCACAATGATGCCCAGCAATCTACCACAACAAATTAAAACCTATTTTTTGATAGCGGATAACAAACTGATAAAAGGAAAACACTCATAAGGGTAAATGTTAACTTGTTTCTAGCAAAATGTATTTAAATGTCTAAGAAACAACCTTGATCAAATTAGATTAGTAATGAAATCATTATAATATTGTCTATTAGAGTTTTTATATTGTTTTCTCATTTTTCCAGGCCTCCTTACCTTGTAAAACACCCAGTAACTTTGGGTATCGAACATGTTCTTCTGTGCCATGGCCAAGCCTCTGATTGTCTCCTTTGCCCCATGAGTAGACCTGCCCATCTTTGGTGATAGCAATTGAAAACTGACTGCCGCAGCGAACTTTAACTATATCCAAGTCCTGAAGCTTCTCAATTAATTTTGGAGTTTTACAGCCATCACTTCCGCCTCTTCCTAATTTTCCATAATCTCCATCTCCCCAAGACCAGACTTGACCTATTCCAGAGTGAAGCAAACATAAAAAAAAAAAAAAAAAAAAAAAAAAAAAAAAAAAAGCCTTTACAAAAAATAAATTAAATATGATTTTATGGTGTAAATCCCACTGCATTCCATACTTAGACCAAAAGATACAACTCCAATGTGGGTTCCTAGAAGCTGTCTGGAGGTTAAAAGTGATGTACACCACAAATTACAGTTCATGTTTAACTTAAAATTTAAGTTTGTTGCAATGGCATGGTGTAATAAATACACTTTTTAATCTAGATTCAATTTTAGTTGTTCTGGTTACCATGAATAATATTTAATGCTAACACTGGACTGAAAAGCCATTCTGATAAGCAATTCAAAGATTGTCAACTTTCAGGGCCCTTTCACACTATATGCGTTGCATTTTAAAGAGAGCACACTTTTTTTTTTACCGCAAACATTTTTACATAGACAAACAATGTTACCATTCACACTGCATGCATTGCATTTTTAAAAATGCAGCGTTTCAGCATGCCTTTTATTTTTTTTATTTTTTTAACTCCCTGCTGTATGCAATTTTGATAAATTTTTCATTGATTTGTTCAAAAACGCAAATGCAATCACAGATGTAATGTGGAAATCGCATGCCTTTTTGTGTATATGCAGAAACGCATGCCTTAAAAAAAACACAGATAATGTGAAAGGGCCCTCACAATACCAAAGATAAGAAACATTGACTGCAAAGTCATGTTTCAAAGAGGTATACAAATATTTTATTATTGACTTCATGCCCTTCAGAATGTTTTGAAAGGGCAGCTAAACAATCCAAAAACCAACAACATATTTTTTAAAGTCCGTGGTAAAAAACATTCCCACCTGAAAGAACTTCTAGTTGACAGATTCTCCCCCACCCCCTTTTGACAGATATAAATGTATACAGCAAAAGTAAATATCTATATTAGTAGTTGCTCACTGTATGTTTAGTCAGGTAATTATCTGCACAATAAAACAGTCATTCATATATATCTTCATCTGGGTTTCTGAATAAACAAGCAATGAATAAGCAATATTCTAAGCTAATATAACCACTGACTACAGAATATTCTATCATAGTTAATATATCATTACATTTTTGGGAATTGAAATTGGAAAACACATTTAACTTGCCATTTTCTGTTACAGCCAGAGTCTGAGCATCTCCACTTCCACAGGACACATCAACCACCTTTAATCCCTTGAGTCCCGTCACCAACATGGGGATTGTCTGATCTTCACTAGACCCTTTGAAAAGAAAGCAGAGTTCTGTTTTGGCCTTTTTACATTCAAAACATGCTCCAGTACATTATTACATTTCAGTTTACCCATTATACCTGGCAATGCCTATATGTCATCATCAACCCAAAACTAATTTACATGCAGGTTTGACACTTCACAGGGTTGAAAAATTAATGTATACATAACCAAAAAGAGAAATGGTTAGTGGATCTGGAATGATTAACCTCCTGGGTGTTATGAACATGGCATGTTTTTTACACAGTAATCCACCAAGATAAGCTGGAAAAAAGTGACACCACCTCCTTTAAAAAGAGGTATGTCTGATGTTACCTCAGAGTAACTCACCCCGAGTTAACTCTGGCTAACCGCCAAGGAGGACTGCAATGCCTAATTGGGACCCTCAGACTTCAGACCCCATTGCCCTCTTTTTCCTTATTATTTCTAATATTCCTGTTATATTAGTTTGTTATATCATATTTTGGATATCCATATTAAGATTACCAATTTTGATCCTGTTTGTATTGTTTAAATACATGACAGAAATGTATTGGCACATATTTATGCAAGTGTAAACTTTTGTTTTTTTTATTAATTTCAAGTTTTTTTGTTTTAATAATCTTTAAAATAATAATAAAAGCAACCAGAAATGTTTAAGAAGTAAATTAATTTGGAAATCAGAACTCTTTACTGAAGAGATCTGCATTCCATCAAATACAAAAGTTTTAATGCTCCATTTTACAGCCTTATGAGATCTAACCAAAATCTAAACTGCAGTATATCAATATTTGTGTCAGTAACAAACACTTTACACATACCATGTCCCAGCCTTCCATAGTTCCCACGTCCCCATGTATACAGCTCTCCATCAGCAGTGATTGCTGCACTGTAAGTGCTTCCACATGCAATATGAACAACTTGTTTTCCAGTCTGCTTTCCACACAGGGCAGAAATCAGTTTAGGTTCATCTAATGAACTGGAAGGAAAAAGAAACATAAGAACTTTAAAATAAATCCAAGAAAACTGACACAAAATTCATAGTTTGAAGAAAAACTAAAAAAAAGTTTGAATCCTATAAGAATGTTGTGGAAATCTTAAAATTAGACTTAATATACACATATCATATGTATAAAACCAAACAACCCAAATATTATGAAACAAAAGCATTTCTTACACAGTGTCTCCATGGCCCAATCTACCACCATCACCACATCCCCATGTAAAGAGTTCACCAGTGGCAGATAAGGCCAAATAATGCTGCCCATCAGAGTGAGCAGATATCTTCACAATATTTCGGGAAGCTAGGCCCTGCACAAGCTGTGGACCCTGGAAGAAAGATCAGCAAACAGAAGACAATTTAGATACAGGTTGTACAACATAAAACAATGACACACATGTATACATATTTCTACACCACTGTACATACTTATTCAACATACCAATGTGTTGTTGTTGTAAGTTTGAGTATAAACTTTGCCATTCCTAGAGAGTATAAGAAAGCACTTCTCTGCACAAGCAATCTGTGTAACACCGAGGTTAGCAAGAGCTTCACATTGTAAAGGGCCACTCACATTTGCGTAATATTTCCAACCTAACAGACCCCAGCTGATCACCTCCTGTAATGAACCCTAGATTGAAAAAATAAAAAAAAGAATTCTTATGAAAACAAATTGTCACCATAAGTACAGAGACGCCAGTATCCAACCCCACTCTACCCTACCCATATTGAATGCATTCACTTGAACACAAACTATTCTGATTCACAAAAATGTCATCTTAATATGCATACTTGTTTCTGTTCTTGTGTGTTCACTGAAGACAAAGATATAGAGGGAGGAAAAAAAACATACAGCCTGTTCCTACAAATTGTGCAGGGCTGGACCATGCAGGATAGCCACAGATTCCGCAGGGTGAGCTGCCAGTTTAAAATAAATGTCGCCATACACGGGTCAATTTTGCAAATTCCCGAAAGATGAATCGTCATGTGCGTTTGCTGCAATCCATCATTCGGGAATGCTGCACACCTTGAGCCATCAATCCTTCAACAAAATATCGATCGAACAGGGAACCGGCAAGTCGGTATTTCCCTGTTCGATTGCCATTACTTTGTATGTGGACCGAGGGTATCGGCCAGGGATCGGTTCCCCAAGTTGTGTGCATTGATTCCCCAACAATTGCTGGGAAATAGAGCCATGTAAGGCCACATTTAGTCTTTATAAATGAGTCTCTAGGCTCAGAGTAGTGGCTCTACGCCTAGTAAATACCAATATACAGCATGTTCCAGCCCTGCGCACACTGCTGGAACATGCTTTATCCCTTATTCAGGATACACATTGGTTGTTTTTTGTGTTAGGTTCATAATAGATGATCATTCAAACACAAGAGGCTTCAATAAAAAAAAAAAGAAAAAGGAATGTAAAAAAATATATGGATGTGAACTGTAACAGGAGGTTCTAGTTCTTTTCCTCAATATGATAACTTTTAGATACTATTATTTGTTTAAAATTGCACACAGGTTCCTTTCCACAAGTGATCTGCTGAGGGTAACTCACCTTATGAGATGTTGGAGAACTGCACTGAGGAGGCATACAAGGAGTAGCTAATCTGTCCAGATGTGCCATAATAACAACAGCTGTTTGCCTCAAGTCTATGGCCAGTTCATTGTCCTGAGGCAAGATCAGATACCTCAAAAAATTTTCATTTGGACTCAGTGGACAAGGTAACATCTATATAAAAACGGATACAAAAAGTAAGAAGGATCTGTCAAGTGAGAAAATGGCTATTCATGTTTTTATATTGTCAGATGCATATGTCTAAATAGCTGGATATCTCCTCTAGAAGAATATATCATACTTAATACTGAAACTCTTTACAAAGGATTATTGTGATCATATGTGTAGGTTACTGGTCCACAATTCACCTGAATTTCTTTTTCCAGGTTATGAAGATCCTTATTGCACACAATGCTCTGGAACCTGTGTAATAAAGGAAGCAGAGGAGCACTGGTTCCCTGGGCTGACCTCTCATTGTCAGTTTCCCTTGTTCCATTGTCCCAGAGCTGAAGTAGCAGCATAACGGCAGATAACATTTGGCTACCAAAGAAAAAAGACAAGCAGGCTTTAACGATAACGAAAGACAAAATAACACAGATTAATTCAAAACATTAAGGTGTCCATATATGCATAGATATGCGCTAGATCGACGCTGATGCCACGCCGTGCACATTCGCGGCCATCTTTCTAGCACCCATCTGGCCATCCTTGTTTTCCAGTCTGATCCATTGAAGACAGGTCAATTAAGCAAGTATTGGACACGTCCACAAATCCTACTCAATTTGCATTGCTTTGGCTGGGAACCCTGGTATCTTCACCTGGGACCTAAAGTGGTGCGCCTTGATTCTTGATCATCTATCGAGTGCCTATAGCTTTGTGTATGGACACCCTATTGGGTGCTCATAACACATGAGTATAAATGACAATAAATTGGTTGGCAAATCTCATCATCATGGTAATAGGTCCCCCAAATGTAGTAACACGGGTGGATTAGGCAAGTATATATAACGTTAGGTTTGCATTTTGTCTTTTGCATCACTTAAAAAGGTATTGGGTGACATACAAAGGATTTATGCTTAATCTCCCTGGCGGTCATGGCGAACCCAGTTCGTCCGGAGTTTGTCCCAAACACGTCAAAGTGACTTCCGGCCGTGCCATAGACCTCCATGTTGATGGAGGGGCATTGGTCTTCCAGCCCACGTTGACAGGGACAGCGGGAGGGTGGGAATTTCGAGCAGAGTAAATTGTGCTGCAATCGCCTGTACCACGCCATTGAAAACTTTGCAATACGGGCAGACCGCTGGGGGGGTAATGGTAAAGAAAGTAGAAAATAAAATGTTCTACAACAGTTATGAAGGAGAGAAATACTGACCTTAGGGTGCCTCTTTGCACAGCAAGCTCAAGTAAAAGGGCAAGTGCTAAATGCTGGTCTTGTAGTGGAATGTTTCCTGCACCTCTGGGACTTTGAGCACCATGTACATCACTGCAATATAAATAGTAATTCAGATATACAGGAGAAAGGCCAACTTTATCATCCATTATATTATCAGGAATAATAATACTTCTGGTAAGAGTTGTGTAGACATCCATATTTATTCATTACATAAATAGATTCTGCTTCCTGCTATGATGTTTTTAAACTATGGTTATGCCTTAAGCTGGGCTAAAATTTACCGTCTATTCCTTATCTGATTCTCTGAACTAGAAGCGGCGTGATGACGTCATCGTGCCCCCCCACTAGTGCCGAGAATCAGACTGCACTCTCATTACTGTGCAGCTCATTACTTCGGCTGGGGGCGGCCGCCCCCAGCTGAACTAATGGGATTGGATTAAAACTTACCGTCCTGTCTGATAACTGTGTCTAATAACTGTGATTCTAGCCAAATCCTAGTTAGTTGCTGCGTCGGATTCATGCACGACCCAATCCCTAAGGGATGTGGGAACGCGCAAGGCATCAGATCAGCGGTCAGATCTTGCAGGAATAGGATATGCCCAGCTTTACTAACCTCTCTCACAAAAGAGTAAGGCATTTATCATACATAATGTAGCAGCTAAAGCGGATTATATCATGCTTATGTCACCCATGTCCTGAACCATAGTACTACAAATGGCGATCACTCAATACAGCCTTTGGCCTCTAGTTAGGTCTGCAGAAGGAAAAGGCATGGGATGAAACATTACCTGCATAACAGAGCAACCCAGATTTTGGGGGGATGTGAAAACCACCCCAATGATTTAAGCCAGCCATACACGGTTAGATTCCTGTGCAATCGACCGGCAATCCATTACAGCGTGAGGACGTCACCAATGATCGCAGGTCAAATCGGATGGTAAGCACTGTGCACATCAATAACTGTACAATGGGGACCCGGTTTCCCCGGTCCCTTGGGTCTCTCCTTTTCCCAGCTGGAGAAGCAGCCAGCCTGCATGCCCCCCTCCTCCTGTCTAATACATGCCCCCTTCACACATAGAGCAGCTAGCTGAACACACAGCCTGTGTGTGCAGCTCAGCTGTCAGCCCGTGCATTACATTGGATGGTGACTCGCAGTCCCCGTTCAATGTAATGGATTTCGACCAAGGTTTTCAAACAGTTGGAAACCTGTTTGGTTGAGTTCCTTCGAGCAGGATCCGTTGATCCTACTTGAAGGAACCATGGATGGCTCAAATTAAGAAACAGATTACAGAAACATCGGGTGCCGTGACCACGCACAGCGCCCGATGTTGCTGTAATCTGTTTCATTATCGAGCCGTGTGAGGCCAGCTTGACAAAGTACTTGCAGATTATTAATGCTGCAATCATCAACAAGAAGCACACAAGTATTTTTGTCAACCATGTCAAGCACGCACTCTTTTAGCAGGCAACAGTAAGGTTAATAGCAATAGTTTAGTGGGATGTAATGAAATATTAGATCCAATATTTACACATTTACTCAAGATGCACAGTAAACTCACCCTGTAACAGACCTTAAAAATTTGGTGGCTCTCTCTACTACTTCAAGCCAGACAGAAGACACTGTGCTCTCATCAAACAGCGTTGCTTCGGGCAATGCTCGCAGTGCATCCAAAGATTCTTGTAGCAGTTCACTGCAGAGATCGGCATCTTCACCTGCGCAAAAAACAACTGCATCACTATAAAGTAACTGATCAAAACTGCCTAACATCAATTCTTTAAAAGGAAAGTTTACTGCCTTCTAGTATTTTGTTTCATTATAGTGCCTTGCTCAGGTTATGTTAACCTTGCGGTGTTCTGTCCCAAAGGATAAACAGATCAAAACATCACAAATAGAGAGTAATTCACTAAAACAGCCACAGAATATGTGCAGCCTAATTTGAATTGCAAATTTAAGTGGTTTATTATTCTAGGGTAAAAAATTACTTCATGAAGCCTACACATGCACCCTTAGGGCCATTTCACACTATATGTGTTTTTTTAAAGGCGTGCGTTTTTTACAGGCATGCGTTTTTTTACAGGAACGCTTTTCCGCATATATGCAAAAACAAATGCGTTTTTTGACATTACATATGCATTTGCAATTTGCGTTTTTGAACAAATGAATGAAAAATGCAGGGAATTGCATACAGGAGTGAGTTTTCAAAAACGCATGCGGAAACGCTGCGTTTTTTAAAACGCATTGTATACAGCGTGAATGGTAACATTGGTTGTCTATGTAAAAATGCATGCAGTAAAAAAAAACAGCACGCGTTTTTAAAACGCACTGTAACGCATATAGTGTGAAATGGCTCTTGAAATGGCTCGAAAACCTGGACTTTTAAAAACAACTAAGAGAAAACAGGGATCCAAAAAGATAAGGCTCAAACCACTTTACTGGCCAATAAATAAATCAGACAACATAAACAGGTTGCAAAATGTTTCTTCCACTTACTGGAAATGAAATCACTGTTTGTAAAAAAAAATATATCTATCTTATGCAAGATGCAAGCTAAATAAACAACTGAAAACACTTTGTGGTCACATGTTTGTTAATTTGTCAGTTATGTACGTTGAAACATACCTATAATGCTAAAGAGTAGAATATGTTCAGTTATGAACTTCCAAGGCCGTTCTCAGTTTAGTATGCACCCACAAACACAAAGCAAGCTCCATAAACACAGTGTTCTGGAGTTGAAAAACTGAACCGTCCTGGACAGACACTTAAACTCTATTAAACACTTTTGGGATAATTTGGAAAGCCAACTGCATTCCATGTTATCAAGCTCAAAGTCTATACCTGACCTTACAAACACTCACTAGAAATTCCAACAGAAACACTAAAATCTAATGGAAACACTCTTTTTACCACATATCCTCTTCTCTCAGTCACCCAGCCTTGTCGTTATCCCTATGTAAATGTTATGTACCAAACTGGAACACTACAGTATATGCTCCAAACAAATAAAAGTATGAGACAATAGTAAGCAAAGCTCAGCTTATCCCCCCCCCCCCCCCCCCCCCCCCCCGTCATTTTAAAAGTAATTACTGCCTCAGATCAAATACAAGTTTAGAAAAAAAAAACTTTCATTTCAATTCCCTCAACTCTTTAGTTTTAGCTTTAATTCTGCTCTTCATTGCAATAAACAAGTGTCCATAGAACTATGTACTTTAAACAGTTATATATTTTTTATATATATTTACGTATAAAACATTTTGTTTCTATATTTGGTATGTGCTTTTATTCTGCCTGCACCATGTTCCATGTGGAGAACATTCAGTCCATTCAGCAGAGAGTGGATGTGTTGCTCTGATTTTATTGAGAACATTTTATTCTTTAGCAGTAAGAGAAAAGTGAACTACATTGCTGCAAGATTGCCCCTGTTCCCAGATGCAATTACCAGGAACTTTAATTACACCACCAGTTTAAAATTGTGATGATGCTACAACATGAAAGAGCAAAAAATAGTGGACAAAAGGTGGAAAATGCCATGTGTCCTATATTGCAGCTGGTAGTTCCATTACCTAACCCCTCATTATGACAAGTTAAAACAGCAAAGTGATTGTGTGTCTTTCTGTAACATTTTAAATTAACACAATGCATTATGTTCTCTGTCTGGCAACAGGTACTAAAGAAGTGTCCTTACCAGACCTCCAGGCTCTACGAAGAAATGCAAACGCAAAGGAGAGAGCTGCTCGGGAGCCCACCCTGGCAAGTCCTTCAACACCTTGACCAACTGGACGGGAGCTGTGTACATGAAAGTTATTCTCAGAATTGTCCTCACTGTAAGGGATGAAGCCACTGATTTCAGAAACAAAGTCAGACTAACATTGAACGTAACAAAAAGAACAAAAAAACACAACATACTACAAAATGTATTGCTTAAGAAAATACAAAACAAGAAAAAAAAACTACATAAAATGGACAGCATGAAAAAAACACAGACATTACATTTAATGCTGAAATCCAGCTTCACACATAAAAACATAACTGCAGTGAAAATGTGGAGGATGCTGGAGGGACTGGTCTCACAGAGGAGACCACTGGGCAGTCTAAATGTTATTTAGATGCTCCTAGACTTAAACCAAGCATTTAACCATTGCAATGGCCTTGCAAATTGAATTGTGTTCAATATAATTTGTCAAGATGGCTTCTGTATAGATCAGTGGTGAGCCACAAGTGCGGCCCTCTGCATCACTAAGGGCCGCACATACCTTTCTCAATCTATACTGACTTGTATAAGCATTCTCTAATGTGGACATGACAGCAGGCAAAGCTAGAAGACATTTTTCATTTTTAAATAACAAAACTTATTTTAAATTATACTTTGGGCATTGGGTAACACTGTAGTGTTGTAATGCACATTTTGATTCAGGGGTTCATGTGATGCAATATGAGTTCCTATACCCTATGCATGAACAGTAAGATTTTGGGGACTGAGGAGGGCCGCAGGTTGGGCACCTAGGATATAGATTGTTACAGACATTTTCTCTCATATTTGGATGCACAGACATGCAAGAAAGTTATGTATGTTTAGCCAACAACACAGCTTTCTCATTTACTAATAAACACAGACCCATTGCAAGACTGATACTACCACAAAAATAAACTCCTCCTTCCACTTCACACAACTTATATCAGAATAAATTAAATTACAGTCCATGCATCCAAATGCAAGAAAAAGTACTGTGTATATACTCCGTATAATAAAAGAACCCCATCCCCCCAAAAAAGAGGAAAGTTAGGGTATGCAGCAGTGGCTGTTACCATGGCGTTCTGCCGATCTGGCACCAGGAAGGCCAACGTAGTGCAGTATGTCAACCTCCGGCCGGCAGATCGGCAGAACGCCCTAGGAATAGCAGCTGTGTAATGTGGGACGGCTCTGTCGGATCCCCGACAAGGAATGTATTTAGCACAGGGGGACCTGGCGGTGCTATCAGGACCGTTAGGCTATGTTTCCACAGCATTTTTGGATGTGTTGCGTTAACACATCTGCCTTAACGCAAGGGTTGCATTAGGACGCGTTGGTACATGCTTCAAAAACACATGCCCATGCGTTTTTGATGCATTCAATGCAATCTCTGTGGGTGCATTACCTGCGTTGGGTTGCATTGCAATAATGTGGATGCAGCAATCGCGCTGACATTAACACAATGCAATCCAACGCAGGCAATTAATGCATGTGTATACTAGTCCATTGACTTACATGGAAACACATGGAAACTGACATAGTGAAAACATAGCCTTAATGACTAAATAGTATAAGCCTAGGGTGGGGGAATGCCGCAGCTAAGGCACAGAAACACACCGCAAATGTGCTTTTATTTTGAATGGTTATTCATTCAACTATTGTGTGTTAATTTCAAACCCCAAGAACATGGGATCATATGGTTGTAGGAACATTTAAAAAAAAAAAAAAAAGTATTGGTCTAGCTCATTACGATTTGCATAAATAAAATTGACTTAAAATTTTTACTTTAAACTTAATTCATGCAAAAACTACATACCTTTTTAATGTTCCAACACATCTACCAATTTAGTGACAATACCATGTTCAAAGGCTGTGCCATTAACTGTGAATTTTCATCTATAGAAACCAAGTGTAATTATGGTAGCCATGCAGCTTTCGGTATAAATCCATGTTGTGTGCACTAAATGCATTTAAAAGCCCAAAAACGGCTTTGTAACAACACTGAAATGTGACATCATCACCGGGCTACACATAGCTAGCCAGGATCTATTTGCTTATCCCTAGGGTTCAGCTTTGTAAGAATGTCACCAGTGTAAGAATGTTACATCATCTCAACCAGCAGTTTGGTTACTATGAACATAAACACTACAGATCAGAGGCAATAGAACTGGAACATTTAAGTTTTTTGCACTTCAATTTTCTCAAAAAGGAATACATAGAGAAGTTAGCATTCTACTTGTAGGCAGAGTACCTTTTCTTTTCAGCAGCAGCAGGAGGAGGGATAGTACATTTCCACTTGATTTTGACATTTTCCTGGAAAACAGTTCTATTTAGTGCAATAAAGTAACGCTCCAGTATGACGAGCCTCTGCTTCAGCCTCATGGCAGACAGTGTAGTGGTTGCCGTCTGAGCTGCAAGAATTTGTTGTTCCTTTACTAATACATGAAGGCAATCCTTCAGTTCAGTCACATCTAGAAAATAGAACGTAAATACAATTCTAAGTAGGTTGCAGTCTTCCCTGACAACATCTTTACCTCTATCAAAGACAATAATATATTATTTAGATAGCACTTGTTGTGCTTAGACTACCCGCCAGCTCTCCCGGCAAGCAGATTAGTGGAGCTGGAGGAGCTGTCAGATGTGACATCAGCCCAGGGCTAGTTCTACCATCTGAACTGTATTGTTTAGATCAGCAGAGCCAGAGCCCTGCTGATATAAGCAATGAAGAGAAGAGAGAGATAGATAGATGAACTCCCATATATCTCTGCCTGTGTTGGAAGCTGCAGCTACCACATACGCAGCCTTAGAGAACAGGACAGACATCTACAGCCCCCCTCTTTCCTTCCTCCCCGAAGATGATGTGATGTGCCATGATACTAGCGCTACTCGTGAATTTGGTATTGCATTGATTTGATCCATTGCATTGATCCAATTGATTTTAACAGTTCAAATGTTTTTTTCTGCCATTAAAAGTGGGTGCTTTTAATGTCCGAAAAATACGGTAATACATACAGCGTGTTATAGATTTCAAAATTACAACTGTGGTGTATTATGCGGTGTAACTTATTCACACTTTGATGCTGCGAGATGTGTCCACTTACTGGGGTATCATAGAAATCTATAGAGCCATACTCTGAAGGCTGAAAATAAAGCATGGCTCTTATCTCTAGAAGTGATGACTACACTGTTTTGGCAAGAAGGAGGTAAACTATTCCTTTACAAAATGCATATAAAGTGTGTTATTCTTTTTTCAGATAGGGAAAAAAAATAAATGTATGTATGTATGCATTTATGTATATCCATACATAAGATAAATATGAATCTTAAGTGAATATGAATATAACTTATTCACTGACAGCTGCTAGTTGCCTCATTAGTATTGGTTGTCAGCTCAATACCAGCAGATGGGATTATACTCTATATTGGCAATTACCTTTTTCATCAAGAATAAAAAAAAAACACAAAGTATACACAGACAGAATATGCATCAGTCTCAGCAACATCAGACTGAATTACAAGACAGAGCTATAAATAGTGCAAGTTCTATGGAAAAATAATAATACACTGTGATATCTTTGGATCATATTAAGCCAATAAACCACTGCAGAAGGCAGTGAGAAGAGAAAACTTATGTCTGTCTACAGACTGTCTGTAATAGAAGATCTCAAGTGTTCCAGAAATGGCTAATACACATAAATCCACTATGTTGATTGTACTTGCACATATATGGTATACACTAGGATTCTTATGTATGCTGCCATTATATGGGCTAGTAAAGATATCTACATTTACTAGACTTGACATGCAAAATGTGTTTTCATTACAAGTTCAAGGTACAACAAAAAACGTATGTACCATATGTGTAAATTCACATGGCCAGCAAAAGGAACATCCATGAATATTACCAATTGGCAACATATTAAAGCGGACCTACCACATTGTAGGTCACTTTGCACTATCAGCATCAGGCTGCCAATAGATAGGGCAATCACTGTCCAAAAAAAATAAATAAATAAATCTTACAGCAGGAAAGACAGTTTTTCCGAGGTAGCACAACCCATGCTGTGACGTTGCGCCGCGGCGCCGAGGTCGCTTGTTAGAGCTGAGATTGCCGGGAATCAGCTGTGAGTGGGGCCCCATAATGCATTGCTCTGCCTCTGTGACGTCACTATCACAGCCTGCATCCCTGTGTGCTCTCTCCCTCCCTCTTCCTCTCCCTCCCCCTCCCCTCTCTGTCTCGGAGTTCATGAAAGTGTCATCTGTGAGGTGACTGTGGGGGAAGTGTAGAGGAGACATTGCT
>CM070033.1:71336807-71348588 GCA_036250615.1 Ptychadena robeensis | reverse complement strand
CTGCTGACAGGTGTGTAATATGTCCATGTAATGTATGTGGGGGATTTTTTTTGAGTTTACTTCCGCTTTAACAAGGCCCCAATAGTGAACTAGACATACCTGGGTACTTTAGTATATTTCGTACAACATTGCTGAGCTCTTGAACCAAAAAAAGCAATCTGATAACCATAAAAACATCACACCAACAAACTACCTTCTCTCACCTGTCAGACTTTAAGATTTTAGAGATTTGTATATGACAACAGCTAGAGTTTCTCCATCCCCACATTATTTTTTAACAGTGAGACTATGTCCCTACATTTGCAGCGCAATTTTAAATCGTGCCCATGTTATTAAATGGGGTTCTTCCGCCCCCCTCCCCAGGGCCACGATTGGGAGGGGCCGCGTCGTGACCCACAACCTAATAACCCTCCCAATGGGCCAATAGCAATATGTACTTTACAATTAACCCGGTACATACCAGAGCAATTCAAACGAAGGATATGGTTAATATTAAAAGGAATAAACTAGCAGTCCCTTTATAAAATATCAAGCTTTAAAACATTCCTTAAGGTAGCCATACACAGGACGATTTTCCACTCGATTTTTGACAGATCGATCACTGCGCGCGTTCACGAGTTCGAACGGCAATCAATCGGGTTTTGCTCACCCTGAACGATCGGCCCAAAAAATCGACTAAAAATCATATCGGACAATGAACCGACATGTTGGTTTTTTGGTCGACCGTACGTTGATGAACCCATAGCCCTATGCAGCAGCATTTCCGATCAATGGATTTTGTGGAATCTGCCATTTTGGAAATCGGCTCATGTCCAAATTAGCCACAAATCGTATTCCCAAGGTGGTGTTGCATCGATTACCGATCCGATCAATTGCCAATTCCCGATCGCCTAGAAAAATTGGATCAGCAATCGATCGGCATTTGATCGCTGACAAATCGACCTGTGTATGGCTACCTTAAGGTTAAGAGTAGTAAGTCTGCAAAAGCTTTATGCGGAATATCTTGATTATCCTTGACCAGTTTAATTGCCTACCACATCAAATACACCTTTTAACTATATACCAATGCTAGATCTGCATAGATTGTGCCTACATTTAGAGCTCCAAATAGTTTAAAAGGCATTGCTTGCTTGTTGTGGTTTTGGCATCATATGCTTAGATTCAAATAAAGAACAGAATCATTAACCTCCTGGGTGTGATGGGGTTTCCGCACCATTTTCACCGTCACCTCACCCCACCCTACTGGCGATCATGGCAGAGTGCACAGAATCCCAGCCCCCTTCTCTCTACACATTGCTGGCATTATTGAAGCATCGCCGATGTGGGCCGGGAAAAGAGATGCTGTCTCCGTTAATGGAGCTCTATGGAAGCGATCTGCGAGCCTACAGCCATGCAGAATCGCTGGGGCCTGTTTGCCCGATCATGGCGAAGGTTCAGTTTTTTAAGAACAAACTGTGCACATACTGGGTTCGGGCATAACGTCAAGGAGTTTAAACAAAAACACATTAAAAAAAAACAGAAACATTCCCCAGGTTCCTTAAAAATACAGATTTGCAGAGTATTAAGCATTAAAATACTTTGATAGTAATTAACAAATTAATACGCAATCATTAAAAATAAAAACAGTGACAAAAATTTACAATTGACCAGCATAAATCAATAATCAAAACATTTTCTTACTGTAAAATGTATTTATACAGAAACCAAAATAAATGGGGGTGGGGTGGGTTACAGTGACCGTAAATAAGGCTCTACTTTAAGTATAGGTATTACATTTCCTTGGTCCTGATCATGTCCTATTTAGAGATTACTAAAGCAATTCTTAGAAATCACAGATTAGTTGCATGGTTTCTAGTCGCAAATATCATCTTTCTAACCACCCTTCAGCTAAAAGAGGTGGAAATTCTTGATAAGCATGTGCCATTTTTCTTGCCTCCGCATTTAAGTGCCATAGATGCACCGTATTTTTCGGACTATAACACGCACTTGGGCTCAACTTGGCCAGCTCACAGACAGAAGCTCTGCTGGTCAGGGCTTGAGGCAGGGAAGCGGTCAGTGACAACTTTCCGCCTCCCTAACTCCTGCTCTGCCAGCCAGCAGAATGGGAAACCTGAAGTAATTTTTGCCCAGGAGATAAATAAGGCACTTTTCAACACAAAAAAGGTAAAAGATGATATCTCCCAAGTATAAACTTGACTGGAACACAAGTCACTGCAAAGATCTCCATATTCTTGATCAAGTGAGAATTCAATATTGTTACACTTTGCTTTAATACACTTTTTAATATAATTTACAGGTTTACAACAAAGAACAAAATTACAGATACATCCTTTATTACCTGGCTGTCTGCCCCACACCCAGCTGTCCATAATGGTTTTGGCCTTGTAATTTGGTATTGGCATTTCATCTTCGTCCTTCTTTTCTTTGTCATTCTGATCATCTTTCTTTGAGCTGCTCTGGATTTCATTTAGTTCATCTGAAACAGACCAATAGTAAATGTCTCATTACTTGGCAACATAATACTATAAAAACACCTAAAAAGTATTGGAAAGGCAATGCTGCATACAAAAGCCTTAATTGTAAAAAAAAAAAAAAAAAAAAAAAAAAAACACACAGGAAAAAGAATGTCACTTTAATTCCCTCATGACACTCGCAACTACTGGTTTTCAAACCTGTCCGGTAACAGGAACACTTGTTCGAGTAGCTTTTTTATTTAAATGGTATGTTCAATGGGCCACAATATACAACAGGGCCACCGTCAGGGTGGGCAGAGGGCACTGTCGTCCTGGGCCTGGGGGTCAGCATCTAGGGCTCCCGGCGGAAAAAGTTTTCGGGGGGGGGGACTGAGGATTTCTGATGGCGGCCCTGATATATAACAGTGCCTTGCTCTGCAATAAAAGCACTCTGTTGGGTGCTTTTGGGAACCATTTCAAATAGCAATTACCCTGCACAAAGAGAAAAAAAGATATGTTTTTGTAGGTAAGTTATTCCTTGAATGAGAGCAAATGTTGCTTTCATTGTCCACCCTGAAGTAGTGACTTGGAATTGTAGAGAAAAATCTTCTCTATAAAAGGCAAGAACACAGTTCTTGAAAAATATAGCTCCCCCTGGGAAGAAACCCATACAATTGTATTGGATTCCATTACAGTAAATCCTGCATGAAAGTGCAAGGTCCACTTAACTTTTAAACCCCCACCCTAAATAAAGATCTACCTGAAGCAAACATTTCAGCCACATTCCGGGGCACATACTATTTCCTCCTGAGAAAGTACTCAATATTCTCCAATGATGTGTTCAAGCAAACGTGAGCAGATGAGAATTCTTACTGAATTTCAAGTATTTACCCCCAGAAAACAGTGAGCCAGGTAAACAGGGATAACCAGCCAAGCAAATGTCTGGTAATATTGTTGGCAACGGGTCTAGTTGTTGTTTTTTAAACCTTAGTGGAAAAGAAAACTATTCAGAACGGAAATAAATCATACATAATGCAATCATTCTCTATTCTGATTGATATAAATCAACTTACCTTTCCTAGATGGAAGATCACCACTCTGTGTGCTTTCAATTCCTGTGTAAACGATTTCCCCGTCTTTCACCATCTCATTCCACAAACTGCAGAAACCATCTCGAGTAAATGCAAGCTGGAAAAGAACATAACATGTCATTGAAACTACGAATTAGTGTATCAGCCATCTTTGCAGCACAGTGGGAAAGATTTGGAAAAGTTGTCACAGTGGGCTGTGGGCATGCGTATGCTCTACTGTGAACACATTTTCTCATACATGACAGGAAAGCATTCCATGGGAAAGTCTACCACACACCAGTAAAAATGACAACGTCATTACTAACAAAACCTACCCTCAGAACTGCATGGAGTGTGTAGCACCTAGAGATATTAGACTCAATCTATTGCTTGTCTAGCTTAAAACCGCCATAAACTCGGCTTTTAGATTTAGTTTAATTTTCATTCAGTTTTATTTATTTTATTGATTTGTGTTTATTGTTGACACATCTGTTGTGAATCCTTAAGGCCTGTGGCCTCTCTGCCCTGACCTATTGCGCCTTTTTTCTTCTACTTGTGGAAAAACTGCCTTATTCTTACATAAATAACAACTTATTGTGAACAGAAAAATGGCCATAAACTCTCAAAAAAGCTGCAAATTAGATTTATATATAGGGGTGCACATAACTTTTTTAGTGAGCTCCTCAGATGAGTACCAGGAGATGGTGTTTGGTACTCAACCCATATGTAGGGTGGTCCTCAAAGACCTCAATGTCTACCTCACTGTCCCCTGCATCAACGTCCTGCATGGTAGGTTCTACTGCAGATGGACCTCCCTGTTCCTGATTTATCCTCCGATTTGCTGTCTCCATCCACAGGTCACCAGCTGGCTTTGGGTCAAATGTAACTCTCACAGTACAGCACCGTTTGAACCCCCAGATCTCAGTATACATCTCAGTATCAAATCTCAGTAGCGCAACTTTTTTCTTGTCAGATTTTACCCTTAGATGTGCCTACTCCTAGATCTTTAACACCATTTTAATCCAATTTTTTGCATACCAGTGTACTGGTACGTACACTTAGCAGACACTGGTAAGCCGAACCATAGTAAATACTAAATTATATCATTATAAGATAGATCTGTATTTTTAGTTATATGCATCATTGAAATAAGAAGTTACATGTGAAATAAAACAAATGCACTTAATATACTTGACAAACACTGTTTATGCCTCACTACACCAGGGGGGGGCACATTTACGATGCCTCTTGGATGACAACAAATATGGGCAGACGCAAACTGTGACTTATGTTTCTAGACTAAACATTACATGGTGTGTTATATTCACTCATAATGTTTGGGCCAATTTACACACTTTAACAACACATTAACAGTCATATTTTTAGTTGCTTTTAAACTCTCCACTGATGGGGGTGGTTGGGGAAAGGGTGTTGGGGGGCAGAGAAAACAGCAGGCAATGCTCTTGGCAGGAGTGGAAAGTTACATGATCACTTTATAAGATTAGCCTTTTGTAAATATAGACTTTATTCAAGAACAACTGGAGAATGAAAACGCACTGCAGGAGACAGATGCCAGGGACAAGACTGCTACCACAATTCTGTCCCAGAGACACAATTTAATTCTGACATTTAACAATATGCTGCAGGAAGAACAAGGGATGAGACAGAAGACCCGACAGACCCCATTATTATAGTAAAATAAACAGATTATATAGACACCAACTACAGGCTTCTGGGGTCTGTGGACAACACAAAAAATATGAAAGGGCCAAAAGGTTTACTAGAAGGACTCTAGTATTTAAAAACAAAGTCCTAAACAAAATGCATAAAATATAGTTCCAGAAAGCTAAAGGAATAATAATCAATATTGCCACCTCACAAGGCTGGGTCTACACTAAAACTGGGGCTGACCGTTTGGCCTCTTTTCCAGCAAGTTCACAGCGCCGTATTGGCCATGTAAGCAAAATTGCGCTCTAAAACACAAAGACTAAATTAAGCATGTAAGTGGTTAAAGTAAAAAAATTATGAACAAACTTTTAATACCAGTTCCTTGATATTTGTGTCTGCATTATTGAAGGAGGGCTTTAATTGCTATGGAAAATACAGCTTTAAAATCCAGGTGTTTCTAATAAATGCTTATGTGGTTGTGCTACTGAAGGCACTCTAAAGCACATTTGGTGGGACTGCCCAAAAATCCAGCGGTTCTGGACAGGTGTATACCAACTATTAATACGGTCTTGGCTAAAAGTATGCCCAAATTTCCTGGTTTCTCTCGAATGCGAAACTGTATGCTTTGTTGAATGACTCAATGGTTATGTTTGAGCGTACCTGGACCCTGTGGCTGGAACACTACCACTTACCTGGACTGGAAGACCGGCTCTCACTTCCATAACATTCTTCTTCTCTCCCTTTTCTTTTTTTCGTGTGTTTACTTATTTCTTTTTGCTTGGCAGGATGTTTTATTATAGAATATTGAGCACAGAAAATGTGTGTTACATTTACATCACTGTTCTCAGGGAACACTCCTTTGCTGTGGACTTTGTGCAGTACCTTTGGAGTTTTCCTATATTGCCATGTGCACGTTGGACCATGTGGATTCTGTATATAGCCCATAGGGAAAACTTTTGTTGTTTTACCATTAACTTGTGAATTTAAATTGTCATGCAACTTTGCAAAAGATAGTGCCAACATAAGATGCGCTATTTATTGCACACTTGAGAAGAGCCACTTCCCCTAATATCCACCAGATCATAGCAGTTGATGCAAGAAGCTTTCTATTCAGGTACTGAAACTGTATCTACAAACTAATTTCAGCATATCACACAACTACCGGGACAAGCTGTATCTGGAAGCTTAAAGTCACCAGATATGTTTAACACGTTACAGCTTAGTTGTTTACTACTACCATTGCTCTAAAGATGTGTGAAAACTCATCACTGCAGTGTTACTATTATTGTAACCATGAAGATGTGTGTCAACATATAATGTGCAGCTGCTTCTACTGCCAGCACTACTTAAGATAAAAAGTTTTACACCTCAATAAGTGTGTAAAAAGGCTAGATGCTATATAATAACCCCCCACCACCACATTATATAAGCTTACTACCTAGCACCTGTACAGATGTTGGGCAAGGTCATTCAGCGATTTAGGAGAATAGACTGGTGAACAACCGACCTTCCCAACAGTTGATTAATCATATACACAGGGCTGTTGCAGATGGACCTCCCCTTTCTTGATTGAGCCAACTAGCTGTCACCATCAACAGGTCAACAGCTGGCACGTCTGTTGACGATGCCGTTTCCAGTGTCTTTGGTATGCTAAATGAAATGGGCCCCTAAGCCATGGCCAAACTGCCTGCAAGTCGCAGGAAATCCTCCAGCAAATGCTCTGGCGTGCATCTCTTTTTACCCAGCGCAGGGAAACAGCAGTGGACACATGGACTAACATATGTCTACTCCAACTTCAATCCAATCTTTTTTTTGTAATTTACATTCTCAATTTGACACCCCTAATAGGAACCTTTCAGTTAAAATTATTGTTTCCCTGTGGTTATCCAAGTGACATAAATTGTATACATTTAAAAATAAAACTGAAAGAATTTTAGCAATTAAAATATTTTTATTTTTAAAGTAGTGTATGATACAGTGAAGCTACAATACCAATTTCAGCCAGAGTGTCACTAGTGAGCACTTGTTGTCACGTCGGCTCCTCACACAGACATGGAGAAAGGAGAGAGGGAGCGGGAATCTGCCGATTTCTACATGACAGTCAGACTCCTCCGTACGTAAATCTGATCAGTAACAATATTGGTCCCCATAACTAGGTTTTGGCCCCATTTGCGTACCCATGGACCACTTATGGTCACCCCTGCCTATAGGGGTTGATGCTACTGGCTGCTGCTCACCTGTCCTCCCATTGCCTTCTCCCATACACCAGAACATGTCTAGAAATTAGGAAAGTTTACAAATAGGCGTTGCCAAAAAACTCAAATAAACATCTGTACTTGGCATTAATAACATAAGTTTTAGGTAAAATTGTTACCATGTTCTAAATATAGACTTTACGAACACAATTCATTTACAGTTACTAACACTACTATAACAAAAGTGACCACAGCATGCAATTGTCTCCCACCAAGATAAATTCATATGAACACATGCATAAGAGAACAACAAATGTATATATCTCCAAATATTCAACACATCAACAAAAAGAAAAAAAACTAAGGTTTAAATTTTTTGATGTTGCCAATTAGTGCTTATGTCTCCAAGAAGCAAATCACAAGAAGAACTTATGTTTAAAGGTATGATAGTTAAAAACATCTCTGCAACATTCGAATATTACCATTTGGGGGTATCCAATAAATGTCCAAAAAAAAACAATAAGTAAAGTTCTTCAAATTAGCTCATTATTTTTTGGAGGACTAGATAAAAGGTCTATAGCTTAATTGTCTATGGCCATGCTTAAAAGAAGTACTGAATAAATGACAATTGTTAAAATGTATCTACAGCTTAGGAATATAATACCAACATTTTTCAACTATTAGACACCCGATGTATAAAATCAGAGTATTATACAAAAATGCCTTTAGGAAACTGATGATCTGTTGGTCAGAGCTCTATCCAACAGAGTGGCAAGCTCTCAGAGCTCCTGCTCGGTGCCCAAGTGTGTGTATGTCAACTGGGCAGCTTGAGCCTGGCTGACATACACACCAGTAGCAGTGGAAAGATCCACCCACTCAGCCAAATAGATTATGTGTATATCAGCCGAGCAGCTTGAGCCTGGCTGATATACACAGACCAGAAGTAGCTTACCATTCTGAGCTTGACCAGAAGGCAGAAAGCAAAGAAATGTTCACGCGCGGCTAAATAGTCTTTTGCACTTAGTCACTTACATTTGACGGGGAAGGGGGGGGGTGACCTTATACTGAAAAATATAGGGTAATCTTCATATACAAAGCCTCTTGGCAGAAGTACAAACCAGTTTCATAAAGAGTGAAATATCAGTATGCGATGCATGCATCATAAAATGCTAGGTCTACAGATATTGAGAAGTAGTGTGTACAGTGACAGAGAGGTTTTCCACTAGCTAACAGGATATTTGTCAGGATGTGAATATGGCTTAACCCGTCCAACTTATCAACTTACAATGAATGTAAAGTGATGTACATCTACATTGCCAGCTAAGTGTTTGTTGACTTGTCCTTTTTTTGTCTAGATGTACAGTGACTCAATATATATTATTTAGGAGTCTTTGGACCTGCCATATTCCGATTCAGGAAAAATATAGCTGGCTCAGGGAAAAAAAAAAAACTTTAGCAATGTGGGTCGGTAGACTGTCACAACAAAAAACTCCAGATTAAGGGCTTGTCCCCCACTTGCAAGGTAGACCGCGCGCATTCACGTTTTATTCAAATGTATTATTAACCCTCTGGGCGGTTTGAGCTTTTCACGACATTTTTTACATGGCACGAAAAGCCGTTCTAACCGCAATCGTGGCGGAGTACACTGTACTCCACCTTGCTTGCGGGCTCTCCGCCCAGCCCTCTACACACCTCCGACGTCAAATAGACGTGTGTGTGGAGAGGAGAGCGGCACCCCCTCCATTAACATGGAGGACTATGGCACCGCCCCCCCCCACCCGCCCCGCTCCATGTGTCGGCGGCTCTTCTACAGAGTGGGGACAAGCCCTAAGTATTGCTTTTTTTTATTGTTTGTCAAATTAAAAATAAAGAAAAAAAATTTTGTATGTAAGCTACAGAAGCTATTTCATAAACAAGGATTATCAAATACCCCAAACTGGATCTTAATGGGTTATTAAACTCTCAGAAGAAAATATCAAAGCATGTCTCATAAATTTCTAGCACTTACATGTTTCTTTGTACTTCATACTAAATAAACATACTTAACCTCCTGGGCGTTTGCCCCGTGTAGACTTGGGTTGAGTTTCATCCATCATGAATCTCAATCCGAGTTAACTGGGGGGAAACTTACCTGACTGCTGGTTTCCTCCAGCGATTCTCTGGATTAGTGTACATGCCGATCTATCCACATCAGCCCCCCATCGCATCACCAGGGTGGGGGTAGACGGTTTCGATAGACCTCCATGTTAATGGAGCGGCGTCGTTTTTTCCCAGCATTTGCTGGGCACCTCCAAATGGGCAAAAAAAAAAAATCACTGCAGCATTTTATATGCTTCGCCGCAGTCGCCCATGGCATGCTTTTTTTTACAAGTGTGCCACGTGTATGTTGAGATGAAGTGTTTAAATGAAAAAGCAATTACGTTCCTTTGTATTTGGACATATAGTTTTGTTTTTTGACACATTATATATATTATGTATACATTCACAAAAAAAAATAACATATCTATTCATATTACCTGTAGGTCTGTTTTCAACCATTTTGAATCAAATCTTGATTGTGCAACCAGGGTAAATATTTCTGAAGACATCTTGCTTGCACTTTTCTGCCTAAAAAAAAGTAAGCAAATTAATCAAACTTGCCCAAAAAAAAAAAAAAAAACACACACCAGTTACCTTATATTTAATACAAATCACTAGGAAAGATTCTAAACCATATACAAGACGATAGCAACAATAGCAGCACATTTCCATCAACTATTACATAACTACATACATAATGAAAAAAAGATATATCATATAAAATATAATAATAGGTATATATAGTAATGTATTCTTTTTGAACAACAAAACTTCCATTAATGTATATCCAGTCGTTTAAAAGGACAGTTTACCTAATAAAGACTTTACTTAATGATTTCAATTATTAAGCCATAGTTCATCCATTGAAGTGGGTTCTCCAAGTTCTTGAAGAATAATTGGAAAATAAAATAGGTTGCCAGGCATACACAAAAATTCTTAAGGGTCATGCATTTTAAAAAGGCTGCAGATAAAAAAAAATGCAAACTGACGTGATGAAAATCCAAAGAGATTGAGCTGACAACAACATAGAATACCAAACAACATTTACAACTATGCCCAAATACACCTCTACCACCCTGCACATCAACTGATTTTGGAATTATAAAACATTGACTTTATATGTTCCTGCATTGGGAGATATGCTTAATAACTTACATTAGGTCATGTTAATGGAGCAATTATATGTCCATAAGAAAAAAGACAATCATACTTCAACATTCTTTAAAACGTGGAAAAAAATTATTTTATTTTACACGATCTAAATATGGTCCAGATCAGATCAGATATGAAACTGTTTCAATACTTAAACTGGTATGCCACAGAGAAATTAACGGGGAAAACTTGGCAGACTGGAAGTCTTCTAAGTCGTACACAGGATGCTTGCTCCTGGCTTCTTCTTCAGCAGTTTCGCCCTTCTCTCTTCCTCTCTTTTGGCATCCCTTACCATTCCATAAAGTAGGCCCTATCTCAGATAACATTGGGATAATAATAATAGAGGTATATAAGCTACAGGTCAGCCAAAAGGTTCATAACAATATTGCAAATTGGAGGTGGATCTTAGCGCTTGAGATGATCCATCCCTAGCCCACAAAAGGGCAAACTGTTTCTGAGACAAATCGGTTTACTCAACCCATTGGGACACTCCAGATTAACATTGACAGACTGCCATGTCTGTTTCTCTTTCACAAGGATGCTCCCCCAAGTGGGTCGGATTTCTGTTTCTCCTCTGTGGGTGGGCTAATCTTCAAGGAAATTAGTGATTTATTCTGTATTGTTAAACATTTTCAATAAAAATTCATATGCCAAAAAAAAAAAAGGAAGTTCACTTGAAACATTTTTGCTGTGATCACTGTGAAAGTTGGCCAATCGGATCAGATGGGGGATGCAGAAGGCACTGACACCTTCATAAATATGGACGGAAAATAGTAAAAGACAGAATACTACATTTAAAATTTAAGGTTAACAGATATGTCTGAAAACCTTAAACTCATGAGCAGAAGCGCCTTTTTAATTATGCAACATTTGTAAGTGCATTAGCCTTTCAAGCAGATGACCCCCTGCAGTGAGCAGAGAATTAGGACTTGGACAGAAATAATTGTAGATACAGAAGGTCTGTATCCAGCTGAGATGCAGCAGGGTGCACATTAATAGAAACTACAGATGGATATGGGAGAATAGTAGGCCAGAAATATCAATACAGGATTTAAAAATGGTAACAGCTTAGTTAGTCTTGTTTACTCAGGATCAGATAACATCCTTAAAGCGGAAGTAAACTCAAAAAAGAAATCCCCCACATACATGACATGGACATATTAC
>CM070033.1:71300259-71310799 GCA_036250615.1 Ptychadena robeensis | reverse complement strand
ATTATCAGCGGTGCTGCTGCTGATAGTGTAAAATGCCCAGTGAGGTGGTAGGTCCGCTTTAAGTATAAGTCAAGGTACCTAATTAAAAAAATCTGAATGAGCCTAGTTTCAGGATGTCATGACTAGACATGGTCATGAAATGTGGACTAGATTATTTGTGAGTTAATGGCAAAGCCCTTTAAAATGATATTACCACAACAATTATTGGAACTGTAAGAAAGGGATGTAATGTAGGAGGATAAAAAAAAGTTGTTGTAAATTAAATTTGACTCAAAAAATGTAGACTTGACATTGAACCTACATGCAAAAACGGCATGTGCTAGTGTAATAATTTCACAAAGTCAGATTTTCACCTTCAGACTAAGAAAGATAATAAACAGTTGTGCACAACTGTCAGCAGTGGTAACACAGTTAAGCTGGGCATACACACGGCGACCATCGCCGACATCTGCCGCCGATTTCTTCCGGGATTGTAAACGTGATGACGTCATCACGTTTACAATCCCATTGCATTCTGGGGCGCTTCAGTCGGCTGGGCACCCTTTGTGTGCCGGCCATAAGCTACAATGAAGCGGCCGCTTCAGTGTAGCTTATGGCATCGGCTCGCGCCGGCCAGAGATTTTCCGACATGTCGGATCTCTGGCTGGCCGAGAAGTGGGGCGACAGGGATCTGTCGCCCCATGTGGGCACATGCCGATAAGCGGCCGATTTTTAACCTGACCGACGGCGTGAGCGCGCACGCCCGTCGGCCAGGTTAAAAATCGGTTGCTTATCGGCATGTGTATGACCAGCTTTACAGTGATATCAGTGTCCAGGGCCCTCAGTGGTTGTATGGGGCCTGGGCAAAGGTCACAGTGAAAATGGGTCAGTATGAGGGATTGGTGTGTAAGTTGTGTGTAGGTGTGCAGCTCTCAAAATGAAGAGGTGTGGCCCCCTGTAACAGACAAAGTACTGTAAATGAGAAAATACTTAAGGATAGGAATTACAAGGAATTTCTGAGCACCCCCCCCCCCCCCCCCCCCCCCCTAACCCAGGCGCAATTGTAAATACTGCCTTTAGTTTTTATGTTTTTAAATGACACTGGTTATTCAGTATACATTAAGATATTGTGAAGTAACGAAAGAGTTCTGTGTTTTTATGGTGCTCTATAATATGCAAGGCTGTAAGCTGAGACTAAAAAAGCTATCTGTGCGCAGTTTAAACATAAATGCATTAATGTGAAAAACAGTGGATTCAGTTGTGACAATAGAATTATAACCATTTTTTCCTTTGTTCTCTTTCAGTATTCCTGAGTTACCTCTGTGTTGTTCTACTGATGCTGACTTTGCTCATATTTTGGCTTGCACCGGCCTATGGGAAGAAAAATATCATGGTTTACATTGGGGTATGTTCCTTGCTGGGCACATTCACTGTCCCTTGCACTAAGGGCATTGGCCTGGTTGCACAAGATGCCTTTTCCAGCAATCCAAGCAGCCCAGGGGCAATCCACGTTTTCCTGTGCCTCCTAGCAGTATTGGGATGTAGCATCCTGATTCAGTTTCGCTATATAAACAAAGCACTGGAAGACTTTGACTCTTGCATATTTAGCGCCATTTATTATGTGACTTTCACAACATTAGTCCTGCTGGCAACAGCTATTCTCTTTCAGGAGTGGACTCAAGTAGGTGCAGTGGACTTCTTAGCCATATTGTGTGGCTTTATCACTGTATCCACGGGTGTGATATTAATCCAGATGTTTAAAGAGTTTAACATCAGCATCCGAGAGCTGAACAAAACGCTAGAAAAAAAGGAATAATAAGACTAACACATGCAGAACAGCTATTCTGTGCTCAATGATAGATACACTACTCCATTGTGTCTATTTTGCAACTAAAATAACTCTCTTCCCATTTTCTTTTTGGATTCCCCCCACGCATGACCATTCCTTAGCTTACATTGCTTTTTCATGTTTTACATTCTGATATCTGACATGCTCTTAACATCATGCGTCAATGTGTAAAGTATGTACTCATGAAGGCTACCGCACCTCGCCACTAACAACATTTAGCCTAGTGTTTACTAATCTGGCATTGTGTAATTGTAGACAGTGTCCTCCTTCTACCAGAACATTACTGCACCTATACTGTCTTAAGCTGGCCATACACCTTCAGATTTCCTTCAGATTTCCTGTCAGATTTCCTTCAGATCAGATTTTGTTTTACCAAAACCATGTAATAGGAGGACCTTTCTACACCTTCCAATCACTATGTATTCTATTAGGGAGGACCCGGCACTACATAGCAGTGATATATACCTTCCAATCACTATGTATTCTATCAGGGAGGACCCAGCACTACATAGCAGTGATATATACCTTCCAATCACTATGTATTCTATCAGGGAGGACACTATACTACATGGTTGTTGGTAGATCTGATCTGATCTGAAGGAAATCTGACAGAGAAATCTGAAGGTGTATGGCCAGCTTTACTCTGACCTCACAAAACTACTGTAATCCTGTATGATCCTACAGCCATTACAATATTATTTGAGGTCTGTATATTTCTTTTGTTTTTGGCTATGGGTCAGTCTGCCTCTGATTCACTACCCCCACCCCCTCAAATCAGGGGGAAAAAAAGAGGGTGTCTTGTATTCTGACCACCCGCCATCACATTCCTTGCTGAGCACTGAGCTTAGCCACAGTGTGGAGGCTGCCACAGCTCTGCTCATATACAGAGACCGGCAGATGGATGATCTGTCCATTCATATACGGATGGATCATCTGACTGCAGCTGTCACAGCTCTGTATGTGAGCAGTATTAACCCCCTGGCGTTCCTGACGGTCCCAGCTCGTCCAGCTCTGACCTGTCAGAACAGCAGTGGACGAGCTGGGTTTGTCAGGCAGAGATCGGAGCCACAGGAGAGCAAACTCACTGCTCTGTGTGTCTCCGATCTAATGAGGCAGCTGCAGGAGAACGGATCACTCCCTCACCCCTCCCCATGCTCTCCTATGTAACCTGGCACATCTGCACTGCCATCTAGTGGTTGCATTGCTAATTTACCTGATCAAGTGAATTATTGGAATCTTCATTATCTGATATTGTTAGTATATTCAGGATGTCTACCAGACTCCTGTATGGACATACTTTAGGAAATTGCAGGCTTACAATGTGAAAAACTTTTTTCCATTAAGGTCTCTGGTGCGCTTTTGGTACAGAAATCTGTACCTCAGCAGTGCGCTAGGAAGGTTAACAGGAATGAAACATTCAACTGTATAGGGTGCGTCCCATACCGCAGTGCATCTCTCCTACACTGCGCCCCTATTTAACCTCCCTGGCTTTATGCCCGAAGCCAGTACAGGGAGCAGTTTGATCTTGGTTCAAAACTGTGCCCATGCCGGTATCGTGCATGATAGCCAGTTCTCTGTTTCTGCATCACTGCAGGCTCACGGGGTTCTTCCGGCGTCATCGGTGATGGCAAAGGGGGCAGGGAGGTTAATGGAGGATGCGCCACTTTTACACGCACACATCTCCACCGTCTAATTGACACCGGCATTGTGTTGAGAGGCGGGGGGAGGGTGGGGAATCACGGCGGAGTACAGTGTACTCCTCCGCGACTGCCCATACAACGGCTATGGCGCTAAAAACTACGTAACGCCAGGGAGGTTAAACAGCCTTGCACACCCATCACATGAGCCAGAACTGAAGCCTCTTCATTGAATGCATTGCTCTCAAACACAAATCTAAATAGTTATTTATATACACAAGTGTATGTCTTAGTATATTAGAATAAAATAGTTTATGATTAAGAACATTCCAAAATATTTTTGACTTAATCAAAGCGATGTTGGAACAGAGCATGGTGTTGAAGATATTAAGGATCTGGTCCTACATGCGCACATTAGAGCTTTCAAGACATAATCGTTTTTTAATGCCGTGTAGCAAAACATACGCACATTTCATTGGTAATAAATGATTTACATAACAGTGCAAAATCTGACAAGTTGGAAGTATACATTTGACACAGAATTTCAGTTTTGCATATAAACTTTATCTCAGAAAATGTACTTAATTACTGTAAAATAGAATATTGTTAAAATGTTATGGTAATAAAATGCTCTGTCATTCTCAGGTAACACAAGTGAAACTACTCAGTATTAATTTAAGTAAAAGGATGTTTGTTCTTCAAATTTGAAAAATGGAATATAAACAAAGATACCTGAATAATTGTACTGTGGAAATGGAGCATCTTTAAATGATACTGTTGATGAGAAATGATATCAGTATGTACTGTATGCTTATCAATAAAAAGGTGCAAACTGCATACACTGGGTTTGGACCCAGTTTGATATCATAAACATATAAAGATTAGTGCTTGCACAGTTATGCCAGGCATACACGCGGCGACCATCGCCGACATCTGCCCCGATTTCTTCCAGGATTGTAAACGTGATGACGTCATCACGTTTACAATCCCATTGCATTCTGGGGCCCCTTCAGTCGGCTGGGCACCCTTTGTGTGCCAGCCATAAGCTACAATGAAGCAGCCGCTTCATTGTAGCTTATGGCATCGGCTCAGATTTTCCGACATGTCGGATCTCTGGCCAGCCGAGAAGTGGGGCGACAGGGATCTGTCGCCCCATGTGGGGACATGCCGATAAACGGCCGGATTTTAACCTGACCGACGGCGAGAGCGCGCACGCCCGTCGGTCAGATTAAAATCCGGCCGTTTATTGGCATGTGTATGGCCAGCATTAGTTTAC
The DNA here is from genome assembly GCA_036250615.1 of Ptychadena robeensis. Lineage (NCBI taxonomy): Eukaryota > Metazoa > Chordata > Amphibia > Anura > Ptychadenidae > Ptychadena > Ptychadena robeensis. The sequence goes on along the minus strand of CM070033.1, from coordinate 71,306,058 downwards.
ATATCCCTTATCCCTGTATTAAAACTTGTTAGGATGTCTAGCTAATTTTTTAATGTTACCTTGACATGCATTATAATTAAGGTGGATTACAATTAAGACATAGGTGCATAATGAAGATTTGTTTCTGCCTATAGTATAAGTCTTATTTTATAAACCTAGAGAAAAACACATGTTCTGTTCACTGCATTGGTTTCAGCTTCCTTTCATTTTCTCCATTTTCTTCAATTCCCATGTTAATATTCTGTGTTCACTACTGAGATGAGGAGAGCAACACTTTCAGCGAGATTCTTAAGCTAGCCATACACTGGTCGACTTTTGGGCGATCGATCTTAGATTTGATTGTCTTGTGCCATAAACGGCCTGCTTTACACCAGATTTTTCGGCCGATCGGCCAAATCTGGTGGACCCACCTGGTGAGAAAGACCAGGAATCTCCCGCATGTCGGATCGCACTGTGATCTGACATGCCGGTAAATTCCCGACCGGCAGTCTCCATTCAAAGTAATGGCCGGCACACAAAGGGTGCATGCCAATCAGCTGAGAGGCCAGCTGCAGCGGGATTACGCCATTCCGCTGAAGTCGATCCTTCATCTATCGAGGCAGAATCGCCTCGTGTATGGCTGCCTTAACAATGATCGATTGCACCACCACACAGGGTCATCGATTCCACGATCCTACTATAGTGTGCCTGCTTACGTAGTACGATTGCATACAAATAGATCGAAATACCTAGAAAACCAGATACGTGTACGATGGACTAAAATTTACCAACATGTCTGATCACTGCTCAATTGCTTTTATGTTCTATTTCTATCACTTTTGATCGATCATACCATAGGTGTGCGGAAAAACGATTTCAGTACGATCAACCTAAAAATTTATAATTTTAAGTCAATTGAACGAAAATATCGAACCGTGTATGGCTACCATTAGACTGTTAGGGAAAAGGAACACCATTGATAGTTCAATTTCTGATAGGCTACAGCAGACACTATTATCAAGTGCTTTGTAAAATATGAACTTTTTGAGTACATAAAATGTTTCTAAAATTTTTAAATTGGTAATACAGGTATTACATTTGATTTTATTAATTCCATTCTGCTTTTGCATTTATATTTTAAACAGTTAAGATACAGCTGTCTTCTCCCTGGCCTAGCCTCAAAACACATGGCACTGTTTAATTGTAGCTTGTAAATGGATCTCTAAAAACAATCACATCCTCCAAGTATTTGCTAAGCGTTTAAGCTGCAATTAAATGTATCAATATTATCTTCCAGATATCTGTTTATACAGTATCCATTTACGCTAACGGTGCTTACGGTAATTGCAGAGAAGGGTTATTTTAAGTGGCGGCTGAACGCATGCCACAGTTGTCGCGCGTTTTTGCGACCCAATTATTTTTTTTGATGTGGTTGTGGTTGGGGCGCGGATGCGTTTCAAAACGCTGCAGCTAGCGTTCAGAAACGCGCCCTAAACCGCACCCGAACGTGCACAACCGCACCAGTGGAAACTATATTGAAGTTTACAATGGATGCGGTTGGCGGTGGCCGCGCGGCTGCAAACGCCCTGGATCGCATCAATGGAAACAAGCCCTAAGTTTTTTAAAAGCTCCCTGCTGTATGCATTTTTTATTAACTTTTCATTGATTTGTTCAAAAACGCAAACACAGATGTAATGTGAAAAACAAGTTTTTGTGCATATGCAGCTAGTGTGTTTGTAAAATGCATATAGTGTGAAAGGGCCCTAAATCGACGGTGCTATGAACGGACATATTGGTTATTTCATTCTATAGTTTAAGCCCTCCATACACGTTTAGATTAAATTCGCTGCAGATCGACCGCACATGATAACGTAATCACGCGTGGCCGGTTTTGCTGAGAATCGGTTGGGCACCCTTTGTGTGTCGGCATTTACCAAAGTAAAGAAATTGATCTAAGATTACTGACATGTCTGGCCGAATGTAAAGTTTAAGCATTTGATTTGTGGACGATTTCGCAGCAGATCTATCGCTGTGAGCACTGTGGTCAGCCTGCGGCATAATCAGCCGCAAATCATCGGATCGGTTCATCACCTTGTAAACAGTCAATGTGGGAGGCAGGTAATATATACGGACTCTACATCCCCGTCAAGGAATGTGCTTAACACAGGGGAAGGGGGTTGATGTAGCCATGGACACCATGGAAACATAGCCAAAGAGTCAATGTTCAACTGGCGGTTGATTTTATATTTAGCAATATGATTGAATTGAGGATCCAATCGCATAATTGGCTTTTTATAGGCTCAGTCCACCAAAATAGTAGTCTTGCCAATTGTGCACCAAAATATACATTTAGCTGAAGACAATACATGCCAAGTCTGCTTTATGTGCATCTTTGCACTATTAACATATTTGAAACATGTAGTAAACAAGCATTTTGCCGCGATTGCTCACTTTTATTTTAAAAAAAACTCTAAAGCCAATATCAACTTTATATTTTCCTCACCCATGGAATCATTCCCAATCAGGCAATTTTTCAGCCAACCGATGTGCTTGCGGACGATCGGGGGTGCTCACATGGGGTGATCCCTGTCGGCCAGAGAACGGACATGTGTGATAATCTCTGGCTGATGCCGGTCGTTTCAACGGGGACTAGCATCTCCATTGAAACTAACGGCCTGCACACAAAGGGTGCCCGCCGATGCTGTGAGCGACGGAGTGCAGCGTGATGACGGCACTCCATCACTGATCTGTCGGCCCCCACTTTCTACGTGTGTGGGGGCCTTAAGGCCTAGGCTCCACTGTGTTTAAATCCTTGAGTGTAAACAGTGGGACATGATGTGCTTGTCACCACAAGAGGCAATACACGCGTTAAATGATGATTGTTTATCGGGTGCGTTTTGTTCATGTCATGCCCATAGGTTTAAAGGGGGCACCCATGTCCCCCATTATGTGCCATGGACACATGCCCATTACGTCAAATGTAGTCAAAGCCTTGTTGAATATGAGAATATGTAAATACTTTAGCGTGCATGAAGTGCTCATAGGTTCAGTTAAGGGGGTAAGGTAATCTTTCAAGCAGTTTCTTCAGGTCTTAAGAAGCCACAGGGCAGTAATGGCAAACCTTTTAGAGGCCAAGTGCCCAAACTGAAACCCAAACCCCACTTATTTATCTCAAAGTGCCAGCATGGTAATATGTAAGGTGAATTGCACACATACAACTAATATACACACACACGAAATATGTAAGCACACACTCTACTTTCCTATAAGATAGAATAGGGGAGGGTATGGGGAGCTGTGTGTAATCCGAAGAGAAGGGAACAGAACTGACAGCATTGAGAGCCAATAGGCTGCAGTTTTCACCTCTGTGCTGGCTGACCGCTTGCGTGCCCACAGAGAGGGCTCAGAGTGCCACCTCTGGCACGCGTGCCATAGGTTCGCCATCACTGCTATAGTGTAAGAAAACAACAACTAATAAGTTAAAGCCACTTAGTCAATATTTAAATAAGCAGGGATACCAAGTCATCCTTGCAAAGTATTACTTAACAATAGCAAACTATTTAAGGTAAATATTATCTCATCTCCATATTTTTAACTTAATGGTATTGCTTTACTGTCTATTTTACAAAAAGTATGTGTAAGATTTTATTAATATATTTATGACTGAAAATAAATGAAACCTTTTTGTTGAATGCAGGATTGTCATGTTTCCGTTTCATGAAATCAAGGTGTCTACATGTATTGAGTGAAATTGTGAGGAGAAATAATGCTAATGGTAAAACTGGGCATAGATATGTGTCTCCGGCCGGTCGACTGTGCGCGATGACGTGATCACGCACGGCCGGTCATGCAGAGAATTGTCCGGGCACCCTTTGTGTGCTGGTCCCTGTCTAAAGTAATGCAATCAATTTAAAATTTACGGACATGTCCGTAAATTCGAAGACCGTTTTCCTGGCCGATTTCTGGCCGAATTTAGGTTTCAAGCCTTATATTTGCAGTCGATTTCACGGCAGATCTGCCGCAAAATCGGCCTTATATTTAACCATCTATGGCCAGCTTTAGGCTTGGCCTACCTTAGTGCCACTCAGTGTGCGTCTTAATAATACGGCATACCAAGACATTTTATATAACTAACTTTTATATAACTTAGTTGCGGGAACATTTTGGGAAGGCCCTTTTCCCATATGGAAAAGGTTACGGAGCTACCCCATGAAGGATCTCCTCATAAAGGGTTCAGATTATACCCTTGGACTGGGAAGAATGTAAACGAATATCCTCGGAGGTGGTAAATTAAGCAGAGAAGAGCATCTCCTGGCAAACTGGTGGCACAAAATGGTTAACTTGCAGGTCACAAAATATTTCTCCAGCAACTGCCCAACCCAAGTGATGGATGTGGCTTCTGCCAGTCAGGTCCATAAATATTGGGACATCGACAATTCTAACATATTTGGCTCTATACACCACCACAATAGATTTGGAATGAAAAAAACACAATGTGCTGTGCCTGCAGACTGTCCGCTTTAACTTGAGGGTATTTACATCCAAATCAGGTGAACAGTGTAGAAAAAAAGTTTGCATAAGTGCCCCCAAATTGTTAAGGGACCAAAAGTAATGGGACAGAATACTCATAAAACAAACTTTCACCTTTTTAATACTTGGTTGCAAATCCTCTGAAGTCTGGAACGCATAGACATCCCCAGATGCTGGGTTTCATCCCTGGTGATGTTCTGCCAGGCCTTTACTGCAATTGTCTTCAGTTCCCTCTTGTTCTTGGGACATTTTCCCTTCAGTTTTGTCTTCAGCAAGTGAAATGCATGCTCGATCGGATTCAGGTCAGGTGATTGACTTGGCCATTGCATAACATTCCACTTCTTTCCCTTTAAAAACTTTGGTTGCTTTTGCAGTATGTTTTAGGTCATTGTCCATCTGCACTGTGAAGTGAAGTCCAATGAGTTCTTAAGCATTTGGCTGAGAAACATAAATATGAGAAACACTTCAGAATTCATCCTGCTGCTTTTGTCAGCAGTCACATCTTCAATAAATACAAGAGAACCAGTTCCATTATACAAGAGAAAGGAAATACAGAGTTTTCCATAGCGCGGGCAGTGGGGACTTTAACGGCAAGTGGTCACAAAAAATCAGATTTATTTACATACAGATATAAATTACAGATGAAAATGATAAAAACATCCAAGTATACAAATGTCGGTTTACACATAATTTGTAGATCACACAATAATATATTGAATAATATGCATCAACCCGACGCGTTTTGCGGATGACCGCTTCTTCAGGGGTTTTCATATGCAAGATTAGTATTCTCTAGAAACGGTATAGATAGATGGGGGTCAAAGAAAGACACAGTAAAGCATGGTCAAAATATTCATGTAGTTCAGATTGATAGAGATATATGTCCACTCACCATATCAGGGTGAGCAGAATATGCGATATGTTTGTTAGTAGACACATAACAGCCAATGAACTGCGGCAGCGAATGGACCTGATAACATCAGCAGAACGGGGAGGAACAAGGGAAGATAGAAAAGTTGTCATTATAGGTGTGATTGTAGGTATATCTATAGTATTGTGAAACTATATAGGTAAAATTTGAGACCTGAATATGTTATAAATAAGGAGTCCAGTGTAGTGTAGATAACAATATGCCAAGAAAATGTATATATTCATAATGTTCAACAGAACAAACAAATAGATAAAGCAGACGCCAACCCTTATCTTATAGACCATTTACTCCTCTACTATTCTGCACCACGGACCAGTAACACCCTAAATGCAACAGTAACCTAGTTTTTGACCATATAT
>CM070033.1:71280206-71300159 GCA_036250615.1 Ptychadena robeensis | reverse complement strand
TCTGTCCATAGGATGTTGTTCCAGAACTGTGAAGGCTTTTTTAGATGTCGTTTGGCAAACCTTAATCTGGCCTTCCTGTTTTTGAGCCTCATCAATGGTTTACATCTTGTGGTGAACCCTCTGTATTCACTCTGGTGAAGTCTTCTCTTGATTGTTGACATTGACACACATATACCTACCTCCTGTTCTTGGTCTGGCTGAGCTCATGGGTGTGTTGCTTCTTTTTGAGGTTGCAAACGGTTGTTTTGGACAAGCTTAATGTTTTTGCTATCTCTCTGATGTTGTTTTTGCAGCCTAATGATGGATTCTTCACTGATCGTGACTGCTCATTTTGAGAGTTGACAGCAACAGATTCCAAATGCAAATAGCACATGAAATGAACTCTGGACCTTTTATCTGCACATTGTAATTGGAATAATGAGGGAATATCACACACCTGGCCATGGAACAGCTTTTGATCTCTTAACAAGTGGGAGGCACATATGCAAACTGTTGTAATTCCTACACTGTTCACCTGATGTGAATGTAAATGCCCTCAAATTAAAGCAGACAGTCTGCAGTTAAAGGATTGTGTTTGTTACATTCTAAATCCATTGTGGTGGTGTAAAGAGCCAAAATTATAACATTGTGTCGATGCCCTAATATTTATGGACCTAGGGGGGCAAAAGGGTCTCACCATAGTTCCCAAATTCTGTGTTCTAGGGCCAACATGTCACCTTCTGGAAGCTGATCTTCCTTTTAACATTCTTCCAATTCTACATTAGTTGCATTCCTGATTGTCCCCGATACATTATTTTCACTACTGATTATCTATACATTATGTGCACTCCTGAGTATCTATACATTATGTGCACTAATTATTTATACATTATGTGCACTCCTGGTCATCTATACATTATGTGCACTCCTGATTGTTTATACATTATGTGCACTCCTGAGTATCTATACATTATGTGCACTCCTGAGTATCTATACATTATGTGCACTCCTGGCCATCTATACATTATGTGCACTTCTGGTCATCTATACATTATGTGCACTCCTGAGTATCTATACATTATGTGCACTCCTGGTCATCTATACATTATGTGCACTCCTGAGTATCTATACATTATGTGCACTTCTGAGTATCTATACATTATGTGCACTCCTGATTGTCTCCAATACATTATGTGCACTCCTGATGGTCTCCTACACATTACGGTCACTCCTGGTCATCTATTACTGTCACTCCTGGCCATCTATACATTTTGTGCACTCCTGATTATCTATATATTATGTGCACTCCTGATTATCTATACATTATGTGCAATCCTGATTATCTATACATTATGTGCACTCCTGATTGTCTCCTATACATTGTGTGCACTGCTGATCATTTCCTATATATTATGCACACTCCTGGTCATCTATACATTTTGTACACTGCTGATCATCTCCGATATATTAAGCACACTCCTGATCATCTCCTATACATTGCGTGCTCTGCTGATCGTCTCCTTTATATGAGGCACACTCCTGGTCATCTCCTATACATTCTGTGCACTGCTGATCATCTCCTATATATTAAGCACACTCCTGATCATCTCCTATATATTGTGTGCACTGCTGATCATCTATATATTTTTTACACTGCTGGTCATCTCCTATACATGTTTGCCACTGCTGATCATCTCCTCTATATTATGGCACACGCCTGGTCATTCCTATAATTGGTGCACGGCTGATATCTCCTCTATAGTATGACACTCCTGGTACTATTCTCTTTGTTATCCTAGACATTGTGGCAATGCGGGGGGGGGGATGATCATCTCCTTATATATATGCACACTCCTGAGTAAATCCTATACAGCGTGTGCCAATGCTGATTCATCTCCTCTATAGATGCACCAATCTGGGCATCATATACATTGGGCAATGTGATCATCATCCTCTATATTATGCACATGCCTGGTCATATCCTATACATTGTGTGACTGATGAATCATGCTCCTATAGTATGCACACTCCTGGTATCGATATAAATTGTGTGCACTGCTGGATCATCTCCTCTAATTATGCACACTACTGGGCATCTTATACATTGTGTGGCACTGTGATCATCTCCTTTATATTATGGCATCCTGGAATGTCTCAACATATAATGGTATGCACACTACGAGGCAAGATGAAAAGTAATGGGGGGGGAATCTTCGCTAGTGATATATGATGCCAAAATATGATATCTCCTATATATGTATGAACACTCGGGTTGTTCTCGCATATATATTATGCACACTCCTGATCATCTGCCTTACATTGTGTGGCACTGCTGCGTCCATCATCCCTGAATATTATGCACATCCTGATCAATTTGCCTATAAATTATGGCAAACATCCTGGTTGTCTGCTATATAGTATGCCCACACTCTGATCATCTCATATTACAATTGTGCTGCACTGCTGATCAATTCCTATATATTATGCACCACTCCTGATCAGTTCGCTATAAAATATGCACACTCCTGGTTGTCTCGCTATATTATATGCACCACTCTGATCCATTCCTATACATTGAATGCATGTTGATCATCCATCTGAATATTACTGGCACACTATGGTGTAGTCCTGGATATATTATGACAACTTGATATTCTATTACATTGTGTGACAACTTGGTGATCATCTCCTATAATATTATGAGAACACTTCTTGATCATTTTCCTATAAATTATGACAGCTTACATGGTTGTCTGCTATCATAATTATGCACACGTCCTGAGATCATCCTATACTATGTGTGGAAACAACTTGGCTGATTAATCTCCTATATATGTAATGCAAACTCATGATCATTCCTATAAATTATGAACACTCGGGTTGTCTGCTAATATAGTCATGAACGACACTACCATGGGATGCGATACTCTATATATTATGGCACATTCTGGTATCTATACATTGATTGCCACCAATGTGAGACATCTTCTTTATATATGCACACACACTGGAAATCATTAGACTCATTGCGTGCAATGCTGATCAACCTCCTAGAATTATAGGCAAAATCCTGGTTGTCTCCGATATATTATGCACTACTTCCATGGTGTCTTATATATATTATGCACCATCCTGATCATCTTCCTATACCTTGATGCACATCTGGTGTCTCCTATAATTATGCACACTCCTGGTGTCTTAGTATATATTATGCACACTACAGAGATGGTTATATATTATGCACACTCCTGATCATCTCCTATACATTGTGTGCACTGCTGATCATCTCCTCTATATTATGCACACTTCTGGTCATCTATACATTGTGTGCACTGCTGATCCTCTCCTTTATATTATGCACACACCTGATCATCTCCTATACATTGCGTGCACTGCTGATCATCTCCTATATATTATGCACACTCCTGATCATCTCCTATACATTGTGTCCACTGCTGATCATCTCCTATATATTATGCACACTTCTGATCATCTCCTATACATTGTGTCCACTGCTGATCATCTCCTATATATTATGCACACTCCTGATCATCTCCTATACATTAAGTGCACTGCTGATCATCTCCTATATATTATGCACACTTCTGGTCATCTCCTATACATTGTGTGCACTGCTGACCTTATCCTTTACATTATCTGCACTGCTGATCATCTTATATACATTGTGTACACTCTTGGTCATCTCCTATACATTAAGTGCAGTCCTTATTGTCACTTATGCATTATTTTCTCTCCTTGCCATATCCTATACATTCTGCATGCTCCTAATCATATCCTATACGTTATGTACACTTCTGACCATCTTGTATACATCGTGTGCACACTCCTGGCCATCTCTTCTACATTTTGTGCACAATCTTCACAATGCCCACAGTCCCACTTTTTCTATAATGTTTGCTGCCCCTGAACTTCTAGTTGTCCAGTTTCTGACCAATGTAAAAAGTTAGCTTTTTGTTTTGATACCTATGAGACTGCCTAGGCCTTGGTCTTGTTTACAGGCAGCCTGAGCTCATACTGAACTGCTACATGAAGAACAAAGCCTGCCACTGATGATGCCTGGATATATGAACTTTGTAACCCACACCTTGCTGGGTAAACCTCATTTCAGCTGTACAGTTTCGGTAAGTACTGTCATATATGAGGAACACCCAGACTACTATTTCGCCATTGACAATGTATTCAGTCACACATCACTGGTCATTACACAGCTCTCAGTGAGTACCTATGACCCAATCGTATCATACCCTCCCCCATCACCTCACAGTCTGGCATTCTGCTATTACTGATAAAGTTAGTTGAGACTTGTCACATGTCCCGGCTCGTGACTCGCCCCCCTCCTTCGGTGGCGGAAGCAGGAAGCTGGCAGGGGCTGGAGTGACGTCACGGCCAGGTTGTGTGACTGGCCGCTGGGGATCCATGGACTGTGAGACCCTGAGAAGTGAACGGGGAGTAAGGGGCGGGCAGCGGCCAGGCAGCAGGTAACGAGCCACGTGTGGGGTAGGATGACGGTGTGTGCCATGTACTGTCATGTGTGAGAGCTTCGGAAGTGGCTCCTCCTGTGTGTGAGAGGAAGTGGTGTGTGTGGCATGGCAGTCCCTTCTCTCCCGGGCACTGACAACCTTCAGTCATGGTGTGTACTATACACATTGTGTTGTCCCATAGTGCTCGGCTCCATATTGTGTCCGGGGTCAGGAGGGCTGACCTGTGCTCTGACACTATACCCCCATGTATTCTATACTACTATACTCACTCTGTACATCCAGCATTGAGGCATTGTGTATCTCTGGCTTACATGTGGAAGGAGCTGCACTGCTAAGTAGCCAGAGCTACCAGTCTAACAATGGCGCCTGCTGACTGGAGGGGAAAATCTGATTTTCAGTGATCTTCTGTGCCCAGTCTCAGCCTGGACCCAGCAGTAATGCTGTAAGAGCAAAGGGGAGTAAAATGAGAACATTCAGGAATACGTCTGTGTATCGTACCTTGTAATTTGTCCATTGACATTGGCAGAACTGGCTGCTATGACTAGAAGACACATGCTGGATACCCCAGTAATGCCAATCAGATCAGTCTACTCTGTGTTTGCATAAGGCTGAATCATGTCAATTACTATGACATGATATCTTTGATTTAATACCTCGCCATTGTCCATAAATATCAGGGGACTCCATTCCATGCATCCGCAGGGGTTACAAAGACCATCAATTTCTAGCAATATTCAAAGAAGCCACTTATTTGCAGAGGTTTCTAAGGGCTAGCATAGACTTCAAAATTACTATGTTTTCATCAAGGTGCCTTATTCATTATTATTCATATGTTTTAATTGGATATTGGCTTTTTCAGTCTTCAGTCATGTAACAAGCTTCACTGAAATACATCAAAACACACGGCCCTCTGTCACCGCTCACTGATGAGATGTTCTTTATAGATTATACTGGGAAATGTTTGCTAGAACCCAAAGCATGTATGGGTCACTGGGGTCCTTCCTGAACTCTGGGTAACGGTTATATATTAATATACTTCCCATTAAGGTAAGTTGTATTACTCGCATACATATAAACTAGAAAAAAGGTAAACCGGCAGATGAATCTTCCTGAGGACCACAGGGACTTTAACAGCAACAGTGATTAGGACTAGCACTTTATAAAAGGTGAAAAGACCATATGACGTTGCTCTAGGTCAGATAGCTTTCAATGTACGGAGAACATACCCCCTATTGTCTGGCTTTAGCCAGACATATGCGGCTCGATTGCACTGCAAGGTGGAGAATCGATTCCTGTTTCTTTGGATGGGGATCGTCAAAGTAAAGTACTTTCAAAGTAATAGGAATGGGGAAAATACTGACCTGTCGGCTCTGACTTTTTGTCGATCGCTCAAGGTGGACAGCATTCATTTCCCAAACAATGCAGTTGATTTTCAGGAATCAAACAAAAAACCGACCCATGTATAGCTGGATTAAGCTATGAAGAACCATTCTATCTAGGGTGAGCATAGATCTATTAGGAACTTTGTTCTGGATTTCGTGAATTTTACAAGAGATGTAGGGACTCTAGTAATGTTTTGGGGTAACTAAAGGATGAAGTAAACACACGTTATAAAACCTAATGGTGTCATATAAAATCTTGCCCTTAGTTTATCTATCACTTGTGTATTACAGCTGTACTTCACTTCAGACAGAAACAAAACAATACTCTTTAATGTTAATACATATAGATGGCAACAAACATCAGATGTTGTATGTCCTAACAGACCTATCCCCAGACATGAAGGTTATGCCCGGTAAGCTGCTTGCTGCCAGCCAGCCATGATTTTAGGGCGTTCGGGTGCTGCTGGTCTGTATAGCCAGTGGCTTTAGTACAGGCAGATGCTTTACTTGCTGGTCCAGGATAAAGTGCAATACTGCAATGTCCTAAATATGCAGCAAAGTCCACAGTGACCAAACAGAACTAGGCCTGGTCTTCATTAGCTTTAGTGGAGCTTCATGCGCAAGTGTGCTCTGCACCATTTATTTACATTGAAAATGCTTTTGAGATGTCACAATTATTTTTACAACATTATCAGGCCTAGCATTCTTATTTAGCATTTTACCTGTGTGCGTCACAAACCCCAACTAACCACATTCCTGAGCTTTGTTATCTGTAGTTGCCATCATATAACGTGGCCTTTTGGACTTTGGACAAGATATGTGTCAGTGCTGCATCATCTATCTCGTGGTCCTAAGAGAAACACCTTCCATTAATTTAATTTCTGACCCGTAAATGGCCGTAAAACAATTTAAGTATTTTTTTCTCTCTTATTATTTTCCCAGCTTGTGTGTAGTAATATGTTGTGCCGAGGGAGTGCTCTTCTAATTAGTCATGTATGTTGTTGCGACACTCCCTGGGGGTGGCAGTGCACTTCCAGTAGCTGGCTTGTTATAATTGGTCTCTTTGCTACAACAAGCAACATTGTTTTGCAGCGTCACAACTTGATAACATATGTGAAGATTACTTCCCCATGAGCCTAAAATATTAGTTGTACAGAGCTTTCCTTCTGAGCGCTCTCTGGTAAGTAATGCCTACCAGGTAAGCATAGATATGAATATAACAACTTTTTGCTCATGAACCTTTTCAATAGACAAGGTTCCCCTCCTCCCTATAATCCTTAGGTGCTCATCGTGGAATGAAACACTAGGACCTGTATATGTTCCTTCTGCCTTTGGCCATATCATAGATACACTTAGATTTCAGCTGCACGAATATGCACGAATAGCTATTCATTTACATTTATTAATGAGCCTTAATGATTACAGCTACGAAATGAAAAATGTGGAGATGTGGCAGAGTTTTTTAGAAGCTTCGAGTTAGATGATCCTGTATGTCCAACATCTCGAAAATCAGGCGGGTTTTAACTTATTTCAGCCATTGTCTGAGAAGCTGACTGGGCAGTAAAATCTATAGGCAATTTCGGAGCAATGAGTTCAGCCTGCACTATGTTTCTGCTTTAAAAAATCCCTCCTCATTGAAGTTAGGCACCACTTCACCTTTGCACACCTATGGAAGATTCCAGAAGTCTGATTATGGCACTGAATGAGACTGGAGGGTCCAGCTAAGGTTAAAGCTGACCTACCACCTTCGATTCTGTCTTCTGTTATCTTCTGTGCCTCAGTAGTAAAAAAAAAAACTCTTCAAAAATCTTCGACACTCCACCTGTCCCATGATGTTGCGCCCCAAGGGAACGCCTCTTCTGACGTTCAACTTTCCCATGTGCCCGCAGCCAGCCACATCTGAATCACATGATGTGGAGGGGCAGAGCGTCACCCGATTCAGATCCGGATTTGTGGATGGAGCGAGACTAGAAGAGTCTCACTTCTTCATCTTGAAGCCTGCAGGACCGGACACTTCAGACATGGCGGTGCAGGAGCGAGCAGCCAGGAAAGGTGGGTATTTTTCTTTTAAGGAGTCCTTTCCTTGGGCGACCCGATGTAGGTGAGCAATGTGGGCTACACTGAAGATGGAAAGGACCGCTTCACATTCTAATTCACTTAAAATTGTACTTGAACGTCTTGCATGTGCTCCATGATTGAGTATATTTTTACAGGGAATTTAACACCAGAATTGTTTTTATTGTTTAAATGAGTTTTAGGTTGAGTTCTTTGAGTCTTTATAGTATGGTGAATCAGTCTTTATGTGGCTTCTTGGGTATACAGGACAGAATTTTCTCAGATGTCACATTTTACACTGAAGCAGATGGTTTCCCCTGGAGGATTCTAATGTGTTCGGTATTCTAAACCACCATCATCAGATACTCTAGTTTTACAACAGCCATAGTATGTACAGAATTACTATTTTGGCATCATTTAAGATTTACACAACACAGTTTTAGCTTTTGGTAATGCTTTATAAAACCTCACTGGTTCTGTGCAACTAGTGTGATTACTTTAATCCAAAGGCATGTTCATAATACATTTGGATATAACCTAGAAATGGCAAAATAAAAAAACCTGTCCGTCACTTGGACAATCAACTGAAAACAAACGCGACGATCGCATCTCACTACAACGCGACCGATCGCGTCTCACTACAACGCGACCGATCGGGTCTCACTACAACGCGTCCGATCGCGTCTCACTACAACGCGACCGATCGCGTCTCACTTCAACGCGGCAGATCGCGGCTCACTACAACGCGGCAGATCGCGGCTCACTACAACGCGGCAGATCGCGGCTCACTACAACGCGGCAGATCGCGGCTCACTACAACGCGGCAGATCGCGGCTCACTACAACGCGGCAGATCGCGGCTCACTACAACGCGACCGATTGCGGCTCACTACAACATGGTCGAGCACGGCTCACCACAGTGCACCCCAACTTAAACACACCCCATCACAGCTCACTACAATAGCCCCATCACAGCTCAATAAAATCTGATCGATTATGGCTTTTTCCCCATTATTGACTCTACCATGTCCATGCTGTCAGTGTGGAAATAGCAATTTTGGTAGATGAGATGCCTCCCAATGTCTGGTGATTACATAATTGGCATGGCAATCAACAAACCATAGGATAGGCCCAGTAATACGCACATAAGCAAGTCGATCCTTACTTTGTGGGACAGCTTCCTGTCAATGAGAGTGGTGACATTGGCACATCTCGGGTTACAGCATTGTCTTTCATACTACAGATATAAGGCTATGAGTTGTGCCTGGGTATAATTGCATGTCAATAAGTGCAAAACAAAATTGGGCAGTTAGTCAAAGTTTTTCTTCAACTTCATACAACTCGCTGGTGCTGGTCTACTTGAAGAGATGATCTAGATCGCTTGCTGTAAAATAACTGTAATCTCTTTATCTCGCTGAGTGAATATAGGTGGCTTCATTTATTAAAGCATCTAAGGGATCAGTTATGTCAAAGGGACTGTGTTACCACAGCTGTCGTCACAGATCAGGCGTTTTCTTTGCAAAGTGTAGAGATGGTTAATGAGATGCAACATTAAATCAGCCAATCAAACTCTGACGTTACTGTGTTTGGTTAGGTTATGTAATTTGCATGCATGTTAGTATTGCTAGTCAGCAACTCATTAGGCATCTCTGACAGCATGTAAAAGTAAATAAAACACTGTCATTTGTTGTTGTGGGCTATCCACTGTGCCCCAGGCAACGTGTTTAACATATTGTGTGATAGTATATTGAGCAACAGGAACTTCCACAACTGTTGGCATATTTTTAAATATGGTTGTGGCTGGAGTATTAATGGCCTGGGAAACATGATCTGAAAAGTAAAATACACCTTTCATTCATAACCTTCATAACCTAAACCTTCTATTGAGAAACTTGTAAATCTTTTTATATTGGTTACCACATTGTAGAACGTACTTGATTTTGTGGACTTTCCTTGTAAAAAGATACAATGTAACTAGTATAGAAATGTGTATAATATGCTGTTAGTCTGATCCTTGTAGACTGACATACTATATTTGTTTTTGTTTTTTAAATAATTCTATAACCCAATCGGCCAATAATTTTTTGTGGGTGGGCATGTTGAATAATACATTGAAGTAAATAGGAATTAATATGTAACACAGTTCTTGATTGCCAACAGTGGAAATGTCCTGGTTATTTTAACAGTAGAAATCTCTTTAATTCTAAAACTCCATTAAGCTGCTTAATCTACACTTATAAAACATTGTTTCACCTGGAAAAAGAGTTGTTATTCTATTCCATTTCTAGGAGATGTCTTTGTTGGGTAAACTGCAGTTATAAAATACAGCCAGTGACTTGGCCAACAAAACATCCAGGTTTGAGCATTGCTCTTCATGTATTCTCTCTTTGGGTTGCATTGCTGACTTGCATCATAATACACGCCAACATGTCTGCTGTGAGCAAACCCTAAAATAACCTTAAGAAGCGTCAGTAATCTGGCCCAATCAATGTTCTAATTTTTCCTCCCAGAGGATGTAGTGTTCTATAAACAGTACTGGTCAATGCATCGGAGGCTCATATGCTTCCAGTGATTTCCTTCTGGTCTAAAGCACGTATGTTTCCTCTTCCAGTGGGTCCTACATGCCACAGCAAGGGTTAAATCCTTGTTTCGGTCTAGGTTTTTCCTGCACTCATGGCATTGTCTGCTCTTCTACCATTTTAGTCAGGGGTAGGGCCTTGGGTTTTTCCACCTGGCCCTGAAGAGCCACAGAGGTTACATTGTAGGAGTTAACCAGATTGCATGAAAAGTCTTAAAAGGAGTTGAAGAGAGGAGGGGTCACAGAAGAAGCTCTGACTGGGAGCTGCCTCACTTCTTTTGTACCTAACAGTGGAATTGGGAATCCAGTTTTTTTTAAGTGGACGTAAACTTACATAAGCGATTCCCGCTCGTGTTTTCCATGCAGCCAGTGCCATTCCAATACAAGCATTTGAGTGTATCTTTCTTATTCTATGCTTAATTTTTACTTTTTAAATTTACTTTTTAAAAATGTCTGGAGTTCAGCTTGAGTACTAAAGGGCTTTTTAGCGCAGAATTGCCCTTTTAATTGCATTTAACACAGCGTGACCCTGCAGTGTGAGTTTACTTTGTCTGGATTTTTGTTTCCTCCTAAACACCACTAACTAATGTTTTCTTCTTTTTTAGATGCATCAGTGGATTCCTCATAAGAAACAGTATTCTTCTATCAATGTATCCGGATCTGTAACAAGGAGGTCAATGTGATTGAACAAACAGCCCTGCAAGATGAGCCAAGACAAGGGAAAATATGACTTTTATATTGGGCTTATATTGGCGATCAGCTCCAGTTTTTTCATTGGAGGAAGCTTTATCCTAAAAAAGAAAGGACTTCTCCGGCTGGCTAGGAAAGGCTCTATGAGAGCAGGTATACCACTGTACCAACTTTATGCAGGACTGTGCACAAACCATTGATTGCAGTCATCTCACAAACATTATGTTTGTTTGCCTTTCACACTTACATATATTGAATCCGAAAACTAAATGGAACCAGGTTTTCTTATCCTCCCTAGCGGTATGCCCACGCTCCGTTCGGGCGGAAATAGTTGCAGAAATTGCTTAGGCTGAGCTGGGTTCGGGCAATGATATGCGATGCTGTTTAGGTGACATCTTGTCTTGCTAATTGGTCCAGAAATGGTTGAATTTCATTCAACCTATAAAAAATTACATTATCTAACTCAAGTCAATTATACAATTCCTGAACATGGGAACTTTTGGAGATTTAGAGAAGCGTTGTGAGAACACATGTGGTTTTTTCAGAAATTAAGTTCAAAGTCAAACTTTGGGGTTTCTTTTTCCACTTAAATGTAACTTTTAAGTTAACTTTAATTGCTTTATTTTTGTAATGTTCCCACAACCCGTCTCTATATCTCCAGCAATTCTGGTGATAATATCATGTGCAGGGGCTTTGCAATTATTTCACATAGTTTGCAAGTTGAAAAAAATTGACAGTCTCTACTAATTACACCAGTTGAACCTGCTGAAAAAGGTTAAGATGCAGAGGGTCATATAAAAACCTGTTGTACCTTTCATACTTGTGTGATGCATTAACCCTGCTTTTTTGGAGGTTCTGAGTGCAGGTAGTTAGAAGGGGAGTGGAACGCCTATGCACATTTCACACTTTCTGCGTTGTGTACTGACAGTTAATGCAAATGCCGTCGGTATACAAAACATTGCTTTGTCACAATGCACTTTTGGTTTTACATAATTGTGCGTTTCAAACTTTATTTCATTAAGAATGTCTGCTAGACCCTTGCTGGGTCATATTTCATAAGTAACAGGCCTAAAACAGCAAAAAAAAATGTTTACATGTAAAACACTGTACTGCTTTTTGTACAGAAATATGGACCTCAGTGAACCAGCAGGGAGGTTAGAACTTTTTATGTTTTCTTTCATGTATATAAAAAACGTGCGGTGCTTTTATCACCAAATAATGTGTTCAGTCTTTAGTATGCTTACATTATACCTATTTGGTAACACTTTCCCCTGATCTGTTTAAATCAGACCAAGGCTGGCAATAGCTAAGGTACCATATATAAGCCAAAGCAGAATGTTCAAATAATCCTTTAAAAAAGCATTAGACACTTAATACAATGTTATATATGGATATATTATGATACTTTGCATAACCTGTAAAGTATCTATATATTCTAATGGTCAACATCCTTGTTTTTTCATTATTCATAGGTCAAGGCGGTCATGCATATCTTAAAGAATGGCTGTGGTGGGCCGGACTTCTCTCAAGTAGGTATTTTAGTGGAAGAGCACTACTTTCTTTCCTATCTAACCTAAGCATACTTAAGTTTTAATAAAGACTTCCAGTATTAGTGGCTAATTTGTATATTTGTAGGTGTAAAATATACTACATGGTATTCTGCATAACCTGAGTCTTTATCTTTGTAAATTTACATAACTTATATAAGATGAAGGTTATGTTACTTATTGGGGGGGGGGGGGGGGGGGGGGATAAATTATGTATATATTGGAATAATGAAAAACCAAAAGTAAAAAAAATTTAATTACTTGGTACATTAAATTAATTAGTACATTATTTACTTAAATACTTAAATCAAAAATTTTCGCTAACCCTCCCCTAAATATCAAATAAACATTGCACCATATACTTGATGGGGCTTATCACCTCATTTGTGATCGGATGCAGTGCAGCCACGGTTGGTTGTGGCTGATCGCCCCCTGATTGCGCCCATAGACATGAATGGACGCGTTTAAGAATCGTGTCTCAATGAATCAAGGCACAATTTTTTTTTTTAATACGCCGCCATGCATTCTCTATGGGGGCGATCAGGCACGGTCCTGTCTGCTCCAATCGCCTCCAGAAAACAAAATCTAAACAATCCCGATCTATAGCGATTAGAGTCTCATCCGATCGCCTAAGTAGGGACAAGCCCTTAGGGAAACCACCCTCTCTTCTCAACGTAGTACCACAATGTCATATTTAATTATTTATTTTTTGTAACATGTTTTCACCTTTTATTCAGATTTTCTTGCTGGATGAGATATTTTGTATACATTTGTGTATAGTGCATGTATCACTGTGCAGTCTCCCTATAATTTGGTATTTTTGTTTTCTGTCTTTCAGTGGGAGCGGGAGAAGTTGCAAACTTTGCTGCATATGCCTTTTCACCAGCTACACTTGTGACACCCTTAGGAGCTTTGAGTGTATTGGTCAGGTACTATGCCCTTACTATTATGTGTGCAGTTCTCTCATCTAATCTTATTCCATCTATTTACCTATACATCTTGCAATTATATTTTGCTGCTTGTCGATAAGTAGTAGTCGATAGTATAAAGTCTTCCAATGGATCGTTAGTCCTTAATCTTGCACAGCATGAAGCACATTGCTGTGTTTTTATAGGTGTGGGTTTTTTTGTTTTGGGTTTTTTTTCGGGGGGGTGGGGGGGTGAGCTGATGCAATTCAAATTATTTTTAAAAAAATCTCATGAGTTTTCCCAGTGACAGTTGTCCTGCATGTGAAAAGAGTAATGACTAACAAGTGACAAGCTTGTGTTGTGACTGCTTACCTCCCCCATTTCAGTGCCATCCTGTCATCATACTTCTTAAATGAGAAGTTAAATCTTCATGGAAAGATTGGATGTTTGCTGAGCATCTTGGGATCAACTGTGATGGTTATCCATGCCCCCCAAGAAGAGGAGATTCAGAGTTTAAATGAAATGGCAATCAAATTAACAGACCCAGGTAATGTACCTATTACACATACAGGTATTCCGTGTTCTGTGAGCTTTTTATAATTACACAAATCAAATGTGAAAGTGTATGTGTGTGTTGTACAGTATGTCGCGTGGTAAATAGTTTATTATATCTTTTCATTGGACAACAAACATGAGAACACAGATTAGTGACAAATGTCCAAAGTGTCAATATTCTGTGTGGTCGTCATTTATTTTCTAGTACTGCCATAACTGTGTGTGTGTGTTTAGGAAAATATTGAGATTTGTAGATGTGTAGATAAAGAATAGAGGTCCAAGTAAATGTAAATGTTCAGTTGGTCATATAACTGCACGATTGAACCCATAGAAAAAGGGAACATACTGGAAGCAGATGTAAGCTTACACAAGCAATTTCTGTTGTTCTGCTTTATCAGTCGTCTGTGTCTCTGAAGACAGAAAATCTTCCTTTAACTTTGTAAAAATAGCATAGGAAAGCATGTCATTGGTGGCAGTGTTTTTTTTAACATTTAAAGTTTATTAAGCTTTTTATAAAAAAAAACAAACATAACATACAACAAAAACATGGCAAGCATACCGCTGACAGTATTTTCATGGAAGCCCTCTCGAGATTTAAGTTTATAAAAATAGATCTATACAATGTATCCCTGAGAGAAAGTAGTCGAAAGGGAGGTGGCAGTGTTTTTTTATGCTGCTTCTTTGTTGCATCTAGGATATCGCAGTGGGAGTAAAAGATCAGGAGCTGATGCACAGTTCACACACATTGGTACCTTTCCCACATATAGCCGTCATGTTAGTCTTCATGAATGCAGACTGGTACAGCTGTGCTACGGATAACTGAACAATGTCTTTCTGCAAATACTTTAATCAAACATATCGAATAATACCTGTTTTTTTCCTCTTGCTGTTTAGGGTTTGTGCTTTTTGCAACAGCGGTTGTCATTGTGTCACTAATTCTAATCTTTGTGGTGGGACCAAGTCATGGACAATCCAATCTTTTGGTGTACATTTCCATTTGCTCTGTCATTGGAGCCCTATCTGTTTCCTGTGTCAAAGGATTAGGAATTGCTATCAAGGGACTCTTTGCTGGAGAGCCCATCCTGAGAAATCCATTGGCCTGGATCCTCTTGTTTAGCCTTATTGTTTGTGTAAGCACTCAGATAAACTATTTAAACCGAGCTCTGGATATATTTAACACGTCCTTAGTGACTCCAATTTACTATGTGTTCTTTACCACCTCAGTGCTTACGTGTTCTGCCATTCTGTTCAAGGAATGGCAACATATGTCTCCAAATGACATGATTGGGACCTTCAGTGGCTTCATGACCATTATTATTGGCATCTTTTTATTGCATGCCTTCAAGGATGTACCTTTCACTTTGTCCAGCCTTCCTGTGTCCCTGAGGAAAGATGAACGGAGCATGAACGGTAATCTAACCAACATCTATGAGCACCTTAATGGAAACGAGGGGAGCTCTCTTCTTTGTGAAAACGAGATTCTGATAAATGAGAACACAGCTTCACGACGCAGTGCAAACCTGGTTTCCTTTTAAATTGTTTTCTCCACTTGGAGCAAACCTCATGATGGATCCCTTAGTAAATATTAAACATTTTATTGCCTGTAACACTTTGCTCTGTGGCATCATGTAATAATGACTTGTGAGTTGCTGTAGGACTGATCCATTGTCTGGACCAAAGGCATTTACACACAAGGAAAGCCCATCCCAACCAATCAAATGCAAGGACAGAAAACGCAGACAGCAGAATTAATGTGCAGCAAGAAGGTCACTGATGAGCACATTCACAATTATGTAGGAAGCTTAACTATCAAGTCAAAACCCTGTTATTCTATGAAAATGATTTCCATATTTATTGCTGTAATGTGCAGAAATTGGAAGCCACCTAAGTGTGAGCGTTTGGCTTGAATGTAGATTGGGGGAAGTTTGCTGAACCCACAAACTCACCTTGAGCTACACTCAGAAATACTATCCCCGCGAGCCCAAAGCGATGGAGAAAAAAAGAATAATCGAGAAGGGAACCGTTTAATCCTGGTCCTTGGGGTCTCCATAGCGATGGAGAGTATCGATGGACACGCTGATCTTTTCCAGCAGCGCCATTGATGTCCATGCTATGGAGGCATTGTTGTTTATTTCAGCACATCCCCGACGTCATTGATGTGGAGGTGGAGGAGGGAGAGTGAAGAATTGTGGTGGATTACATAGAAAGCGTGGCATGCATGAAACGCTCAGGAGATCAAATGAGAATCTATCAATAACCTTTACAGATGTGATAACCCTATTAACACGGCTGTGATGCACCTAATGCGTGTCGTAGATTTCGGAGGAGGCGAGTATGACAAATAATCTTTCCTTGGGATTACAACTGCCTCTTGATGGATTCTAAACCTACTGAACCCCTTTTTCTATTTGTGAATGCTGCTGAGTCTTTTTATGTAAACCTCACTTTATTGTGACTCAAACCTGCACAGAGAAGGACCCGTTCCGGTCCTCTGACTCCTATCACATGGTGGCCGCACCGTGATATGGTCGATTACATTTAATGCCACAGAGCAGGAGTTACCTTTTTATTTCAAGGCTCCTGGTAAAGAAGTGAAACGGTCACCCTTATAAGAGATTATAACCTTTTGTAAATGCTGATTCTTTTTATTAAAATGCTTTCTACCTTTGCAGAATTCCAGATTACGCTTTGCATTGTGGGCTGTTTCATAAGGAATCTTTGGCAATAACAGTATGTAGAGTCTGTGGGGTAACCGTAGATCCAGTATTGGCCGGTGACGGTGGGATGACCATTATGAGGCCATGGCAGCTGTGATTGGAATCTGAATAATAATCCTTGGGAAGTTCTAGAATCTCTGAATGTGTGAAATGATTTGTTTCCCCCACAAACTGTACAGACAATCAGTTGGACTGGGCCAGCTTGTGCGGCGGCGGCGGTTTCTTTTGCCTTATTCTGTTCTTAATTTCACCTTGTAAAAGTGTATATAATTTTAGAATCCTATTTATGTTGCACTAGATACTTTTAATTGTATATAAATAATAAACGTGTCTACATTTTTGCTTTATGATCAACTCTTGCGATTTAGGCTTGCTTCCTTTGTACAATACAGGACTGCGTAAGTAATAAGAAATTGTGAAACATAACTTATTTTGAAATAAAATGTTTCTTTTGAAAACTTGCAGCTACTGGCTACAGATTTATAGAACGCACAATTCAGTGTCATTTAAGATAATAGAACCATATACTCTACTCTAGGGTTGTTTTCAGAGTAAAGCAGGGTACAGACGTGAAGATATGGGGCAGATCGATGGCTGTCTCGAGCACCGTGCGCGCTCACGGCCATCTATCTGGCCCATATAATATACGACCATCCCTGTTTTTCCCACTCGAAAACAGCCATATCGGACATGACCGTAAATACGGCCAATGTCCGTTGCTTTACATGGAAACTGCTGGTCTCCAGGCAAAGCATCGGCTGAGCTGGAGAGAGAGCAGAGCTGTCTTCCAAGCTCCGCCGATATCTGACAGCAGCACAATGACGTCATCACGCGCTGCCGCAGGGAACATCGGATTGCTGGATATTTAATAAATATCGAGCCGTGTGTTCCCTGCTTTAGGCTGCTTCTACACTGAGGAAAACTGCATGGTTTTGCCCCGCAGTGCAGCCGCCCCCTGTAAATTTCTATGGGGTATGACGTACCAGTCTATACTGGCCCAGGCGTTGGGGATCCAGGGGCGTCCCACAGCCACACCAGAGAAACGGTGTGTGACGCACGCAAACCACGCCTGATGTATTTCCAGACGAGGTTTGCCAATAGTAATGCGTAGGACGGCACAGCAGTACCACGCCCTAAACTGCTCCCAAGCAGTGGGCAGGCGCTATGGGCATGCAAACGCCAACGTGCCCATAACACCCCCCACGGTTGCTGGGGCGTTACAGTGTAGACCCAGCATAAGGCTAAGGATGCACTGTGCAATGGATGTGCTGATGTCATGATCGCTTAATGAGCTGACGTATAATGAACACGCCACAGTGCTCCGCTTCGACATAAACGCGATGTAGGCTCGGACTAATTGATCGGGGCTATGAGGAGCTGTATAAACCGCCATGTCCTAGCCCATTGTCCTCCACGCCAGGCTTGTAAACCCTAGCTGTATACTATATAGGAGAGTCTTTGGCTTTTGGAGACCAGGACAGCTGGCGTGGAGTAGAACATGTGTAGATAAATGGTGATTTGCATTTGGTGCAATGCCCTGAGTATAAAATGACAGTGATTCTGAATACCCCTGAGGTGTAGTAAATGAATTTGATGTGATTAGAAAACCTGAATTTAATGATTTGGAAGGATGTCCGAATACTTTTGCAGCACAATGTACAGTGAGGGGAATGAGTATTTGATCCCCGGCTGATATTGACCGTTTGACAAAGAAATGAACAGTCTATAATTGTTATGGGGGGTTATTGTAGCTGTGTGAGACAGATTAACAACCAAAATATCCTCACAAACCCAGTGCACAAAAGTCAGATTGATGTCCGTTGCAATGAGTGAAATAAGTATTTGATCCCTTCACAAATGATAAATTCTGTCAAATCTCTGGAGGTCGGACGATGCTTGTAGTTGGTCGCCAGGTTTGCTACATTTGTGGAGGGATTTTGTACAGCTGCTCTTTGCAGAACCTTTCAAGTCAGTAAGGTTTTGAGGTTGGTGTTTGGCCACGTCCGCTCCCGCCACAGGTTTCCTATGGGATTAAGGTCTGTAAACTCTCTGAGCCACGGTTTTGTTGTCCAGGGGCTTTGTAATTAAATCACAAAGTCATATAGTGATATTTTCAAGAAGAAATTTCACTATCTCTAGAAAAAAAATGTAAATTGTCCACAAGATGGCACTGCTGCCTTAGCTTATTTACATTACACCAACAGTGAGTTTTTTTCAGCTTCAGTTTTTTTTTGAGCTTGGCTTACAGAGAGACTGGGGGGAGCATGGAGCTGAGCAGGACAAAGTCAACAATCAAGAGACTTCATCAGAGTGAATACAGAGGGTTCACCACAAGATGGAAACCAATGGTGAGCCTCAAAAACAGAAAGGCTAAAGTCTTCAACATTACTGATTAAAGCCCAGTTGAATTTGACCAATTAGTCCTAGCAGGTATTAGGACTTGAAGGTACCACAAAACATTTTTGGGCCAGTGCCTAGATAAACACAGCAACAAGTATTACACAAAAATACAAGTTGGTCATATCAAGCACTAGAATTTAAGTGGTGATGCATGACCTGCTGTGTACATTTATGAAACCCCATGTATTTTAAATAATATACCGTATATGCCGGCGTATAAGACGACTTTTCAGTACCTTAAAATCCTCCCCAAAGTCGGGGGTCGTCTTATACGCCAGGTGCCGCAGGCTGGGGGGGGTGCAGGGGGCCATCTCTGGGAGCCGTTACTGTATCTGTGCGAGCCGGTTACTGTATCGTGCTGCCTGAAGCTGCCAGCGCTGACTAAGATACATTGTAGCAGAGAGCAGTGTTACCATGGCTACAGGATGCTACTCACGGAGAACACACGCTGTAGCTCTGTTGTAACTTTGAATATTCATAGCAGGAAAACCATTTCTAGTATAATGATGAAACTTTCAGGGTCAGTAATGCTCACCTACTACTACTTACACCCCGAGTTTCACCACTCTATGTACAACACCTATACGTTACATTTCAGCTAAATTCCAGCCACCAGACAATGCTTTTTCATGGCCAGTGAT
>CM070033.1:71265969-71280106 GCA_036250615.1 Ptychadena robeensis | reverse complement strand
TATATTTTAACTGTAAAAGTTGGGGGGTCGTCTTATACGCCGGCATATACGGTACATATGTTTCCCTTTTCTTCAGGGCTTTAAATTGTGTATTTTGTGATGAAATTAGAGTATACTGATAAGTCAGTGTTTTGCATGAAAGAATGGAGCACATATATATTTCACTGGTGTAATAATATTGATTTATTATGAGCAGTAAGACATGGGTGGAGCCTGAAAAATATATATGCCTAGGCAACAAATACTTTACATACAGTGCTGCATGTTACATGGCATTGTGCCCATTCTCCTTAATATATATCGCCCCCCCACCACATTAGAGCACCCATTGAATGTGATGCTAAAAGACAATTAAACCTGCCCTTTGCTTGCTCAGGAACAATCCACAGGACAGATTGAAACTCTAAAAGGGCCGTACATGGCCCACAGGCTGTAGTGTGCTACCAATTGTTTTCTTGGTGACTGTGGTGCCTGCTGCCCTAAGATAATTGCCAGGTTCTTCATGTGTAGTTCTGTGCTGCTTCCGCACTGCCCTAGTGTTCATTGCAACTGCACAAGTTGAGCTTTTCCATGGGGCCCCAGACTGAGGGGCATTTACTGTTTCTGAGCAAAGTACTTTAATCATTTAGGGGAAAGCTGCAATGAAGACTTTT
Organism: Ptychadena robeensis; assembly: GCA_036250615.1. Taxonomy (NCBI): domain Eukaryota; kingdom Metazoa; phylum Chordata; class Amphibia; order Anura; family Ptychadenidae; genus Ptychadena; species Ptychadena robeensis. Next base: position 71,279,453 of record CM070033.1, on the reverse strand, counting down.
GAATTGGCTTCATTGTCCCAAAGCAAACCCCACATCTTCTCAAACATCCAGAACTGTACTTATGATGTGGCCCAATTAACCTCCTGGGCGGTTACCCCAACTTGCTCCAGGTTAGTCTGGGATATCGCCTATCCCCAGCAAGCCCACCAAACTGTTCCGGGTCTGTCTCGGTCTGTTTTCAAGCACATCCCTGGCATTGAGGGAGGGAGAGCAAAGAACTGCGGTGGATTACCCGTGTCCTTGGGCATTACACTCAGAGCGTTAAGGACGGAGGGGTGATATACAACAAAGGTTTCTGAGAACTGCTGCACCTCTGTGCTGTATGGACCTGACCAAGTTCTGGCAGGTGCTCGTGTATTCCGCCCCAAGGTGGTTGCAGAACATTTCATGATTTGTGTTTTGTTGCCTCAGAAACTGCAATTTTTATGTTATCCGTTTGACAAAGTCCAGAGGTTACAATGGGCCAACATCAGTACTGGTCTACAACCAACATGCTGCTTATTAGGATCTTTGTTCTGTGCGAGAATGTCTTTGTTGGTGTGAGGAAACATGACTTCTTCAAGCAATTTGTATTTAGTCCGATCCTCTGTTTGCAGACACATGAGTAGGGAGGGGACTGGACTGGAGCAGCAGTTCTCTCTCTTGAAGAGCTGGCGTCCGTGCATTGTCATGCGGATGCTTCAGGGACGGGTCTTTGCTTAGGTAGTTCTTGGAAAGTAGTGGTAAGCTATTTCTAACTGTTCATGTGGGAATTGCGGCGCTGTACTAAAACAGTATACTGTGATTTACCTGCACACTGAGCACAAGTTTCAGAAAGTCCACGTGAGTCAGGTTGCTTTCTTCGTTCTTACCCACCTACCCCATTTCCAAGGATTCCTGTGTTATATACAGTTGTACAGCATCCTGCTGGCCCCTTCTACTTTCTATCATCTGCCCACACTGAATAGAGAAGTAGATACCTAGTAATGATGTCCTAGAACAGGAGTGTGGGATTTAGGCACTTGGAAAGGAAAAGTCAATTATACATACATTAGATATAGATATCTTTTTATACATACCATATATACTCGTATACTCATACCATATATACCTATAAGATGACCGAAATATAATCCGAAGTACCTAATTAGATCTCAGAAAACGTATTGCCTTGAGTATAAATCCCACCATCTCCACTAAAAATGTCCACAAGATGGTGCTGTCGCTCTAGCTTGTTTACATTTCAGCTGCATACAGAATACAGAAGAAAGATCTGCAAACACCAGGAGAGGGGATTATGACTCTGAGTATAAGCTGAGGGGGAACTATTTCAGCTGAAAAAGTCAGCTTATACTCGAGTATATACAGTATATCTGTAAAGTGTGTTGTTTTACCAGTTCTGTTCTTTAATGACTATGGAACATATGCTTTAAGAATAAGAATTTCTCCATTGTCCAAGAGCATGCAGACGATGGAGCCAGTCACTCGTCTAGAGCTTTGCTTTATGTGTTACTAAGTGCAGCATCGACAAAGAAATAATACCTAACTGAGATCTGGGAAACCATTGAAGCAGCTGATGCCCTCCTCACTTAATGCTAGTCACAGCTTCCGAGGACATGACCCACACTCATTAGGAAGACTGTTCCCAGATCAGTAAAGCTTCATGGTGAATGATGGGAATTCTTACTCAGCAAGTTATACAAAGCTTCTCACAATACACAGAGTGCGTTATTTATAGACTAGACACATAAGGTGGAATTTGTATGTGATCACTTAACAATAGGCAACCACTAAAGGTCTTAATGGAACCATATTTGTATGTCTCTCTCCTCCTCCCCCAACCTTCAGGGTTGTTATGGGGTCCTGTAGGTGTGTGGGATCCCCCTCACCTGTTTTGTGTGTGTGTAGGGGGGGGGGGTGAGGGGGTTATATACCCAACCCAAGCCGAAACAAAATGCATAAAGATGCATCAAATCTTGATGTAGCAAATTCAGATAGCCTTTCCCCCTCTTACCCTCATGTGTGAGGAAAATGATGTGACATGACTACAGACAGTTGACAGCTGGATACAAGATTTCATGCCATGACAATTATTTCTAGCTTTTCAGAAGTTTTATATACAGAAACTCGCATTTCAAATGGTGCAGCGGAGACTCTATCTTGCCATTGATGCCAGCATGGACTGGGAAAGGGTTTGCCCCCATCCTAGTAAAAATGGCAGTTTAATTAATACTTTTAGACTCACTGGTCATTCAACTGTTGTTACAAAAATCTAGTTTGCAAATCACTGGCCTACATTTGTAGGTATATAATCCCATTCAAAATAATGATTCTGAAAAGAAACCTTAAAGGTTTTCTGACAGATCGGTTGGGTGCAATCTTCATATATACACCATGTACAGAGACATACACATCACCTGTTCTTCTGTTCCTAATTTCCGACTCTCACCAACATGGGGGTAGAAAGAGATATGTAGTCAAAGCTTTAGGCTGGGTCTACACCATGTTTTGGTCCCCCTAGTCAATACTAACACGCCACTCACTTTGGGGTACGTTGACAGGTGTTGTATGTCCGTTGGCTTCACGTAGCCACATTGCAGTCACTTAACGTGCTCAACCAGAACCAATGGGCGCATTATGTGACATGAACAAAATGCACCCGATGCAGCTTGTTCATTACGAATATTGCCAATATTGTTCAATACCACACTCTTAACTGTGGGAAAACCACTGGTGCCATGGACACATCATGCCAATGTGTTGTGTAGACCCAGCCTTAGTGATGAAGCAGTGGTGGAGGGCTAGAGATGAAGATATCCTTCAGCAGGTGAACTAGGTTGTCGGTGGTGGAGAAGTAACTGTACCCCTGAGGGTCCACAAACTACAGTTGGGAGAACCTCAAACTAAGACTGTTGACAATGATTTCCAGACTAAACTAATACAGATAAACACCAACAGACACAAAGATTGAAGACTGGATTTAGGTTAGTGGACTCTGATGTCCCTACTAATCATTTTCTTTTTTTTGTGTGTTTTAATAGCAGTACTTTATGCCATGAATATGGGTTTGGATCAAGGAGCTCAGGTTCATTTCCACCTGAACTCACAAAGAGCCGCTCTTGGCTGGCTGACGTTTCAGTTCCACCCAGATTCGCTTCGCTTTGACTGTCTCTGCTATTAGAGTGGTGGATGTGTTCTACACAGATATTGAGTCTTTTGGCAAGAATCTTACCCTTGATTTGTTGACAATTATACCCACAGCACAGTGGTGTGACATTGTAGTCTTGCCATGGTAGCACTTGTGTGGCATGCCTTTTGGGATTGTGCCTGTACCCTTGATGTCCACAGTATCACCCTTCTTATAGATGCATATATAGGTGGAAAGTGGTACTTTCCATGCTTGTGGGAGGGGTCTAAAGAACATATGACACACCTTTTTCCGGTTTTCTAGTTGCCCCTACTGCAAGATGGCGGGTCGGGTGGAAAGAGCACTACTAATTATTTCCTGAGTCTAATGCGCTCTCTTGGTAGGAAAAGAAATAAAAACCAAACACATTTTTCATTTGAAGTTTTCATTTAATCTAGTGTTAATATAAATTTTATTGCAAATTTGACAATACATAATGGTCTTGGTTAACAGATAATTGTTTTTACATTTGAGAAATAAAACTTCTTATTGGAAAGTAGCAATGTAAGAAAGCTGGAACTCCATAACTGTAATATTTATACCCGGTGACTGGTAGTGTTATCTGCAGTAAATCTGTTTAATAATTCACAGGCGCTTAACACAGAAGGGGAAGTTCTCCTGTCACTCACTACAAGGGGCAAGGTTTGCACACAGTAGTCTATGTACCATCTTTGTTATAGGCTGAAGCAGCTTTAACGTCTGAAAAATGCTGAAACCAAACTCTCTGACCCTTCGCAGGTATAAAATATTGATCTAATACTTTAGAGCAGTGGTTCTCCAAGTGGGGGAGGGGGGGGGGGGCGCTGGACCTCATTCTTAACCTGTGTTTGAATAGAGAGGGGGCTCAATAATGTTCCTAAACAGAAAAGGGGGGCCCTGCAAGGAAAGTTTGGGATCCACTGCTTTAGAGTCATCCTACAATATAGATCAGTGGTAGCTAACCTTTTAGAGACTGAGTGCCCAGACTTTGTAATTGACCCTGAATTACAGACACATACAATGAGGGAAATAAGTATTTGATCCCCTGCTGATTTTGTGTCTTTGCCCTCTGAAAAAAAAATCAACAGTCTATGGAAAAGTGGGGCACTGCATTCAGCAGAGGAAAAAGACACCTGGCAGTCGTGGGAGCCAATAGGCAGCTGTGTTAAGCAGGTCTCCCCTATTTGCCTCTGTGCTGAGTGCTAGAAGTGCCACCTCTGACACCTGTGCCATAGGTTCGCCACCACTGATATGGATTAAAGCCACTGGTCCTATGAGCAGTCCTCAGAACTCTCCCAAAAGCTTTCAAAGCAGAACTTGTTATAGTCACAACAAACCATTCCTACTGGTCCTTAGCATGAAGGCCACGGCATCTGTGTACATGATCATCTGTAAAAGAAAACCCCCAAAACATACATCATTAATGCTATATGAGCAGCTATATATGAACAAGCTCATGTTGCATATTTACTGAGGATTTTACTGCCCACCGTCTCAGAAAAATACAGAAGAAGAAGTCAATCAATATACAGTGTGACCAGGAATGACCAGCCTTAGTTGCTGGCCAATGATTGGTGTATGGGAGGCTGGAAGCAGCGCACATGTTCTACTGGCATGTTTTCTCCATCTCCTGCCTTCAGGTACTTGTCCAAGATAGAAAATATCTCATCATTCAGCATCTGGAATTTCTTTATGCGCTCCACCATTTTCTTTAAGGCCTGAAAAAGTCACATGGAGACAACAGTCACAGCTGGGAAACGCAACGTTTCTGTCATGGCGGAGCTGCTAAATGTAACCCGGCACACAACACATTTCTGGGATCACTGCTGCTGAAGTCATCACTTTACTCACTTAAGGTATTATTATTCATAACACAGATTTCAAATTGTAAGGATAATTCACTGCTGAATACAATGGAGACAAAAATTATTAGCCCCCTTATGTAATTAGACAACACTCTAGTGGTGGGCAATTGATATGGAGGGCCACAAGTGCGGCCCTCAGCATCACTAAAGGGCCGCACTTAACATTTTCCATGACAAAACATGACAGCAGACATTGCTAGAAGATATTATTTTTTTTATAACACATAACAACCTGATTTAAATAATACTTCACGCATAAGGGAACACTGTAGTATGGTAATGCACATTTTGTGTCATATATATCATCAAAGGTTATGTGTATCAGGGATATCATCTGCCCCTATTCTGTTCCTCTCCTTCCCTTCCCGCTGGAAGAAGATTGTGTGGGATCAGTGAACAGGTGAGTTTCTATGCATTAACAGATTTTGGGGGACTGGGGGGGCAGGCTGGGCACCTGGGCTTCAAATTTCTCCATAGAGATGAACATTAATAACAATATTTTGGAAAGCACAATGGCCCAATCCATCACAAATCCTCACTTCAGCACAGTGGGTGGAGCGTGCAGGAAACCATGGCTCACTGGTGTGGGGCTTGGGGATGAACACTTTGATTGCTTTAATCCCTTTTCACCATAACCTTCATGGTTATTTTGGAAACAAATACACTATAAAAACAATGTCCCCTAAATATAATTAGGTTCTTTTATTGATATAACTTTGGTTGTCTCATTTCTTTTTTTACTCGGTATAAGCCCCCTGGCCATTAGTGTCCCCTTTCTGAGCCACAACTCTCTGACAGCAAGACTCGGCAAGTAGTTCTTAACTAGGTTGCCACAAGTCTCCTAAGGGATTTACAAATTGTTCTAGCTGCTCCAAATTGTATGGTTTGTGATCATGGACATCCACTGTGAGCACCCACCACAGATTTTCAGTAGGAATGAGGTCTGGGCTCTGTGTGGGTCACTCCAGGATCTCAGTTTTGGCATCCTTGAGGAACTTTGCTTTGGGTCATTGTCTTGTTGAAAGACCCAGCGATGGCCTAAGCCTAGACTACGAGCAGATTTCTGCATATTCCCCCTCAAAATGTCAACATAAGCGCGTGATCTCGGACTATTTTCCTCCTGTAATCTTGCGCTTATGTTGACATTTTGAGGGAGAATTTCATAAGAGGGGGCTCAACTTTTATTATAAACAGCTTTGACTTGATTCTCATGAACACAGTGTATGCAGGGTAAAAAGAAAACAGCGTCTATGCAGACATACCCTACACTACATGTTACTACGGCCATACTATTATTATCTGGTACAAAGGAGCACACATACCACACTCTTTATGATTTCATCTTTGCCGTCGTGTTTCTGTACTTTCAGGAGATGATAACAGAAATCCAAAACGTCAAAGCGACGGTGCTGGCCCAAAAGAACAATGATCATGCAGCCGGCCCAGTGAAGTCCATCACCAAAACACTGCCTAATGTAAGAGAGACAAAGCGTTACAAACACTGCACAGAGACAGAGATAAATCTATAAATGACTGCTCACCCCGTGACTTCCAGCGTCCTATACATACTACACCCTTGTTAAAAACTAATAAATGTATTCTGCCGTTACCATGCATCTTCCCAATATTAGAAAATAGCCTGGTCATTCCCAGAGACTCTATCTAAACTATGAAAACGTTTACTTACTCAAGATTACAAGTAAACAATTGTTCAGCTACAAATTTACCCCCAAAAACATTTCACCAAGCAGAGCACAATGGGATACTTACTCCACAGTAAACTCATGAGCACCTACAGGTATACAGTAGACAAACTGCATAGCACTCCAGAGCCTATGGAATTCCACGCACTCATCTACATGCATGACACCATTACTGGGAAGGGGGCCACGCCAGATGGGATCATCCAGAAAAGTGCGCACTCGGGTAAGTATAACTTCAAACATGGAGAGGCCACAGCAGAGACGTTCTTTGGTCAGTAAGTCGCCTTCCCTGGCAATGGCAATTTGCTGCGGATAGAAGTTCAACATGAAACTTGCAGAATGATCGCATTACACTGAATATTCATTCTGCCAACTACAAAACAATGCTCTAGTGCAGTGGTTCTCAACCTTTTTAGATCCACAACCCCGGAACTGACGTTACAAAGTGTCCAAATACCTGAAGTCACACTCCGCGACGCCCCTTCTGGCACAATCAGTGTAATGTCCCTTCCTTCCTATCTTCCCACCCTGCTTGGGAACATGATGTGCAAGATGGAAAGTTAGGAGGGAGTGTGACACACTATTCCTCCTAAGTTAGAAGGAAGGGGGCACTACTCTTGCTCCTAACTTCCCACCCTGAATGTAGGCATCAGCACTGCACCAAATATCTGTACCACCGCTGTAGTCATGTAAAAACATTGTGAATATCTTTTAGAAACGTGTATGCAATAATAAAATCTCGTATATATCTTAACAAATGTGGTGAATCAAATATGCCTGAAAAGTCCTAGAGTTTAATCTCCACTTCTGACAAGGGGGAAAAATATGTTGCGTTGTTGTTGTTTTTGTTTGAATAATCAGCACTGCTGCTGTTTGCTAGCAGTAGCTCTGATGCTTTCAATGATCACCGCAACCCCTGTGAAATGGTGATTCGACCCCCGAGGGGTCCCAGACCCACAGGTTGAAACCACTGCTCTAGTTTAGGTTTTGTGTTTGAAAGTTACTGGGGACATACCTGAGGGGTCCCTAACCTTTCTATGAGTGGTACCAAGTGAAGTGGAGCGTATTTTGACTCCAATCTCTTCATCTTCGCCTCCAGACGTTCCCCCTCTGTAAACCAAAGTATAAACATTCATACAAAGCACACAAATAGATTTATCAAGAATCTAGACTGCTATCCTTAATTATGTTTAACAGCAAAATACAACAACTTTGCTTTTTCATCGAAGCGTACCCCTTTTCTTGCCCCTCCCCGCCTGATCGTGCCCACAGAGAGTGAGGCTATGTTTCCATTATGTTTGGACCCCTCCGCTAAGTGTATACACTTAGCGGGGGTCCCAGACAGGCAATGTCTGAGATACATCGAGACCCCTGCTAAGTGGCCAGTTGAAATGACACACCATTTTTAACTGCACAAATTCAGGTATATGGCCGCAATCAGGGGCCCATTAGTGGGAACAAGGGGGGGAAGGGAAACACAGCAGAGTACTATATACTCAGCTTTGATTGCCTGTGGTTAAAAATGGTTTATCATTGTATCTCTTGAGAAGGAAAAAGTTCCACAATTGTAGATATTGTTTCAATACATATCAAGGTTGGTCCGTAAGTCTTCGGACACCCCTACTTTAAATGGTTAACTAGACCAGTCTGCCTCCGGCCTATATCATTGCATGTACCTTATGTGTATTGTGAATAAACATTTCCTATGTTTTCTATACATAAAAGTGCTCCTGTTTATTTGATGTCACTTCTGGTCACTAGTGACCATGCCATCCTATCCCCCTGATCCAGTTATGGTAATGAACCTTGTTGATGCATGAAAAGCATCTACTGGGGATGACCTTACCTTTGACATGGACCCTGGGCAGAATGTTCTGGAAGGGTGCAGCATGTAGCAGATCACACACTTCTTCGAGTGACTAGAACAGAAGAAATAAGACAGCGTTAGGGGAAAACCATGACGTGTTGTACAGGGAAAACACCCTGAAGAGAGACATGGACTGCATGCACATCAATGTTCTGTAGTTTTATTCTGTCCTGTGTTTGGAGAGCGAGCTGCAGACAAACAAGAAACATTTCTTTCAATTAGTGTCTAATGTCCTGGCTAAATGAAGCTAAATTGCGTCGCGCCAATGACTCGGCTAATTCTGTTGCTACGATACACAGAGCCTTGAAAAGCGTGTGATTAGCTCGTCATTTTGTCGGACTCCTCGGCCTATGAATCTTAAATTCTCCTGTAATCTCCCAGCAGGATTGTTCCTGGATTGGTGTGATTCACTATATACACAATTCTGCCAAGGGGACACAACCATATTGTGTAATGTCACTTGTATTCATGCAGAAACCCGGACAAGGACGGCCATACAGACAGCTGAGAACAATGGAGGAGTCCAGGCTATTAGAGGAACAATTATAGAGACCTGTGCTTGCTGGGTGACTATATCTCCCTCATTACAATCACCGTGAGCTGAAAGCTGGAGAACTGGGTAACCTTATATCTATTCATAGGGAACAAACAATTATAAATCTTACTTTTAACCTCCCTAGTGCACTGCCTGTAGCGCGCTGTTTTTAACAGCGTGGTACGGGCAATCGCAGCAGTGTACAAGGTACACTGCCTGCCATTTCCTCCCTCCCCCTCCTCTCTTCACACAGCCGGTGTCATGAATGACGCCGGCTGTGAGGGCTGGAAAGCCGACGCTCCTCCATTAACATGGAGGTCTATGGCACCCCCCGCCGCGTCATCGTGACACAATCGGTGACGCTGCACAACCCCGGAAATGCTGCGGCTGGAAGCAGAACCGCTTTCCGGGGCTTTCATGGCAGCCCAGCTCATCCAGTTTGTTCCTCACACAAACTCTGGACGAGCTGGGCTCGTCATGACCGGTAGGGAAGTTAAATAGAATTTCAGGTGACTGTATGAAGAGTAAACATGCAGATACAGCCAAGACTCATTGTCAGAATAGGAAAAATGTGTAAAGCCGGCAAGAGCGCACTCGGCGATCGGTCGGCCATAAAATCTAAGCATGTATGGGGGGCTTAAGAAATATGTTTCCAAGATCTGCTTGCAAAACACATACTGAGCGACCAAGACTGGGTTCTGTAATCTTCCTGCGTTGTTCACCAGCTTTGGACAATGTAAACCAATTTTATTCATGTTAACTAAGACCCGGGACTTGCTGTGCCTGGGATGAGGCTTCATCTCTCAATCTTCAAAGTTTTATGTGTTTTCCACAGGCAACACGGCACCGGAATAATCATTTAAAATTGACTGTATACATTCTGATTTCAAAACCCAATATAGCCAGTCAAGTATCCCTAATGGATAATATGGATATCAATGTGGGTACTGGCACACTTACACCAGGTTCCCCACCACAAATGTACCTGATCAGGGACCTACAAAGAGACGAGGTTGGGAAGTAACAAATACTATGACGACACCAGAGACTGACTGACATACCAGGCTCTGTTCAATGAGCAGACAGAAGAGCATAGCATTTCCCACTTCCCTCAGATTCTGGAAGCACACAGTCTTCAACTCCGCATATTCCACTATGTCCTTCAGCTGATGATGGAAAAACTCCAAGATGCCTAATGTACAAAAAAGACCATTTTATTCACAATTTTACTATGGAGTTTATGGAGGAAAGAAAACAGTATAAAACTAATAAAAGGTGAGGGAAGAAACATTAATGTGATGTGTTTAATGAACTATATGACAGGTGATTGTTTCTGCCCCCGCCCCCCCATGTTGAGGTGGGTATATATTCTAATAGAGATGTGTAGTTTGTACTATGATCACAGTCTAGGAGTAGCTGAAACACACACGCAGTCATTTCATGGAAGCTTCCATAATAATAAATTATTCTGGGAGGCTCCCTGTGTAACGTCAGTTGAGGATTGGCTGATCATTGTACCTGGTGAGCTGCCATATTTTTGGGGAAGTCGTGATTAAGGAGCCTTTCCTAAGTTTACACTGTTCACCTGATTTGGATGTGAATATCCTCAAATTAAAGCGGACAGTCTGCAGGTAAAGCACATTGTGTTGGTTTCATTCCAAATCCATTGTGGTGATGAATAGTGCCAAAAATATGTTGATATCCCAATATTTATGGACCTGACTGACCTTATTGCATATTCATTTCTCTACAATACACTATTTACATTCACCACCATAGCACATGCTCCTTGGCAGCTGCCAAGATCAACAGTCACTGCACTGCGTAACATGGACTTCCCCAAAATGGTTACGCTTCCTTCGCTATTCATCATAACATAGACTGTCACACATTCATACAACGGATTATTCATTTACAGAAGAAGGCTGGTGGAAGTAATGGCATGCTGACCTTGGATCATGGCGAGGGACAATAAATCCTTCCTGGGATTTATAGACCTGCCCTGTGTGTTATGCACTTATTTATTTAATTTATTTTGATTTAGTCTGTCCCCCACACTACTCCTGCACATTTGTTTTGTTCACAAGTACAGGTGTTAGTCCTTCTGGACAGTGGTGGGGTTACGGTTGCTTGTGGTTCTGGCCCAGCAGTCCCTCCACGTTCGGGACCCCCTTCGGAGGGGGCCCACCCGGTCCCTAGTACTCAGACCTGGCTCTAGTCGAGGTCACCTGGGGAATGGGACATCCGAGGGGTAGGTGGCTTCAGCTGCCTGTCCCACTAGTTACCACCTGTGCAGGTTGGTGTGGATTGTTTTCACTACTTGTGTTCACTTTTTTCACTTTGCAGCACTGGTTGTACGATTGTTTGCTTGCACACGACGAGGTTCAATATAAAAGTAAGTACATCATTTATTTGTAGTTCAGTATAAGACCAATTTATTACGCTGGTAGTACTTGTGCACCACAGCAGGCTGCACAATACATGCATATACATGCACCCATTTGGATGGGTTATGATCTCTGTTAAGTATTACTCCTGCTGGATGCAAAATATATCTAGAAACGTACAGGATTAGTACAAGGGATTAAACCTCAGCCCCATCTCCCTCTCACAAATCCCCTCCAAAAGGCTCACACGGCAGATGACACATTTTAGTAGTGTATTTGCAGTGTTGCATTAAAAATTAAAACCAAACAGAATAAAACAGACCTTTAGGGCTAAACCAGAAAGTATTGCAGAGTTGACACATCTTTACTACACTTAAAGCCCCCCATACACGTTCTGATTTTTCGTACGAATTTTGCCCGACCGACCGATCGGGTCGGGAGATTAATCGGATTCGGAATTATGTACCCGACCGATCCCAATTTCTCAAAATCGGCCGAAAAATCGATCGGGACCGCTTCGGACCTGTCCGTAAATTTTTGGTCGATCTGCTGTTAATAAATAGGGTCGGACTGATGGATCGGTGATAATTCGAATTCCGATTTTTCGTGCCAGCCGGCCGACCGACCATAACATTTTAGGTGAAAATCGGGTGACAGGATCGGACGAAAAATCGGTCGGAAGAATAATCGGAACGTGTATGGGGGGCTTTAGGAAGTGTGTGTTAAGATGAAGTAGAATGGCCAAAGAACATAAGACTTGATGCCTATGTATGTGATCACAGCAGAACTATTTATTAGAAGCCAATTGAACATAAACCCTCCTCCCCCCAAAAAAAACAAAAAACACATTTGCCTGTATGTTGATCTGGTAAATGTGCTAATTATCCTGTAAAATTTGTGACATTCACTGTAGCTACCAAAAAAAGCGTCTAAGCTAAGACAACCAGCCAAGCTAAGACTAAACACCTACCAAATTATTGAGTTCAGTCATGTCTATTGCAGGGTATACTCAATGCTTCCAAAAACGAAGATATTTTTTACACATCAAGTAAAGGAGAAAGTTTGGGGAATGCCCTTTTCTGTTCCAGAATGTCTGTGCCCAGGAGCATGAAGTCAACCAAATATATTTGAAAAAATACACGGCAAGATAAGTCTATAGACCTAAAGCCCCCCATACACCACATACAATTACCATGCAATTTCTGTACAATAAAATTTTCTTCTACCAAAACCATGTAATATGAGGACCTTTCTACACCTTCCAATCACTATGTAATCTATCAGGGGGATCACCATACTACATAGTTATTGGTAGATCTGATGGAAATTGTATGGAGGAATCTAAAAGGTGTATGGGGGGCTTTATTCAGTGATGGCTAACATTTTCGAAACCGAGTGCCCAAACTGAAACCCACTGACCTAAGTGATAAGTAATTAGGATGAGAGATGAGATTGTACAACTGGAGGACTGATTTTGATCGCTTCATACAACATCTACTCACACACTAAATTAAGCCCCCCATACACCTTAAGATCGATCCATACAATGTCCACTAGATCTACCAACAACTGTGTAGTATAGTCCCTAATGGAATACATAGTGATTGGAAGGATTAGACATGGTTTTAGTAGAACAAAATTTAATGGTACAGAAATTGTATGAAAAGATTGTAAGGTGTATGGGGCCTTTACAAAGCTTGTGAGTAGCAGACACAACCTTTTTAAGATGTTTACTATGCCAAAAGCCCCCAGACACGCTTAGATTTTAATGCCGACCAATCGCACACTCTCGCTGATCGATCGGCGACTGGTCAGGCAAAAATCGGGTGCTGACCGATCAGCGAGAGCATGCTCGGCGATTAGTCGGCCGTAAAATCTAAGCGCGTATGGGGGGCTTAAATTTTGGAATAAACATTGATTAAATCAGTGGTTCCCAAACTTTCCTTGCAGGGCTCCCTTTTCTATTTAGGAACATTTTTGAG
>CM070033.1:71228539-71265876 GCA_036250615.1 Ptychadena robeensis | reverse complement strand
CCCCCCCCCCCCCAGTTTGGGAAATACTGGATTAAATGACTACGGGGTATTTGCAGGTGGATGGCGGCAGACACCTGGAGCCAGTTATCATTTTCCCCGTAATTTCTTCCATTCTCTCTGCAGTTGGGGAGCAGGTTGCCTTCACAAAATTTCTGGGTTGACATAGACCAGTTGGAGAAAGTGACAACAATTTGGGTAAATACTATACCTGACAAACATTTCTAAACAGTAATAACGTCATACACCCCTTGACAATAACAAAAGAAAGCAATCCGATATAGAAAGACCTTGAAGCCTGCTCTGAAAACCATCCGTGATTCTTTTCACACAGATAAATGTTCAGGCACTTACACCTACAAGCTCTCAGTACAATAGTTGTTGGAATTCTGCACTGACACCACACTGACATGAAGGTTAATGCAGTGCTATTTTCAGATGCAATACATTATGACAGATAATTCATTGAGCAAAAGGAAAGGGAATATAAAACATTTTATCTGTAAGAAAAATGTGTTAAGAAAAAAATGCATTAAAACCATGGAGTATCCTAAAACACAGATCACATTTTGTGCACTGTCACCTCTGTGACCATTTTTCTGCTGCCATTAAAAGGTACCGTATTTTTCAGACTAGAAGACGCACCTGACTAAAGGACGCACCCAGTTTTTAGGACAAGAAAACCAGAACAAAAAAGATTTTATATATAAGTTTTCACATCAATTGGGTTAATGCAATCAATTCAATGAATGCAATATTCAATTCAGCCAGAAGGTGTCACTAGCAGCAGTACATTCTCAGCACAACGTCATTCTCCACACGGGCTGCAGTCTCCTACTCTCCTCTGCTCTCCTCTCCGGCTGGCTATTCCTGTGTCCGTGGGAGCTGCAGTGATTGCAGTTTCCACAGAGGGAGAGAGGGATAGATAGTTCATTTATGCCTCTCTTTATTGCTTATGCCAGCAGGGCTCTGAGCTCTGCTGGCATAGGCAATTATACAGTATAGATGGGAGAGCCGGACACTGGCTGGCATCTCTCAACTGACATCTCCTCCAGGTCCCCGGCTAATCTCCCTGCCGGGAAAAAGTGCGTCTTATGGTGCGGAAAATACGGTAAATGGCACCACAAAAAAGCTGTGCATGTTGCAGGTTTGGAAACGTATCCCACAATGCACGGACCTTTCCCTCTCTATTTATTTTTATATAGTAGGAATCGCAACAGCCGGTATAGTATGAAGCACCCAACACCCCAATCTCCTATCATTGTTCTCAAGTTATCACTAAATCTGGGCACGGTTTACTGTCTGAAATACAGCATAGCATATCTAAATATAAAAAAAATATATATGCCATCGCACCATAATGGTAAATGTTATGAAGCTTAGTATATGAATGTTCATAGTAACATACATGGGAATGCAAAGTTTTCTACTAAACCAGGATTTTCTAAGAAGTAAACGTAAAACACACCTGGGGATCCGTACTCATGTCTGGGAAGCCGGCAGATTTTCGGCATCACTTCCATCAATGTGTTCACATACTGGAGAATTGTACCTTGTAACTGCAAGCATTAAAACCAATGTTAGACAAAGCCAGTAAAACACCTTTATATAACTGATGGAAAAAACAAACCCAGTATAGACAACCAGATTGTACATTGTATAAAATGGCGTATTAAGCAGCCGAGTAGTAAAATGCACCTCTTCAATGTCAACCTGCCCACTTTTTGCTTTGCATAGTGAAGTAGCATTGTCTAAATTGTTCACTTTTGATCTTCAAGATACGGTTTCAGCCCTGTAACTTGGAGAACCACACACTGGCTTTCAAGGAGTGCTCATATCATTAAAAAGTTTAAAGTTTTTAGCTCAAGTGCCACTTACATGTATATTCTTACTGATGTTAATAAGACAAAATTGCTTAGGATTAGAAGCTTTACTCATTTTAAAAACTACCTTAAATTGACCGAGTGGTACTCCACCAACATTCAATTTGCCAAAGCAAATAAACCAATTCATGTTTTCATTTACAAAAAGAAAGGAACCAGATTTTCACTTCCACACGTCTATTGCTCCGCACTTACAGCAAATTCTTCTGAGCTTTCACCATGTCTTGAATACTTGTCACCTTATATTTTATTGTGTTTTTATGTATTTGAAGTGTTTATTTACAAAATGTAGAAACATAAAATTAATGTGACAATAAACTTACCAAACTTTTCACAACTTTTAGCAACTCCTCCATCACCACTGCAATGCCTTGATATCCTAGGAGGCGACAGATGACTTTAAAGTGAGGAGGACCCACAAAGTTTCTGTAGGTACTAAAGATGCTGCTGTAGGCATGGTTCAGGATCTGTAAAGACAAAGTAAGGGTCATACTAAAAAGGCTGCTGCATAGATCATTACGATTCTGTAGACACAATAGAAACAGGTAATATAATAAATCGCTCCATTTTAATATGTGAATTCAGGCAATACTAGATCACAGGAATCAGGAGGAAGACAGGTTTCTTATTACACAGTTTATTCTTCTTATGACAGGACTGTGTCAGGGGACACAGGTATCGGTTACTCGTTTCTGATCTGCAGAGCTTCAACTGCCACTCTGCCAGTTAAAATCCAAAGCTACAGTAGGGCAATAAAGTATTTAGTCAGCCACCAAGCTGAGAGAGGTCTGTAATTTTCATCATAGATACACCTCAACTATTAGAGACAGAATTGGGGGAAAGAATCCAGGAAATCACATTGTCTGATTTTAAAAGAATTTATTTGCAAATGATGGTGGAAAATAAGTATTTGGTCAATATGAAAAGTTCATCTCAATACTTTGTTATATCCCAGTCAGTCTCCAGATCTCAACTCCATAAAAAACCTTTGGAGGGAGTTGAAAGTCTGTGTTGGCCAGTGACAGCCCCAAAACATCACTGCTCTAGAGGAGATCTGAATGGAGTGTGTGAAAACCTTGTGAAGATTTACAGAAAATGTTTGCCCTCTGTCATTGTCAACAAATAGGATAAATTAACCTTTCATATTGACCAAATACTTATTTTCCACCATAATTTGCATATTCATTTTTTAAAAATCAGACTATTTCCTGGATTCTTTCCCCCCATTCTGTCTCTCATAGTTGAGGTATACCTATGTCAACAATTACAGGCCTCTCTCATCTTTTGGCTGACTAAACACTTTTACCCCACTGTATATAGAGCGTATAGACTGCAAGATACAGCCCTGAGCACTTGCTGGAACATGCTCTGTCCCCCCCCCCCCCCCCCCCCCCCCCCCCCCCCCCCCCCCCCCCCCCCATCTTATCTCCTCTCTAAAACTATGCGATGTGTCTTATAGTGTGGAAAATATGGTAACTAACTTCTTAGCTCATTTAAGTATCATCATAGTCTTCCTATGCTCAGGCCTAAAGTAGACCTTGAAGCAAAAGTCACCATTACTCTTTTGTGATATGCACAGATTTTAAACAGCAACAACCCTCTTACACTATTAATGCAAAATGATTCAGTGCAAGCCTGTTATATTTCTCTCGTACGGACCCTGGTATCCTTATGTAAAATACTTTTACTAAGCAACCAGAGTGAGCAGTAAGCCTTGTTTTCTTTAATTTCTAATGAACCCTTACTACACCAGATGCTGAACAGATTAAGTATGACCCTGTTCTATAAGAGAGCTTTGGCAAACTGTCACATGATTGTGTTTAATTGAAATACTATCATGTCAAATGAAGCTGTCCTACTTCTTTTTAACAGAAGACACAGAGTGATCGATTAAAAGCCAAAAGAAAAGACATGACACTTTGTACTCAACAATCAAATTGGTACATTATAATGCACACTAGTTTGTAAGATTGTAGGTGTCAGAAAACATACATTTGTGCCTCTAGCATTGTGCCATGGTCTTCTAGTTTTCCATGGTCCAGCTATTGCAGGGGAATGGTGACAATTCTTTAGTTTAAAAACCAAAACTACATTGAGTTATAATATTGCATAACTATTTGAATCACAAAATTACTTCCATGACTTTTAACCAAGTCTGTATGACTACCACAGGCAGAACCTTACAAAATGGCATGAGATAATGCAACTTGAGGATCACTTGGGTAAGGAATAATTTTCCGTTAAATTGATTTAAAATACCATTGTAGTAAGCGACTAGTTTTACATTTCTATTGTTTTTACCTCCACATAATGTGATATATTCAAAACAGATTGACTCCTTCCCTATGCTCTGTGCACATGCTTAAAAGTACAACTGGATACAAATTGATCTAAATACCAAGAAAGTTCTTCAGTTACTTGAACGATTGACTGAAATTTACCAACATAGCTGATCACTGCTCGATAGATTATATGTTCTATTTCTATTACATTGGTCAATCAGGGGGAAAAAAAGGAATCAATTTTAAAACCCTCGACTGAAAAGATTATTTCTATATGTTTTTTTTGGAGTTAATCGAATAGAACCGTGTATGCCGACCTTTAGATTACTAAACAATTGCACCTAATTCTGCTTTATGGGAATGCTAACTCCCAAGTCAGAAAAGCAAAATTATGGATGTGTCCTTATGTCTCAATGAATTTTGATCTAACTTGGGAGTTAGCATTCTAATCGGTTGAATCCATAGCGTCGAACAACTGAAATACACACTAGGATGAATTGCTCTCCAGAGGAAACCCATTGCTTTGGTCGAAACGCATCAAGACTTTATCTTGTGATTAATAGCCAAGTACTCCTATATCTGCTTTGACATGGCACCTTACGTAGTAAAGCTAGCCATACTTGGCTCTATTCCCCTGCGATCATTGTGTGATAAATCGCAACATGCTTACCCAATGATCGACAAACAATTGCACATTGATCGTTTGTGGAATCAATGTGGACCACCTTGGGGAAACAAACCCTGGCAGATCACGACGATCAAACAGGGAAAAACCAACACCCAGCGGGATCGATTGCTCAAAGTGGGCAGCATACGATTCCCGGACAATTGCCGCAAACACGCATATCGATTGTTTGTTCAGGAATTGAACGAAAAATCGGCCCGTATTAAGTGTGATTATATTATGTGATGACTGTACAGAAATTTAATCCTGCCCATAAAATTCCTTGACTGACCTAATTGCTTTACCCAGAGGCTAGCCACCTTCTTTATCTCTTACTATATTTGAAAACTGTGAAGGCTGCTGACATGGAAATTAGCTGAATGAAACTCGGGGTGCCACCACACAACATATTGGCATCAGACTTACATTAAAAGTAGTGGGAGTCCTATGTTTGGCCAATGACGGTTATTATTGCGGAACAGGATACAGGTGTTTTTTCTTAATTATTATTATTATTTCTTAGGCTTTGTTTCCATTGTACGTCGGGAGCCCTCCGCTAAGCGTATACGCTTAGCAGGGGTCCCGACGTATCCCATAGACTCAGCCTGCCGGCGGATGGTCTGTTTAGACATCCGCCGGTGTACAGGCTGAACGTACTCGACTACGTTCAGCCTGACACCGGCGGATCGGGTCGGCTCAATGAAGATAGACCCGTCCGCCGAGCAGGTAAGTCTATCTGCTACGTCGGGGACCCCCGCTAAGCGTGTACGCTTAGCGGAGGGCTCCCGACGTAATGGAAACAAGCCCTTAGGGCCCCCATACATTTAGATTTCTCTGTCAGATTTCCTTTTGTTTTACCAAAACCATGTAATATGAGGGACTTTCTAAAGAATCAAGTCTACCTGTGTTCAATCGCAGAGGACCCTATACTACATAGTTGTTGGTAGATCTAAAGGATATCGGACAGAGAGATCTAAAGGTGTATGGCCGGCTTTATTCTGAATAGGCCCAAAACATACAAACCTGTGTACACTTCCAGTGGAACAAGAACAGCTAACCATCTAACATGATGTCAGTACATGACACATGGTTTTCAGGTCTGTGGGTTTACAAAGTAATCCATCCATAAATTAGGATATTCTTGGTAGCATTGGTCTATTTAGGATTGTACTAAAAGGAAATGCAAACATACTATACTATCATTATAGTAGATCTGTGTGGGATATCTGAGCATCCATGGTGGCAACTATGCTGGGAAAATCAGCTTGCAGAGCAGGGTAATGGGGAATAAGCAGAAAAATTTGCTCTCTTGCAGAAATTACTTGTTACATTAAAAGAACATGTCAGCCAGCAGTAGACATTCCCCCTGGACATAAAAAAAAATATGAGGTCAGACATGCTGGTCTTATCCATGTGAATGAAGAAGCCGACATAAGCCTGTATTGAACCACCTAAATTTGCTACTACCGACATATCGGTGATCATTGGATTTATTTATTAAAAAAAACACACATTTCTTATTATTCTAAAAAAAACATAAAAAAAGTTTCCATTTATAATTGTATGTAAATTATGAAATAAAGGCTAATTTTATAAAACTGCCTTGCCAGTCATCGCGATACAGAGAAAAGTTAGGCAATGCCATGTCGCATTTAGGGGATTATATATGTGATAACTGGTAATAAGTAATGAAATATTGGTGTAAATGCAAAAAGAAATGTTTTTTTGTAAGTTTCTTCAAGGAAGACCACTGTGATTGCCATACAGAAAAATGACAAATTATGCAAACAGACATCAGGAAGCATTTCTAAAAGCCTTGCGAGGCACGAATGCTCAACAGGCAGCCGAGCTTCTCTTATTTGAATGACATGCCAGCTTTTGGTGACGATCTCAGAACAAAGAGGGCAGTACTAGAATGCAATGTTCTTTCTAAAGGAGAGCGCATAAGTGAGAGAAGAGCTGTAGAGGGAGGAGGGTGGAAAAGAAATCATCTATATAAGTCTTTTGAAAACCAAGGCAACTGAGCGCTTGAGGAATATTCGCTCACATGTGAATTCATGCAGCGCAGACAAAGGACTCACTTTATTAGTGTTCCTGGAGAACAGTGATGGGCATGGGGAGCTGGCTAACTGAGGAAAACAGGCAGTGATAAGCCAGGATCAAAGAGATCTTCATACACCACCACACCTAAGGTAGGATATTACCTTCTGACTCAGAAATGATGCCAGACTATTTATATATATATTATAGTGTGCTGCTGAAATGTTTTTTTCTCTATAGGAAAAGAAAATATGTTGACTATTATAAATGAGTTGGAGAACTCGGTATAGGTGTTTTTGGAATAAGAACACAGCAAACTGCATAACACTGCATAGTATTCTTTAAGTGTACAGGGATTTTCTATATAAGAATTACCATAAGTGTATTGACCAATGGGAGCTTTGTCTCCCATCTTTATTTTCCAAAGAAAAGCTATGATTGAATAACTTCATTTGTAGAACTATGTACAACGGGATAGTCAATATTATAAATAGAGACACACATATAGACAACTGACACACCACACACTGAATACCAGAGCCAATCCAACATAAAGCCTGTTTGCTAAGCTGTAGTGTGTTATGTGAACTCTGCAGCTGTCTCGCACATACCTCTGTCACAACACAAGAATTTGGATGTATTATATATTTAAAATAAGTCAACCACTAGAATAGATCATTTACGTCAAGAAGTAGAAACCAGACTTTTTAACTCCCTGAGGGTGAAAGATTTTCAAGGTCCTATAGGAAAACTGCAAGACGACCTTGAATACAAAACCAGAAACTGGCATAAAACCTACACTATAGCCGTATAAAGTACATAATGACTGTACATCACCGAGACAGATTGACAGCACTGATATAATAGCACGTATGCACAAATAGTTACTCTAATTAGAAATTTTTCCACACATGGACTTTTGGTACTCTAGATACATTAAGATTAAAATAATTCTAGAACACTAAAGCAAGAAGAGATTATACCAAGTTTATCCATCAACTAGTTTTTTTTATAAATACATATTACATAGTCTTTTATTGTTTGTGTTATAACTAAATGAACACAAGCATGAAACAATTTAAATTCATACAATAATCACAATGCAAAAACAAGCTGGACAGACTGCATGTCAAGGATGATATCTGATCTGTATCATGCAAGGTACTTCAAGTGGAACTTAAATAGTGGGCTAATACTCCGGTAAACAGCAAATACAGATTTCTCATTCACACAAAAGGTGCATTTCAACACATCAACCCTTGCTCGATGGATCGTCATTTTGAATGGCTTGTGCAACTGAAACATTGACTGTCGGTCCAACATAAAATCGATAGTACCAGAACTAATGATTTAAATCATTTCCTTTCTAGAATCCTTGTGCGATCAGATACAAATCCATACCAAGAAAACCTGAACAATAAACTAAAATTCACCCACATTCTCGATCACAGCTCAAACTTGGTGTATGTTCGGGTTTCCATCACTTTGATTTGCAAACAATGACCTTTAAAAAGATTTTTTTTTTAAGTCGGTAGAACAGAAAAATCTAAGTGTCTATGGCCACCTTAAGGATATCCATTCATGGACACACAATCTTGGAACCACAAAACAGAAGAATTTGCAGCACTCTTTCTTTATTAAAAAGTATCATAACGTTCAATTAATCGTAGACAATAGACACAAACATTTTTACCAACCAAATGTAAAATCCTTTGTCCAATAAAACAATTTGTATCTGTCTGCATAACCATGACCTCTGGGTGTATTGGATATATAATATGCTAAGATTTGTGCGTGAAATAGAATTGCAACATAATTACATCCAGAGATTATGTAAATCGCTTTAATCCTCAGAAATCGGACAATCTACAGAGATAAACAGAAAACTACGAAGCTCAAAAGATGCAGGTTACATGCATGACAGCACTGGCACTTTCTCCATCACTCTCTCCCAGCACAGCACATGTCACATATCGATGGCAGAAATTGCCCAGACAGTACTGTATAAATAGTGTAAGCGTGGGTATAAATCACATTTGATCATCAACACAAACATATTTATGCTCTAAGGCAGTGGTTCCCAGACTTTCCTTGCAGGGCCCCCCTTTTTTATTTAGGAACATTTTTAAACCCCTCTTCCTATTCAAACACAGGTTAAGAATAAGGGCCATCGCTCCCCTGGAATACCTTCGTGCCCCCAGTTTGGGAACCACTGCTCTAAGGCAAGCAGGGGTATTTGGAAATGCATTTAGCAGATTTTAAAAGAAAAATAGTAATGAAAGAAAATAAAATGGTATATGAATAGAGTAGCTAGAAGTGAGACAAATTCAACTAGACTAGTTCTGCAAAGTGATTATAGTTATGATTTACATAACTATTTCACATAGACATGGAAATGTCATGCAAACTGAAGCTGAGCCAATCACGCTGAGAAGCTGCAGAATTTGATTGGCTCATCGTCAGTCAGCTTGTAATCTGCATGTTAGTACTATAACTGCTACTAATTTGCATTCTCTGCTTGCAGCCAGTGGACAGAACTTTAAAAACCTATTTAATAATCCAAGGCTTCGTATTTAGGAGTAAAGAGGTGGTAGTTTGCTTTACCAAACATAAGTATATGTTTACAAATAAAACACTAACAGAACATTGTTTCTTTTGTTCCAGAACTACAATAGTCAACTCTTCTGTACAACTCTTTAAGCAATCATGGTCATCTCTGTTCAGAATATCACACACAACACAGCTGCAGTCATTTGGCCATCCATCGCAAACTGTGCAGACAGCTTCTACAGTGTCATGTATCAGTCCAATTGGAATTCAGTGTTGTCTGGGTACTCCAGAGAAAAATTTAAGGAGGAGAGGATTCCTACAAGCCGGACATTCTTTACTGTGGAAAACCTCACCCCTCTCACAGCATACTATCTGTGTGTAACTTGTCAGTCCGCCAACCCATCCAATGACCAATGTAAGGCCTTTAAAACTTTAGGCCAAGACCCAGCTAGCGTAAACAGCAAGAAAAAAGACCTAGCACTTGGTATTTGGCTCACAAGCAGCATTATACTCCTCATCATAGCCTGCATCTTAATCTACGGCTGCTTACATATATGGTGGCGAAAGCGCCAGGAACGTGCCATGGCCCATAAAGCTGAAAGAAATGATAGGAGCAAGAGGCAGGCCTGGACGAAGAATGAAGAACAATCAGAGGAATATGAAAAGCCGGGCCTTTTAGCTGTGGCTGAGGAGAACAAGAGAGAAGAGGATTGTGAAGACAGCGTCCAACAAAACAAGCAAAAGGATCCTTTATCAGCAGATGAAACCAACAGCCTGAACTGTACTGACCCAGAGCAAAATGCTGTGCAGCTAACTGCAGCAACTGAATACCATGAGTAAATGCATCACCGAATAACAACAAATACTTGGTGTATTTCAGAGATAAACACCATTGTCACTTATTTACAGCGGAAAATGGCTAAATAATATAAAAGGGGACATTTTCATTCTTTTTCATATGTTTTTCCATTAGGTATGATAAGGATTATTTATCTATTTTTTATCATCTTCTATCATAATTCTGAAGGTCTATTAATACATATATATTACATTTCAGAGAGTCATGTGTTGTCGCTTAGCGTGAGAAATGTAACACTAGAACAGTGATATGTTTAAAATATTGAAACTGTACATAAAGTGTATAAAACCGGAGCAGAAATAAATAGCTGAGCTTCTTCCTGTATTATTCTTACATTGAAAATAATCACTGATTATATTATTATAACAAAAAACAAAAAAATCTAAAACACATCTTTAAATGAAACATAGAATACTTCCCTTTTTCATTTACATACAAGCTAAAACTACATGGGTGATTTAAACATGTTATTAATGTGTGAAGATTTTTCCACACACCTGGCTTCTGTATATTATTTCTGCTTAAATCTACATGGTGGGAGACAGATTTGCTCAATACATAACCAGGTGAATCCTGCTGTTTTGTAACTGTACTTTACAAGTCTCCCAGCATTATTGCACAGCCAAATATTTTATTATCCAACCCATTTTTTTCTTGACATTAGGGCATCATTATTGAATCATCTATGTAAGTCATGGTAGAATAAGTACAACCAGAAAGCACACTGTATGAAATGCACAGCACTTCATTTATCCTATGACCTGCTGCTTTACGTATAAAACTTAGTATAGGCCTTTTTATCACTATATTAAATGCTGTGGAGTGGAGGCAATTATTGCACATAGCAGTGGTTCCCAAACTGGGGGGCATGGGCCATCATTCTCAACCTGTGTTCCAATGGTGAGGGGGGGGGGGGGGGGGGGGGGGGGGGGGGCTTAAAAATGTTCCTAAATCAAAAATGGGGGTCCTGCAAGGAAAGTTTGGGAACCACTGGCATATAGCATATTTTACAGACTATAAGACATTTTCTACTGAACACACTGACCATCCAGCTGAAATTTAGCCTATTTAGATAGCATTAGTTGTGTATTTACATTCTGCATTGCAGCAAAATAAATGTGACACAGATTAATCTCTCCTTCCATATGTAAATAGGTGCTCATAGGCAAGTGCCAGATTGTAAAATGCATCCCTCCATAAGTTGGTGAGGGGGTTCAGAGAATGGATGCTGCTAGTGTACAGACACATGGAAACGTTTCATCCCTGAACATTCTACCGATACTAAGGCTCCTCTGCCATCACTGGCCTTTTGGCTTGGCAGGAGGAATATAAAAAAAAATAATGCATAGAGCATATTCACTTTATATGGGAATGGCTGTGTCTCTGGCTTTATACACCTTTATATTATTTGTGAGATTTCCTTTAGATCTCCTTTTGTTTTACCAAAACCATGTAATATGAGGGACTTTCTAAACAATCAAGTCTACCTGTGTTCAATCGCAGAGGACCCAGCACTACATAGTTGTTGGTAGATCTAAAGGATATCTGACAGAGAATTCTAAAGGTGTATGGCAAGCTTTAGAAGGGTTAAAAAACAATACAGATTTTTGTTTGAGGAATGAACTTCTCAGCAGCACAATTTTTCAGATATTCCCTCTATAAGAACTCTCACCAAACACATCACTATGAAGTGGAATCCAAGAATATGAATCACAAATCTACAATTTTGTGGTTTATAATGTAGATCGGATTAGGAAAGATTTATTTTGTTAATCTCTGACTCAGACCAGTCCATTTAAAATATACATAATATTCCATAAGATTCCTGAGTATTACTCTAATCAGATGCCACACCACAGACTCCATAAACGCCAAACACACACATACACAGCAAATGTGCTTTTGTCTCAGGTTGTCATTATAGGAGATGGAGCTAACATTTGCACTAGCTGATACCATGTTCAGGGGCTTTGCAGTAAACTTGCTAATCAGTTCATCAAAGTTTAACAACCATCCATAATAATGACAACACATGAAATAAAGCACATTTGCTGTGAGGTTCTCTTCCTTAGCTGCTGCAGTATTTGGTGGAAGAACCCTCATTTTTAGTCACAGATTGCATGCACTTGTCTTGTGCCCCACCATTGTTTCCCATTACTGTTGGGTATCTTCACAACACTCTTCCTGCAAAAATTTTCACAGTTTAGCTTTGTTTGATGGTTTGTGATCATCCATCTTTTTATCTTTGTATCAATTCCAGAGGTTTTCAGTAGGTTTCGAATCTGAAGATATGGCTGACCAAGACAAACTCTTGATCAGGTTTTAAGTCATAGAGATTTTGATTCCCCTGGCTGTGTGGCATAGAGAACTGTCCTGCCGGATATACCAGTCCTCCAAGTGATGTCTTAGCAGAAGAAAGCAAATGGTTTTATAAACCTATGTGGCTCAGTTTATACATACTTCATAAGATACATCTGACCAATACCTATAGCCTTGCTGAAGCACCCTAGATCATCACTGATCCTCCATCACATATTAGTTACCAGTCATAAGAATGTTGAAAATAGGACTTATCTTAGAAGATGGTCTTTAGTAAACCTCATCCTGACTTTTCTTTCTCTCTCACTGATGAAGGGCCTTTTTTTCTATCTAAACATGACTTCAGCCCTGCCCGTAGGAGCTGAATATACACTGTGCTTGCCATGCCCTTGAATTCAATGTTGTGAAGGTCACACTGATGTCAGCTTACGGACTAACATTTGAAAAGGTTTGTGTTGATCCCCCTCAGTGCTGATGCTTTTTCACAGCATATAGCAATGTTGCCTCCCGTGCAATGTTCTATGTTCTTGTGTACAGTCATTTTTTAAATTAGAAGGATAGAAGCAACCTGAGGATCACCGTATCCTTGTGCCAGGACAACCAGGATTGTGGCTTTTTTTCCCCCTCACTCATAGCTTTTTTTTTAACCTGTTTTGACATGACCAATAGTTATTTTTATGTTGTTCAATGACCACTGATGATCTTCTATGCTGATCACATAAATTTTTTACATTTCCCTGATTTAATAGGATTTGATTGCAGTGATCACCTGGTTAGTACTTCATAAAATAGAATGAAATGTGGTTGTGTAGGAATTCAACAAAAGCAGAGATACTGATAAAAATAAAATGTAGTGGTTTTCGATTGTATGTATTACTATGTATCTATGTACGTTTGTTGGAAACGGTGAGAAAGCAACATTAAACATTTTTACTACTAATTAAAAATTACTAGGTGCTAGATTACAATCCAATACCAAAAAAAAAGTGTCCTTACCTTGGAGCCATATAAATATTGTGGTTGTGCATTTGGTGGTTTGTCACGCTGAAATTCTTGAGCAAATGCAATGACTGTGCGAACAAATCTAAAGAAATATTCCGAAAAGTAAATGGCTAAGCTTCACAAAACAAGTAAAATATAGTCTTGTGTAATATAATGGAGCAGAAGTAGATATTGTGGAAATAATAAACACAGAAAACATGTCACATCCCCATATTGCTTGCACATGATCAGCAGCTGCTGAGACACTCCCTACTTCTTCATGTCCCTATTATGCAGTGTAGAAGAAATACTAGTATTGTGACTACAATAATGCTTTGCCACACTGCCTTCCAGTGTCAGGACACACCTACCTTCTTATAACCTTGCCTGAAACCCTGCTTATAGTAACTGTAGTATTTATTATTATTATTATTATTATTAGGGCATGATATTTTATAAAGCTTCCTGCTGGGACATGCTTGCCCTGCACTAGAGGCAAATGGCACAGGCAGCTTCTACATACCTGAGATGGGATACGTCACTGGCATCTGGGACATGGACCAAGAGACTCTAGTTATGTTCCAAAATCTAAGAAATTACTTTACTATTACTTTACACTACGAAACAAAATTAAACTGTGTGGACACATTATGTACAACAAAAAGGAAAATGACTTCATGAATGTACGTTTTAGTATAGTGAGGCATTAATAAAACCATACATGTAAACAGCAGTTGCCATGCTAATAAATACGATTTTTAACAGTGCATTTACCTGTAAGTGGAACCATTGTAGCAATAATTTGGAAGGAAATCATAGTTAAGTTCCCAGAAGACATGGAGAGTAATTCTTCCATATGGGGCAGATACATTATGATTGGCTTCCCGAAACATAGCATCATAACTGTCCAAAGTCAGATATTTGCTGAGCAATTTGTGAGTTAATTGGTTTATTTCAAGAAGGCCTTCCAGCTCCTGTTAAAAAATATATATATATTTATAAATATAAATAAATAAATCAAAAACAATATAACTAGGCATATTTCACAGGTGTAGGCAGATGGGCTACAGCAGCAGAAGACCATACCGGGTGCCACTCCTGTCAGCTAAGAACAGGAAATTGAGGCTGCAATTCGTACAGGCTCACCGAAACTGGGGAAATAGAGGAGTGGAATAATATTGCCTGATCTGATGAATCTCGATTTCTGCTGCGACATGCGGATGGTAGGGTCAGAATTTGGCGTCAACAACATGAAAGCATCCTGCCTTGTATCAAAGGTTAAGTCTGGTGGTGTAATGGTGTAATTGATCATCGTTGCAACGCCACAGCCTGAGTATTGTTGCTGACCATGTCCATCCCTTTATGACCACAGTGTACCTATCTTCTGATGGCTACTTCCTGCAGGATAATGCACCATGTCATAAAGCTGGAATCCTCTCAGACTGGTTTCTTGAACATGACAATGAGTTCACTGTACTCAAATGGCCTCCAGTCACCAGATCTCAATCCAATAGAGCAATTGGGATGCGGTAAAACAGGAGATTCGCATCATGGGTGTGCAGCCGACAAATCTGCAGCAACTGTGGGATGCTATCATGTCACTATGGACCAATGTCTCTGAGGAATGTTTCCAGTACCTTGTTGAATCTATGCCACGAAGGATGAAGGCAGTTCTAAGGGCAAAAGGGGGTCCGACCCAGTACTAGCAAGGTGTGTCATATAAACTCGGTACTAGCAAGGTGTGCCTAATAAATTGGCTAGTGAGTGTACACATCTTTTTGTTTCTGTTGCATAGCATAGCCAAAGGATAAAACGAAACCAAAAGGGAAAAGTTTGCAGATCTTATTAAGTTCTGCATTTCTCTCTCCAAAATTACAGTTGCAGTAGGACACCAAAAGACGTTTCATTTGTTTCCTTACCACTATGGACGTAAGATCTTCACTCTCAAATCGTCCTATTGCTAGATCCAGAGACTTATACATCGCTGCAGTGATCCTCTGAGTGATTAAACGATTAAGATCAATTGATCTACCCAAGAGCTGAAAGATTAAAAAAAAAAGTTTTTGGTCTTTTGAAACTTTAGTTTACCCCCAAAAATGTAAAAAGTGGAATAAAAAAAACAAAATTTATACATTTGTCTGCTTTCCTATTTAAGATTATAAATGTTACAACAGAATAGGGTAATTCAGATTATATTCCAATATATGAAGTTTTGATTTATTTCAAATTATATCCTGTATGTATAGATTGAAATTCATTAATACAACTCAGATGGGGTTTCCCCGGATTATATAGAAGCACGCTTTATATTTATAGCAGAACACATTTCAGCAGGAAGTTAGTAAACTAGTCTTTATATGCAAAGAAAGAGCAAAAGGACTAGGTCCCAGGTGCCCAACACAAAATGTGCATTACAATACTACAGTATTTCATAAAGCTTGAAGCATAAATTAAAACAAGTTCTGTTATATAAAAAAATTTAAATAATGTCTTCTAGCTCTGCCTGCTGTAACTTTTCAGTTGCCCACCACTGGACTAGGCAATACCATAAAAAAGCAGCAGCATTATTACAACATCCCTATCAACCAGAATATACTAAAAATCTGTCTACTATGCATGTGGGTGGACATTCAAAACACCACACCATGTTATGTTTAGAAATATTCAATTGTTAATGGAAAACTCCTGGAAATATTAAATATTTTTAAATCCATTATGTTGACAGCTGGGCTGTACCATTAACTGTATGTTACCTTGTTTTCTAGAACTAATAGGCAGAACTGCTATCCTAGTACATCATTTAACACAATCATCTTTACTTTTACTGTATTAGTGTTCTGCATCGTCAAATTTAACTTATTAAATTTTCTACTTTTTCAGCCATAAAACACCTTCCCTAATGTATCATCACTAGAAGAGCAAACCCACACAACAAAAAATATGTGATACGGAGTCTATGCCTTGAAGGCGATGCTTTTGGATGCCTTGTAATGTTTCTAGAAAGAAAGACTTTACCTAGTTTGTGGCTATGTGCACCTTCTTTACTTTATATATAAAAGGTAAAATCCAATACTAGAAATACAACTTTCCAGATAGCCACTAACCTGAACATGTCGCTGCTTCAGCAGGGTATCATAGCGGTTTGATGCTGGTTGTGAGATATTCGCTCCTTGGTTTTTACAATCCGATCGCAGCCGCTTATCCAAGAGTAAACTTTAAAAAAAACAAAAAGGGACTAAGTTATTGATCTGTTGACACACAAACAAAAAAAGAAGTATTAAGAGTATACACACCTGCCAGCTACAATTTTATAGTGGGCAAAGATTTGGTCAGCTAGTTTGTAGACAAACTGGTCAAAGCACAGGTTCACCTAGATAGTACATAGGAAAAATAATTTGCATCTAGAAGTGAAAGCATACACTTCATGAAAACCAACCGTAACAGTTTAAACAGTAGCATAAGGAACATATACATTATTAAAAAATATTAATAAACATAAGCTGACATGATCAAAAATACCATCTGTCCCATATGTGATATAGGCTATGTATCTAGCAGAATGCACATGTCTTTATTACATCCTATAATTTTATTGAAGATTCACCATTAATTCAAATACTTCTGACTTTTATTGGAGGGCAATTATTTTTAGGCTGCAGAACTATAAAGAATATTTGTTAATTTATCACCATATTTTAGTCAGTACATTTTATATCAGTTTATCATTATAAAATAATAGTTGACTTACTTCTGCCTCTATCTCATCATAGAGAAACTGTTTTTTGAATTTTGTGAGGGCATAGTGTGCACTGTCATTATACAGGTCTAGAGAGTAGAGAACATACCTAGAGAAAACATTTGGAATAACAAAGAACTTTAGATCTTAAAACAGTAACAAATATAACAGAAAATGAACTTTGATAAAAACACATGATGTCCTTACTCCATCATAGATGCCTCCTTTGTCTCTAGGATGTGGTCAGTTAAAATCCATGGCATAGACATTTCAATGGGGAACTGAATCCTGCGACCCATGGTCAGCTCTAAGAAGAATTCTCTGAACCAGAGCTGGGAAAGGTCACAGCAATGCTGTAGGGTCTCTTCAAGAAGAAACAGATAAGGAAGCAAATTAACCATATAAAACCTGACATGATCTTAAACAATGACACAAAGAAGGGATGCAAAAATGTATTGAATAACATATGACAGATAGGGCCTTATTAGTATGTGGCATTCAATTGTTTTTAAAATAAAACCAAGGCACAGAGAAAGCCATGAAGAAGTAGTTTTACACAGAGCAAGCCGCAAACATATTCTTTGATAGGAATGGAAACTGATAAGTGTATATTAAATCATTGAACATACATAACAAAATATTTACTGGAATTCCCAGCTGTGAAAAACATGTCAACTGGCTCGTGTGCGCAAAAGTCATGGACATAGCATTGTTACAATGTAACTCTCGTTTAGATACATCAATTTGGCTCACTGGCATCAACACATCCAGATCATAAAAAATACTACCCATTTACTTTTAACATACAATTTAACCTCCATAGCGCACTGCCCGTTTTGCGCCGCTTATAACGGCGCAATACGGGCAATCGAGGCAGTGTACAAAATACACTGCATGTCACTCTCTCCCTCCGGGGCTCTTCACACAGCCGGAGGTCTATGGCTGCAGCTTTCCAGGGAGGCATTGGGTCTACCCAGAAGAGAAAAACGTATTTATGGTAAAGCAAAGATTTTGGGGGGGTCAGAAAAAAATGTTTTAAACAGGAACCTTGTCAGGAAAAAAAACCTCAAACCTCAACATGCTTGTGATAATTTAGCAAGTAATTAGTAACCTAATTGTCTGCTGTACAGTAATATCACTACTAGCAATACATCTTCTAAGTTTGTAGTGTATCTATCTTGGAGTCCATTCACATGGGACTATAAGGCCATGTGTCCACGTGCGTCCAGCACAGGGAAAAAAAGACACATGGTGGGCGATTTGAGAGTGGATTTCCAGTGACTTGCGGGCAGTTTGTCTGCGGATTAGGACGCACTCTCACTGATAGCGCATTCATCAGTCCTTTCTGCATCTTTAAAAAAAAAAGGAAGCAGTGGACCAAGGCCGTAACGGCCTCCAACCACTTGCAAACTGCTACTGCCTGGTGGACGGCAAGTGAATGACAGCCATCAAATCGTACATATTACAACCGCTAAATGGAGTAGCGTAGGCTGCAGGGAAGCTGCCAAGCACAGACATCACAAGCGCCATGTCAGTTCACACTTAAGGTAGCCGTACACGAGCAATAAAAAATAAAATCGCTTGCCAGACGAACATCGACCGATTGTACCAACACAGTGTTATGGAAACTGGGGACTGCCTGCTATCTGAAGAATCTTCAACGCAATGCCAAGATTTTATGAGAATACAGATTTTGTCTGGCAGAACACTAGATGAAATGCTTGGAGATCTGAAAAATCCAATCACATGGAGCCATAATATATTTGTGGAACTATATGTTCCAAAGTTTTTTTGAAAACTTTGACAGCCCATCCCTTTAATCTTGGTTGTAGGAAGAATTGCAATGGTCCACTGGATAAACTTCTGTTGTGAAGGTCAACAAACCAACTCAAACTAAAGCTAGCCATACAATGTTCAATATTTCCTTTCACTCAACTTAAAACAATTAATTTATTAAATGGAGCAACATGCAGCAAGCCAACCATGGAAGAACCAGCTGCAAACAGTAATTAGAGTGCATTTTCTGTGTTTCTCTGTGCGAATCTGTGTTAGCCTCTATGTGATTAATTTCTCTGCATAATTCTCTGCATTTCTCTATGTGACATACAACTCCCAATCATCAATGATGCAAAGTAAGAGTGACATTTCACACTAGTGCCATACAAGTATATGAGAGACTGCTGTGCTGCGGCTTCAAAAATGCATGCTGCAGAGTGCATGAGTATTCTTGAACCACCTTGAGTGGTAGTCACCCTGGAACGGACCAAGTGATTTAAGGCTAACTGAACACCAAGCTTGCAAATGTTAAAAGCTCATCCCACTACTTTCCCCAGTTCTGCTCACCTCTTAAGCTCACCAAAAAGATTTCAATGTTGCTGTACAGTTTCTTTTATATCCACCAACTACTATGAAGTGTAATGGCCTCCCTGGCTACCACAGACAATGTCCATGTTCTAGTTTTGACGGTAAACACACAGATCTGCAGTTTAATCCACATAGTCTTGTTTTAATTTGTGTAACAAATTACACACTTCTCTTTATGTTTCTTAATGCAGGTGATGTTTTCTGATTCTATATTAATAAGCAACAAGGCACATGCCTGGATAGCAGACAAGAATTAGTTGAATGTGACACAGTACATACACCAAAAAGCAAGGTCGTTGTTAACCCACCAGCATTACAATCAGACCACAATCTTACCACTGAAATTAAGCAAGTGAGTGTAGAAGAATGATTCACGGTGAAATTTTTCTATGTCCAAAATGGTGGGGCCCTCTAGACTACTCCGCAACGTTTTCTTGGAACCGCTTTTTTCAGCAATGAGAGACTCTAGCATGGTTCTCACCATGTATAGCTGTGTCATTTCAAAGGAAATATATTTGCAGACAGAGAAATACAAGAAAGGAAAACATAAAATACATTTGTCTTGCAAGATCCATTGACTTTTCAAAAACAAGATGCATTTTTCCCGCTTAACTCTTTCGAATGCTACCTACACACCCTGCCAGTAGCCAGGAGCACCAAAACAAATGGACCAAACCAAAATTCCATTTAATTTAGAATGTTAATCAAATATTCTACAATAAAATCAGTGAATGGCTCACACTATTTATTCCACAAAGTTTGAGGGCTCACACTACAATGCAAAAAAGTCACTTGCAACTCCCCATCAATTAAAATTAATGGATAGAGAATTAAGTGGGATTTATTTGAACAGATTTGTAGTGCTAAAAACCATGTTGATGTGCCATTAACTTCTATAAGCAGCCATGATTCAGCATCGGATCAACTGCATTGTGAGAAAGAGGCTTACACAAGGCTGTGGTGACTTAAACAACATGAAAAGTGAAATGGTTTCTAATGCAGGTTAAAATAAAGACTTGAAAGGCCACATTTCTTAAGTTCATTTCACATTTCTTAAGTAACAGGAATCTATATTCATACTAAAGACTTAAAATGCCTCGTGACAAAAAAAAAAATCTAAAAACCATCCACCTATGCCATTTGTCCACCACAGACCTGTGTGTTTTGTACTCAAAAAGCTTATTTTCAAGATTTGATGCAAATGCTTTGGGCTGACTAAAAGGACAAGACATTTAAATAGCATGTTAAAGAGACTGGGGTGGAAACCGCCAGATTCAGTTGGATCACAAACATTTGTTTACAAATCTTTTTTTTTTCCCTAAACGTACAATTTGCTGAAATGGTGCAAAAATGAAATATCGGCTTACCACCAAAGTTTAATAGAGTTGGATAGGTGTAGGACTGCCTCAGAAACTTTTTTATCACAAGCAACAACTTTTCCATTCCAAGAGACTTGAGCTGTTTGGACAGCTCTGCAGAGCCCAGAGACTCTGCCATTGTGCATACCAGGAAGAGCTGAAATCCAACAGACATGGAAAAAAGGAGACCAGAAGGAAGGGGGAGACAGAGGTAGTGGTAGGAGGAGGAAAGCAAAATTGAAAGAATCATTAGTGTGTTAGAGAAATAGACCTACCTCTAATCTGACTTCAACTTAAAAAAAGGAACTAACCTATTGTGAATGTATATCTGAGCTGGCATTTTGAATTTACTTTAAAAAATGACTTCCACACTGACTATAGTGTACAAACAAATAAATAAAATCAAGAGTACAGATAGATCATCTCTGCAATAAATGGAACTATTAGACCTTGCACTACACTGCGCGATAGGGAAATTCTTTAAATACATTGACAGTTAAAGGTTTACATGTAACTCAGGGAAGTGTCTATGACTAAATATTAGTCCAGAAACATGTTCAGAATGACCCATGGAATGCCAAATCTGACAAAAAGCACAAACCCCCTTTAGCGGTAGCTGAAACTTTGTGTAGAAAACAGGAATAAATATTAAAGCACACATTCAAGATTATGCAATTATTGTCAGTGCTAGTTGTAACTTGGAATCAGCAGTATACTTAGTATAGTTACCAGGTAGAAAGAACAGCACTAGGCTTGTTAGCAGGAAAGCAACACACAGAAGAATGCAGACCAATAACCCAGAGAGATGCACATCACTTCCAAGCTTTAAAAGCAAAGCAGGGGAGAAGAGAAGAAAACATTGGTGGTAATCGATTGGTTCAATTATAAGATTAACCTGTTCATTTTTTTTTTTTTTTAATTAGATGAAGTTGAAATCACATCTTTCCCATCTCCCTCCATCATTACAATCTAAATGATAAAAACACACAATTAAGCAACATTAAAAGCAATTATATCTTTGCATTCGAAAAAACTC
Organism: Ptychadena robeensis; assembly: GCA_036250615.1. Taxonomy (NCBI): domain Eukaryota; kingdom Metazoa; phylum Chordata; class Amphibia; order Anura; family Ptychadenidae; genus Ptychadena; species Ptychadena robeensis. Next base: position 71,243,807 of record CM070033.1, on the reverse strand, counting down.
CATATATGATTAAGATCAAGGAAAAGGCAGTCCATCAATACAGTAATCAATGAATACAGAAAATGAATGATCAAAACTTTAAAGCCCCTCATACACACAGCAATTCTCAACCCCCAAGTGCATTGACGTCATCACGCTGCAGCCGGTTGCTCAGAGAATCGAAAGACCCTTTGTGTGGCGTGCCGCCCCCGGATCTATGTGTGTATGGGGGGGTTTAAGGTGTCAAAAACAAATTTACGTTTAAAAAATAATTAGAATAGTGGATCATTAAATATCTAAATTAAGTAACAATGGTTGTATTAAGAATAACTAACTCACTGTAACATTAGACAGCTAAGGTCAATGTTAGCGAGGGACAAAAGGTTTAACATAGCTAAAGGTAAGGACATCTGGAAAATGTTGTCCCCAAGAGCAGAATGTAATAGAAATATTTGCATATGAAGAGGTTTTCATGCATGTCTACATAATCAGAGGACCAAGTGACAAAAGGAAGTGAACTTTTATGAAGAGTTCAACTTAACTTAAAATATTTGACCTTAGTCCTGCCTAATCAACATTGTGAAAAGCCCAGATATTCTAACAGTTAAGCGGGGTACAGACGTGGAGATATGGGTCCAATCGATGGCCGTTTCGAGCACCGTGCGCGCTCATGGCCAACTATCTGACCCATATAATCTGCCCCTGGCGCTGTTTTTAAGCAGGATAAATCAATCCCGCTCGAAAACAGCCTTATCGGACATGACCGTTAATACGGCGATTTCCGATGCTTTGCCTGGATCTCCAGGCAAAGTTTGGCTGAGGAGCCGGGGAAAGGCAGTTCTGCTCTCCCCGGTTACTCCGATATCTGACAACAGCGTGATGACGTCATCACGCTGCTGCTGGGTATTTTGGACGGCTCGAATATCGAGCCGTCTGTACCCTGCTCATAACCCTTGTCACAACAGTTTTAGAGATTTTTTTTTCACAAAGTGGTCAGTAACCTGTTTCCTTTATTTTAAGCTTCTAGATTTTAGGTAATAAAATACCTAGAATTTGACTATTTACCCTAATCACTGAACAAGAATGAATAGCATACCTGAGTGCTGGATGGTCCTACTGCTCGCCTGGGAACTTTGATTTCAAACCCTGTCTTAGGGTCTTTTTCTCCCCTAAGAGCAGGGTCATTAAATGGTTCACATCCTGCACCCCAATCACAGACTGTTTTTCTGATTGCTTGAAGAACACTACAAAGAGAAAATAAGATTTTGTTAATGACCAAGATGAGGTCAGTACAAAATTGCCAGGTTTCCAACATAGTGACAGAGTGATAAGGGGAAAACTAAAACAAAAAGGTCTGTGATCCTACAAAACCAAGACCAACCTAGGACAAATGGAAGTAATACTTAACAGATATTGATATGAAGTCCTTTTTTCTAATCCCTTTTTAAAAAGGTAAAACATGCTTATCTTTGTTACATTTAAAATATATTCCCAGAAGTACAACCTTTGTATGACATTTTTCTTCTTTTTGATAGCTTGTCTTAGTGGTTCACGAAGGGTGACCTGTGCAAAGTCTTGCAGAGCTGCATATATTGTGTGACGAATTGCATGGTTAAACACACTCTCCATACGACCCATGAGCACTTGCAAACCTTTAATCATGGCAACCACCTAAAACACACAAAAAGGAGAGTAATTCTTAGGGTTACATGTATAAGAATACAATAAAATAATTATTAGTCAAGCATTATTCCCCAAAAATTGGTATTGTAATGACAAGTGACAACAAACTATAAACCTTATAAAACCAACAATTATAACCCATTATGGGAGAAGTGGGAGTTACGACATGCCGTGAAGTTCAGGTTATTTTAACTTTAAAGTTTGTATCTACAATGAAGATATTTTTTATATTTGCAGCATAGGCAGCTTGGCCAGTTAATTACGTAGAGTAAGGAATGACAATCCTAGTAAACTTCAGCTTGGACCCTAGTAAGTCTTGTGTAATTATATTGAATATACATATTGGTTCAAGTAAGTTACGTATTCTTAACTCACAGACAAACAAAAAAAAAAAGTGTAAGGATAAGTCTAAAACATTTTAAAGCTAAACTTCAGTAAAACAGCCAAAATTTTTTAAAGGAAAACAATTTTTAAATTATGCCAATAAAACCTCCCTTGCAGTATGCCCATACCATTTTAATGGTATGGGCAATCAAAGCAGATTTAGCTAAGCTACACGCCAAGGAGGTTAATCCAGATTTAGTATGATACATTTTCTTCTTCAATATACAACAAATTCCTGATTAAATGTCTGATTATTTTGTTATAAAAACATGGTGAAAATGGATTATATTCGAGGTAAAGAAAGACAAATTGAGTGCATACTTCCACCAAAGCAAACTTCTCCTCACTGGTGTAGTTGTAGCGTGTTGCTCGCTCATACTCTTCAGCATTGTCTGGGCAGTCTTTGTTAGAATACTTGTCAGTTGGGTGCACAAGCTTCCAGGAATACTATAATGAAAGAACACAAAAACACGTTCTTGTCTTAAAACTCTCAGTCGGACTAAACTCTTTGCCTTTTCTATATGAAATTCTATAACCACTACATACTATCTTGCAATTCTGTAAAATCAACAATTAAACCCATACAATGCCAAAATCTCCTATATGTTCCAATTAATTTACTCTATTGTTTAGCTTTAAAAAGGAATACTATTTTAATACGGAAACATATGAGGAATGACAGAGAACATGTGGGGAAAAGGCTTTAGTGGTGGAATGTGCATATTACAACTTAATTCAGTACCGGGGGAAGACATCTCAGTAATAACCAACAAGTTACTACATGGCTTTCACACAAGCACAAATACCACAAATGATCCCATAACAAAAAAAAGAAAAAGAAAAGTGGCGTGCTTGCTGAGTTGCTCACAAATTAACAAAAAGCCTAAATATGTATATGTAAGGAGGATAAACATACACTGAACTTGTATGTTGAGGACCTACCACTTCCATCACATGAGCACTCCATTGAGATAACAGCTGAAGCCCCTGCAAGGCTAAGTCAAAGAGTTTTCGGTATTCAGCATCAGTCTTCTGTGCTTCCTGACGCCCAGATCCAGTTACCACCTACGAACAAACAGTATGTGATTGCACCATTTTTAAAAATTATTCTACAGCGTGAAAATTTTTTCTTGAAATGGATATTTGTCCTTCAAAATGCTAATAGCCAAGAATCAGAATATATAAATGTTTTTCATTTAATCTATATAAAATATTAAGCTACAAAAAGTTATACAGGGAGAATCTATGATAGTGTGTGCATGATATTTCAGCCTCCCCCAAAACTGTGAAGAATATGGCGTGTTCCATCTCTATTCATATTTTTACAATTCTTAGATGGCTTTATCCTTCGAGTGTTTAAACCAAGGTAATCCTAATATATATTCTAGGTGAAAGCATTAGAGTAGCTATAAGCAAATAGTGACACAGATAATCCCGGTAACATGATTTGGGTTATGAAGTCTCAAAATAATACGGTTAATAACAAGGCTTCATGAATAATGTGTTAAGCCCCCCATACACCTTTAGATCATGCCATAAAATTTTCTTTAGATCCACCAACAACTATGTAGTATAGTTACCTCCCTGATAGAACAAATTGTAAGGTAAGATTGTAAGGTGTATGGGGGGCCTTAAGGGTTTATTCCAAACAACACATTGTCAAAAAACAGTTATTCTGTAAAATCTGCAGCACTAAACACAGGCTATAATCAAACCTATCCTCTTGGGAATTTAAACAATATTATGGCTTGTGAAATGACTAATGTCATCAGCACATACGCAATGTACAGTTTATTATATACTATATCACTCCTGTAAATGATTTCTGTAAATACCCATTGAAAAGTGTCAAAACTCACTTCATTATTGCTGTAACGAGCCAACTCTGAGATGAAGCGCATGTGGTCTTCCCTAATCTGGATCATCTGCTCACAGATGTTGTACTGGGGACTGCTGCTGGATGAGGTGCAGGTCCATCTGTTTCAGAGCAGCAGGAAGAACATTAATATCTTGCAAAATCCTAAAACCCTTTCTCTGAAAAGAATGCTACAAAGCTGTATATCACTAAAGCATTTCTGAATGTATTTACATATAAAACTTTTTAGACTATTAAACTGACAATATACTAAATTACCTAGACAATAAATGGAAAAGTAGAGATAGAAAAAATCTGATCACTTGAGGAGCATAAAGTATGGTTTCATATATTTTGCACATAAACAACAGCTATAAAGAATATTGTAATGAATTGAAAAGTAATGAATAGAATACAAAAAACTGGACTGATCTTTTCATGACCACTAAACACAAGAAAATATGGCAACCATTTCACAATACACTTTTTTTTTTTTTGAGTAATCAGTATTGGGCACATGTTAAGTTCAAGTAAACTGAAATATGATTTTAATCATTATTTCTCACATTATCTATTTAATCTGTAGTAGGCACTTGGTGCTCTCTACTAATGAACATCCTCATGTAAGAACTCAAACTCTGTGGTAGCGTTGCTATTATAACACAAGAAGCCATTATAATATGAATTAGAGCACTGATGGTGATCATACTATGGACATGATGGTAGTCAGAAATGATAAGTGAGTCCTGGGACCAGCCAGAGCTCCTAGCTCCCTCCAGAGTGACACCCCTCCTGGCTGTTAATAGAAAGACATGGCTAGCAGATATTCTCTTTAAAAGACGAAGGTGAAAGTAGAATGCTTACCTAGATTTATTTTCCTCATAATGGGCACTGGTTTTGATGTATCTTGCCAATTCTATTTGCATGTCACCAAACAAGGGTACCACCTGCAGCTGCTGTTCTCAGAGGAAACAACAACAAGAATTACTACTGAATATTTACAGTTGGTATAATATAACTACAATGTAGGAAAAGAAATGGACTTTGTGTGTTAGGGTGTAGGAAACACAAAAATACTTGAGAACAGCCACAGGGACACATTTTATATCCTGTGTTTGGTCTCATTCACACTATACTTGCTGCGTTGTTTACTAGCAATGCATGCATTAGCAGCTCCAGACTATTTTGATAATTAAGATCCTTTCTATGAGCTAAACAGTACCAATAAATATTAACATCACAAATGATATTGCATAAGCGAATATTGGTCTGAAAAACATTTTATTGCTACACATTTTATTTATGTATAATGTATACATTAACTATCTCTTAATTTCACCTTGAAGAACTTGTCAATTTTGGTCAGATTTATTCTTTTTTTAGCATCCAGTTTATAGATGTTGCTGACATTTCCATCCATGAGGTACAATCCAAATCCCATCACCTAGAAACAAGTCAAGAGATGTTAAATAAATGTATACACATCAACATATCAGAGTTATTAACATATATTTCCCACAACAAATAAAGACATGTAAAGTACACCTCTCGAGACTAGATACATGTACTTGTTTATGTGGTTATAAACACAGTTCAAGAACACCAAAATGCAATTTCACACATAAAAACAATCTGCTGTTTTCCTTACTTTTAGCAGCATGTGCTTCTCCCCAGGCGTCAAGTACATTTTGTTGTCATAGTAGTCAACGCACAAGTTCACTATATCTGCAAGAAGCTCTTCATAGCCTGGAATGACTTCCAGCTGCTGCTGTAATGACTACAACACAGACAAAAACATTAAAGCAAATAAATGAGGCATTTTAGAATCAAAGATTAAACTGTTAACACAGAATGATTCTGGATAAATGAAAGTGCTTTCTACATACCTGGGTTATCTTATTGTGATTTGCAAGAAACATTGAGAGGTTCTGAGACTCTTGGATTGATTGAGGATCTGCCATTTTACGCAAAAACTGTGCTGCCCTAAGGCCAAAATGCAGAAATGATCAACAACATTAAAATAATAATAGTAAAAAAAAAAAAAAAAAAAAAAAACCAATAAAAAAAAAAAACCACAGACCTGAAAATAGAACAATTGTATGGGCAGAAACGCAACTCAGCTCCTAAGTGCCATCCCAACTTATTTTGTCCCTGACCATTTTTTTTTCATCAACTCTTCCATCTGAACAATCTAAATCCCAATAATTTTTGAGGCCCAAGTTAAGGTGGGAAAATCACAGCATTTTTTGCCCAATAAGACACATCACCAATCAGAACATCTTATTAAAAAATATATCTGACTTGATAAGCCAATAGTCAGCCCTGTCCTTGCCAAGCGGATTTCTGTTCCACTATGCTTGGACAGACAAACACAATCCTCCAGTCCTGCTCAACGGGTGGCCGGTAGAACAGATTAACCAGCTATCGGCCAAGAGTAGGCGGACAAGCAGAAGGAAGACTCTTCTTCCGAGAGCTTCCCCACCTTTGCCTCCTCCCACCAAGCTGAGGGTTTGGCATGAGGAGGCACAGGGTACAAAAACTTTTTTGGATAGCTGAACATTTCTTACATAATGTATGGGTATTTGATTCTGGTATCAAACCATACCATTATAAGTGTGTTGTTTGAATTAACAGTCTTTTTTTGACAGAAAGTTTCATGAACCCTATGTCAAGATGACCAATTAGGCCGGGGGTGGGGGGGGCAATATTAACAGCAAGTTAAGTTTTTTTTTTTTACCTTTTGTTTTATACATTATGTGTTAAAAAGATAGGCTTTATATATTTATGTGCAAAACCACATTGTATCATTCAAACTTGCAGGTTGGTTATTTTGTAAGCCTATTTATGGAACCCACCAACAATTTTATTACGTTGATTTATTTAGCAATATTGTAGGTATACCTTGATGATTGAATACATTACTACATTTGCCCTCTTTTGGTCTGCAATATAGAACCTTTTGTTATGTCCATTTTAGAAGTACAAAACAAAACAAAATGGTTCAATGGTTAAGACACCCTTTAAGGCAGTGATTTGCAAACTTTCCCTGCAGGGCCCCCCTTTTCTAAATAAGAAAACTATTTGGCCCCCCTCCATAAAAACTACACAGGTTCAGATTGAGGGCAATTACACACTAGCAATGCTTGCATTGCAAAAACATTCATAGAGACACATGTCTATTTGTCTGTCCCTCTAGCTGGCTGACAACCAATTCTCACACAGAGGGCTCCGAGTGCAACCTCGCCTGCCCCCTAGCAGCAGAACCCCAACCCCACCCCCCCGGTTTGGGAACCACTACTTTTAGGCCTAGAGAATTTTAGAGAATTTGGTGGAGTAAATACCGGTTATATATTATGTATGGGCATATGCAAAATCCAGAATCTGGTGCAATAAGTGGGGTTATTTTTAACTGAAAAAATACCTTATGAACAATTATTTTCAAAACTATGATTCTCCTGTAAATTAATAATACTTTTAAACAAAACAATATTATTGGAGTAAATTTGTGAGCAAATCCTAAATAAAGAAAAGCACCATAAAGAAACACCTTCGAATGTCTTACCTTTTGTAGGCAGAGTGGTCATTTTTTACACTGCACTTCATGTTTTTTAGTTCATCCAAGACTGCAAACATATTGATGAATTTGCCAAGTGTGAGTAAATAAGCTTCTGATACAAAGTCTTTCCTTCTTTCTGCATGACACAAACGTTTCACTTCAGCACAGAAGCGCTCAGTGGCATTTCTCTGATAGGAACAAACATCATGCCATTATTATTAGGTCAACTGACAAAACTTAAAAGGCATAACAGAATTTCATTATCATTGTCAGAAAAGATCCAGACCAAATAAGCAAAAAGGTTTATTATCTCTGGAATACACTGCCATGTAATGTTCAAAGCAAGTAATTTCACCTTAACCTTCTGGGCGTTGCGAACGTGGCGTGTTTTTTTTAATAACCGCTCCACGGGCAATTGTGGAGCTGTTGTGCTCCACCGTGATTTCCTGCCCGGTCGGAGGTCCTGTACATAACTCTGGCGTCACTGTCATGCTGAAAAAAGGAGATGCCCCTCCATTTACATGGAGGTCTATGGCGCCGCTTCCCCCGCCTCCCCTGATGCATGAAACTCAGCCCGAGCTAACTGGAGCCAAACACCCAGAGGGTAAACCTGTAACTTATCATGAAGAGAAAAAAAGAAGAAGGGTTTGGAAGAAAAAATATTTCCAAAAACTAAAATGTCAAATACAGCTTATATAAGCACATATAAGAATATTCAATTACTTGTCTCTGCCTGAATGGCTGATTGCTAGTCTTTGATTATATGTAGAATCATTACTATGATTCATATCAGTACACTAACCTAAAAACCTAAAATGAACTGGTTACTGCATTTATATTAAATCTAATGCAGTATATTAACCTGTTTGCTGCAACTGAAATACTTCAGTAGATATATGCTTTGTCCGTGGACAAATGAACGAGAGAGATTAGGGAAAGCTCCTATGGTGTCTGCTGTGTACACAGTACCTGAGAAATGAGAAAAGATTACACATGAAAAAATTACGGGAGCATAAAATGGTTACCTGAAAATACATGAAATTCATTAACTTCGTGACCTCTGGTTCTAACACTTCCACAGTTTTCTCGTAGATCTCCACCCGATTAGGCTGTTCATTACATTTAACCTACAAAGAAAAAAAGGGAATATACATAAACCAAGGCAATGACATATGTTGCTCTTCAGAGTAATATTATTGTAGTTTCAATTACATTCTTTAATAAAGATTAACATTTTGACAAAGACAGACGTCAGTGTGAAGTCTTGATAAAAAGGTAAGTGTTACAGACTAAAAAAGTTATTACAAAAAAAGTTATTAAAACAAAATAGAACACAGAAGGAAGTAATTGATCAGGACAGAATGATTAACTGGAGTCTAAAGCTAGCCACACATGGTTCAATTTTGGTTCAATCGATGCTCGATTCGATCGAGGAATTCAATCGTCTAATCGAAAATCGATCTTAATCGCATCAACATACACCCCACATTGAGTTTGCGATTGTGGTGAGATTTCGATTCCAAAATATTACTAAAATCGTCGATTTTGGTATTGAAACGTTTGAATTCCAGATTGAAGTGGTCTATGTTATGTATATCTAATCTAATCGATCCAGGAGAAACACCACAAACATCGACGATTATAAAACGATTTTGGCACAATCGACGATGATTTTCCAACATGTCCGATCAAAATTCTATTCGATTTTCTGCCTTCATCGAACAATTATCGTCGATCGTACCATGTGGCCATTTCTCGATTTTCGTTCAATCGATGACAAAATTAATCTAATCGAGCATCGATTGAACCAAAATCGAACCGTGTGTGGCTAGCTTAAGTATGTGAACTAGTCTCTTCATAAAGGGAAATGACTTCTGAGCTAATCTACCAGTTTTCAATTTCAGAGATATAAAGAAAAATGTGTCCATTATTAATGAATCTTCTGGGCACCCATCGTGTGCCGACACTTTGGATGGGGGCGCTGGTCTAATGGGGACGCTGGTCTAATTGGCAAACACTTAGAGCTCTAGATAAACACTAGAGCATAATAATAAATATGTATTTTCTACCCTGGAAGTGGCAGAACTTCCAAAAATAGCAGGGTGCCCCATTTGAAGTCTAGGTCAAAAGAGCATACAATCACCTTAAAGATTCGGTCCCACCTAGTATCTCCTACATATAACAGTCACAATGTCTGCAAGGTTTGCAAATCACAAAATGTGGTATTGTAATCACTGACCTGTGGTATAGCCCTTGAGCAGCTTCTCCATGTGTACAGCATAATGGCATACTCTTGCCCTTCTTCAAGCATCACATTCTATAAAAGTCCAAAGGAAGTTAGTAAAATCATCAATATTGTCACTGTAAACAAAATATGTATCTGATAATTCACTGCTTAGTTTCCATAAAACAATACAAAACAGAGCCATCACTTAAATCTAAACCCTAACAACATTTTACAGATGCTAAAAATCACTGTGTGTACAACAAAGGTCTTTGTAACAGTAGCATGATTACAGAGACACATTTTGCATTTAAACCTGAAAACTGATTATGGCAGAAAGTAAAACAAACAGCATGCATAGCTAGAAGATATTGTTTTTAAATTTTTATATAACAAAACTTGTTTTAATTTACGCTTCAAGCATTAGGGAACATTGTTGTATGGTAATTCATATTTTCTATCATATATATCATCAAAGCCTTTCATAGATTATGTGTCCCATAGATTTCATCATTCAAGTAGAGGACTGAAGGGGCCGCTAAACAGCACCCAAAGGGCCGCAGGTTAGGCACCTGGGAGATAAATAATCATTCTTTACATGAGCCCTTTTCACAAATCTGTATACAAATGCTTGCCTAGAGTGCAGCTTTATGTTTTCCTAGTACGCCCATAAAGTTAAAACACTCTTACTTACCATACTAGAATGGACAGTTGCTTGCTCAATATATCTTGCGATGCCAGTGACAAAGGCATTTCTGTCTTCAAAGTTAGTGTTAAAATTTGGCTGCCAATTAATAAACACAAAGTTAAGCATTTATTCATTTAATGCCTACTTGAGTTAACAAAATCAAAAAAATCCCAACAAATATCCCTAAAACATATATGGTTTTTGTAATAATTACATCTATTTCATAAGAAGATTAATACATTTGTTCTTATGACGCTTGAATGCATTTACATATTTTGTCAAGTGTTTGTCAATTCAAGGCATATAAAACAATTTAGCTAATTGTACACTATTCCGTTTCAAAGCCACTCTAAACAGACTACAAAGAAAAATAGATACATAATTTTTGAATATACATCAGTTAATGTTTTATGATTTTTTCAAAAACTTGCATTTAGCAGATCCTCGATTTAGATTAGGACATACCTGATACAATAATGTTGAGGGAGGTGGCTCAATACAGGGTTGCTGATCAGGTAAAGGCAGCTCCTCCAGAAGGTCTACATTGGACAAGGCATCCTCAAGTGTTACTTGGGTCGTCATTCTTATGCTGTAAAGACAAAAAGCAAAATATACTGCATTAAGTAAAGAGAATCTATATAAAAAAAATATAAAACTGGATTCAAAATTATGTAAACCATAAGGACTTATCCCCACTTTGGCGGCTGGCTGTGGTTTTGAACCGCAGCGTGGGTGGCTGCTTCCATTAAGTTAAAATTACCATGTCCTCACTTGATCGCCCCGAATAGCGCCCATAGACATGAATGGACGCTGTCAAAAATAACAGCGTCCATTCATTCTCTATGGATGGGATCCAGGCCGATCGGGGGTGGCTGCATTGACTTTCCATGATGAAAAAATAAAAGGAATGCAAAGGCACGTGGCCAGCCACCAAAGTGGGGAAAAGCCCTAAAGCTGAACCCAAGCAATGGATCCTTTTCCAACAAAACCAGACCAGCTTCTAGCAGCCAACAGATTCAGAGAAAGAAACTGAACAGAAGGAAAGGAAGAGAACCCGGGGCACAAAACTCCAATAAAAACTCAAGGCACCATTTAGGAGGAGAAAACTTCACCCCTCAGAAGAGTGAATGATAAGGAGAGTCTCCAACCAACACAGGTCTCCGCCACATCAGCAGAAAATTCTATACAAGTTTAAAGGAGACAATAAGGCTTCTTACAAGGCTCTTTGGCAGATCTTACTGCTGCAAGGATGGTTGCTCAATCCTTAACTCCAGGTTAACCATAGTAAATCTGTGCTGAAAAAGTGGTTCAGGAGCGCCCGAACAGCAATCATATACACAGAAATGTAGAGTGATGGAAGAAAGACCAATTAGTCTATGAAGACTGTCTTTTTTCTGAACATTTGTGTTGTCACACCACCTCAGCTTGAATACCATTCATACAGCAAGAAGATGTACAGTCAGGTTTAATAAATATTTGGACATCTACAAAAAAATTTTGCACTATACACAATGGATTTGGAATGAAACAAACACAATGTGCTTTAACTGCAGACTCTCAGCTTAATGTGAGGGTATTTACACCCAGATCAGGTGAACAGTGTAGGAATTACAACAGTTTGCATATGTCATTTGTTTAATTCAAAATCCATTGTGGTGGTGTATAGAGCCAAAAATTGTAGAATTGTGTTGAGATCCCAAAATTTATGGACCTGACTGTATATCACTTTAAGAAGTTGAGAATGTTTTTTAGCTCAAGCAACCCACTTGTTTGTTGGTGGACAATTAATAAAGGGTCAGATGGATAGAGGAACAAACGATGGGTCCTTAAACTGTGGATTTCAAGAAAAAAGGTCAGAGTGCAGGACTGCAATACCCATCCAAAATATAAAGGCACATTGGAAATGGAAGTATTGATTTTTTTTTCAGTTCTTCTTGCAGGAGGAATCATAATCCCACTCCCTTAATAATCCTGTGCCCTTCACTTGGTGGAAAATTGGGAACACACCCCAGAGAAAAATACTCATTGCATAGTAATACAGAGAAGAGTCAGACGATTATTGCTCCCTGTCCAGCTCAAGATCACACCCAGCATAAGAGATAAAACGGAACTTGCAATTTCCTGTGACATCGGCATGTTGGTAATCAGTTTGTCACACTGTACTGTATTTTTGGTCCTGTTACTACAACAGAATGTTTCATATGAAAATGCAAGAGACTCAAATTTAAAAGTTTGATGCAAAATGCAAAACCACCACAAATGTTTTTTTGCTGCATGAGAGTGGAAGAGGTGTCATTTATTTGTACATAACATTAGCTGAGGTAGGTGGCCACAGATGCTCCACTACAGAAGGAAATATAACACTATAACTATAGAAACAAAAGGGAACATAGGATGACACTACATGTACACTATATAGTAACCCATTGGTCATTACAGATAGTGGCTGTATTTAATCTGTAGGTCATTAATCCCATCCATCGGCTTTGTATTACAGGTGGACGAAGGCAGAGGAGTCCAGCATGTGTGACAACGAGGGCAGCCTTTGTATAGTGCACTACTGCATGTGTGTGAGCCCAGCCAAAAAGGGACGATAAAAAAAAAAGAGAAAAAAAAAAGGGATCTGCAGCCATGAGCGAACGTGGATCAAAGTTTGTATGGGGGCTTTAACAATAGTTTTATTTATATATTTATCTCATTTCACCAACTTAGACTTTTGTGTTCTGACCCATCACATGAAATTCAGACTAACAAAACATTGAACTTAACCTTCCTGAGGTTTTTGTGGTGCAAAAGGCCATCTAAGAACAAACTGTGACCACATTAAGTTGGGGCATAACACCAGGGAGGTTAAGGCTGTAATGTACCCAAATACGAAACAAGTCAAGGGGGTGAATACTTCTGCAAGGCAAACCTATTCAGGTAAATGCATAGATTACACACAGTTAAATAAATCAAAGGAGATCACATTATTCTCCCTCCTGGTCCTTAGGTCGGCATACAAAGCTTCAATAAGAGACCGAGCAGAGAGAGACTGTAAATGTCATTATTATGTACAGCTTAGGTGACCTAGTCGCATGTGCAGCAACATATACAATTATGTGACCACAAACACGGAAACCTTTCACTTGTACATCTCTTGTGGCTAGATTGCCTGATGTACCTGCACAATGTGGTCCAAAACAGGAAACTGCGGCAGTTAGCAACCAACCCAACCAAAGTGTTACTTTTTTTAATGCTCATGTCAAATGTAAACACAATATACAATTTCTGTTGGCATAAAATGTAGAAATTATATGATGTATTGTACGAATTACAATAATTAATATAAGTTATTTCCATTTTACAGTCTATCGAAAAGTTAAAAATTTTACTTGGATTAGGCTTAATTAATAAATACATGGGTAAAAACAATGTAGGAAATACTGAAACCTCTGGATACCTGGTGTAATACACTGAACAAAAATATAAACACAACACTTTCGGTTTTGTTCCCATTTTGCATGAGATGAACTCAAGGATCTGAAACATTTTCTACATACACCAAAGACCCATTACTCTCAAATATTGTTCACAAATCTGTGTTAAGATTCCTGCCCGATTTTTCCGCCCATGAATAATGCACCGGTGTGCCTTAGACTGCCCACAATAAAAGGCTACTCTGGAATGTGCAGTTTGATCACACAGCACAACGCCATTGGCAACATTTAAGGGAGCGTGCAATTGGCATGCTGACTGCAGAAATGTCTACCAGAGCTATCACCCATGAAGTGAAGCTGTGTGTAGTTGTGGAATATTGGCAGGAACTGGAACCCACTGTTGTATACGCCAATCCAGAGCATCCCAAACATGCTCAATTGGGGACATGTCTGGTGGAATATGCTGGCCATGCAAGAACTGGGAGGTTTTCAGCTTCCAGGAATTGTGTACAGAGCCTTGCAATATGGGGCCGTGTATGATCATACTGCAACATGAGGTGATGGATGAATGGCACAACAATGGGCCTCCAGATCTCGTCATGGTATCTTTCAAATATGCATTCAAAATGCCATCAATACGCCATCTGCCCTGAACAGTAACAAACAGTAAAAAACTACCACGAACTGCAGTGAGGTCCAGACCCAAATGAAGACGACAAGCATGCAGATGATCTTCCCAGAGACGGTTTCTGACCATTTGTGCAGAAATTCTTTTGTAATGCAACACAATTGATGCTGCAGTGGTCAGGGTGGCTGGTCTCAGACGATTATGCAGGTGAGCATGTTGGATGTGGAGGTCCTGGGCAGGTCTGGTTACACATGGTGTGCCGTTGTGTGGCCAGTTGGATGTAGTGACAAATTCTCTGAAACACCTTTGGAGACGGCTTATGGTAAAGAAATGAACATTCATTTCACAGCCAACAGCTGTGGTAGACATTCCTGCAGTCAGCATGCCAATTGCACACTCCCTCAAATGTTGCGACATCTCTGGAATTGTGCTGCGTGATCAAACTGTACATTTCAGAGAGGCCTTTTATTGTGGGCAGTCTAAAAGTAGCCATACATGGGCATTTTTTTTGGCCGATCCGCTGTCGCCAGACAATCGGCCGAATGTCGGGTGCGTCCACCTGGTTAGATCGACCAGGAATCTCCCGCATGACAGATCGCACAGTGATCCGACATGTTGGTAGATTCCCAGCCGATCCCATTACTTTGGATGGGCATGGCCGTTCCCATCCAAAGTAATGTCCAGCACACAGAGGGTGCTGGCTGATCCTCATCTATCGCTTGCCCCCACATGAGAGATCACCCTCGAGTTGCGACAATCGCGGGTGATCGCTGCCATGAATTTAATGGGGGTTATCCCCCTACTAAAAATCAAGTGTCATTGTAACGGCACCCATTGGGCGCAAGCAGGCGG
>CM070033.1:71199228-71211996 GCA_036250615.1 Ptychadena robeensis | reverse complement strand
CACAAACAGTGACCATGTCTGGAGGGTTCACATACTTTCAAGCAGCACTGTATGTATTTCAGCATAACAAGCATGAGAACATGAACAGCATCAACGCATCTATCATTTATTTAGAAGGATGGAAAACATGCCATTTAATGCACACAATACTGTTTTTACCTTGCAAAGTTGATCGCCAGCAGTGGATCATGTATGTCATTATGTTCTAAGTGTTTAGCCACTATGGACTGCATTTTTATTAGACTCTGCTTATTAACTTGCTGCTCTGTAATGCTGTCTGATGCCAAGTCCTTCCCATGCTGGAGTCGAGACTGAACAGATTCTAAGAACAGTGTATACAAGCTTTTCCTATCTGCATCTGGTTTATCGAAAGAGAAAAAGACATTATTATCATCATCATTTATTTACATAGCGCCAACATATTACGCAGCGCTGAACAATACATTAGAGTTGAGATACAACACAAGATGACACACAGGAGGAGTAGAGGGCGCTGCATCATCAGACTTACAATCTAATAGATAGGGGAACAGAGTATACAATAGGTGGGATGGGACTGGCATGGTTGTGATGTTAAAGAGTGAGAAGATGGGTAGGGCAGCCTGAAGAGGTGGGTTATCAGGGCTTTTTTTAAAGCGCCAAAAGATAGAAGCAAGTCTAATGGGGCGAGGGAGAGAGTTCCAGAGAGAAGGAGCGCTAGAGAAGCCTTTATATCTGCAATCCCTACCTCTCAAAGAGTCTTGCCGTTTGGACGATTTACATTTCAGATTCTTCAGCAGCTGCATGGACTTTCCAGCCATGATTATTTGTTTGAGAACAGGCCTTAGAAAAGAGACCATAGTGTGCTGTCTGCTGGCTGGGGCCTGGTCACTACCTGAGCTGGCACTGGCATTGTCACTCATTTTATCTTCATTCTCTGTTTTCTCAGAGACACTATATAACGTGTAGGTTGCGTACCAAAAATCGCGATGGTTAACGGGAACATCTTTGTTTCTACACATAGCAAAAATAAAAACATGAAAGACAAATATTTAACTAGCCAAAATACAAAGACATAACTTAAAGAATGTATCTGGGGATCAGGCATGGAATTCAAACAGAGTGTTTGTTTAATTTACTAGCAGCCTGTATATTTATGTTATTTTAAGTACCAAACACACATATAAAAGGAATGATTTATGATATATAAATGATATATTATTGATAATATCTATGCCCTTACCGTTGAATGATGAATTCTTTTGCTGGATCAAAAAGATGTCCATGAACAATCCATTCATCCACTATCTCTAAGTAGGGCCTCACAGTTTCCACCCACAGGAAAAATAAGAGAGACACCTAACAATAAAGAAAAACATTAGTAAATGTGTGTGCAGTTTATAGATAGGGAGCTTATATTTGCCATATTTCAAACAGGCTTTTCCTCCCGAGACAGATGGACAAGGCATAATTTCTTTTTGAATATGGACTCCCCCTAATTACTGCAATACTTATTTGATAGAACTTGCCTAATACGTTACCTTCTTTATCTTCCAAAAGAAGATAAAATAATATTTGTCAAACATTTGGCAAGATTCATATCATGTATCAAATTAGCGAAAGAATTGGGCCATTTGAAAAAAGATGCCATATATTTCGGACCACAAGACGCACTTTCCCCCTAGAAATGGGGGGGCCTGTGTCTTATAGTCCCAATGCGCAATCACCCGCGGCCAGTGGGCTAGTGGTGGTCGCACATTGACTCCCCGCCAGTGTCTTCCCTTTCCCGGCAAGATTAGGGGAGGTGGAGGAGATACTTCCATGGCCGGATCTCCCATCTGAACTGTATAGCAGAGAGAGATAAGAGAGCTGCCAGTCGGCATCTTTCCCATTTATCTCTGTGTGTGACGCTGCAGCTTTCACACACACAGCTGTAGTTTTCCCCCTCGACCCTTATTTCCGGACATTAGTCAATAGACTGTCAATGGACTAAATCAGGACAAACAGAACTCAGGAATGACACTTGTGGTGGTGGTGGGGGGTCCTGGAGATGGGAGTTCTGTTACTTGAACGTTGAATGGAGAAAGATTGTGCATTACTATTTGTGTTCTGTACAAGGAGCAGGGCATGCACATATCCTGACCAGCACCATCTGAAGCAACATGACCTGCTCTCCCTTACAGAACTATCATTACTGAACTTCATTTGGCCGCTATATACAGTGCAGCAGCGCATTCCACACAGCAGACAGAAATATCCACTCAACACTATAAGATGGAAATATTTATTAAAAGGCTTGCTTAAACTCATACCAAAAATAAATCAGTATGGAGCAATAGTAAATCACCTACCGTTTGTTCAGACGCCTCTCCCACGTTGTCATATTCCAAAATGGCTTTATAAAGAATATTAAGAAGATGAGAGGCTCTCACAACATTTCTGGTGTCAGGAGGCACTTCCGCTATACCAGTACTGAAAACCTTATGTAACACCTTCAGCTGTGCAAGCCGAGGAGCCAACTTGTCAACAACCATGGCCAACGTGACAGTTTTGTCTAAAGAAAGCATATAATTATTACACTAATGTGAAAATAATCTATAAAGCTAAAGAATCACAGAAAATGAGGCTTACCTATGTTAATTATGCACTTCTCAATCTCAGATATCTCTTCTTTAAAACTCATGAAGTATTTGTACAATGCCCACATGAAGGCCTGGTAAGTTCGGAATGGAGCCTCTGCACCTTTTTTAAGAGTGGGAAGAGTTCCTGGCAATGGATTCTCAGGACAATTACCTGTGACCTCATCCATAAACTTCTGCAGCCTAAAAACGACTTGTCCATAGGCTGCTATTTGTTCAAGCACAGACCTTAGACAGTTCTAGGAAGAATATTGAAACAAAAATCATTTATGCAATGGTGGTATACATTTACAAATAAACTTGTAGAATGGTGGAAAAAATATATAATAAAGTGGAATCACAACAAAAATTGGTAATGCTTTAGTGCTTGTTTCCACATACGTCGGGGTCGGGGTCACCTCCATTTAGTTGAATGGGCTTGTACCAACTTCAGACCATTAGACCTGAATGGGCACGGTAAAAATCGTGGTTCATTTCAACCAGCGGGGAGGAGCAAGATGTCGTGCCTGGCTGCAATGTCACAGCCATGATTCTAATCAAAACACCGCCCGACATGTTGTGTTCCCTAATACATTTTTGGGCCGTTATCCAGAAGGATAACATAGGGAAGGTTGTTAATATTTTACAACTGACTCACAAGCGCACACAGTGTGCAACAACTGCACACAGCAGTGGCCAGGTGATTTCAGGACGGCATCTGCTCTGAAACAGCTCACAGAGAAACATTTTATTGATATTGATTTACATTTTTAGTTAAGGGCTCTATTCAAACTGACTCCAGTCCCCATCCAAAGTAATGGGATCGGCCAGGAATTACTGACATGTCTGATCACTGTGCAATCAGTTATGCGGGAGGATCCTAGTCGATCAGTCCAGATGGGCGAACCTGATTTGCAGCTGTGTGCCAGGGGAAAGTCGGGAACGCGCACAGTGGTCGATCGGTAGAAAAATCTGGGGGGATTTGGCCTGTGTACGGCTGGCTACCTTTAGAAGCTTTTTTAGCCCAACAGCTCTAACTGAAACCTATTTACTGTTTGTCATTTCTGACCCAGCACCAATCCCCAAGTCCAGGGGGTTGGGTCTATATTCTTCTTCTTTATGTATTCAACTGTATAATATATTAATAAGGAGGTTTACATACATGTGTCATATGTGTCACAACGATGTCATTCCTCACAGTGACCTTCCCGTCATTTAACTGAAAGATGAACAGTTTTTTTACACCAGAAAGCAACCTAAAAACAAATAGATAGTCGGATTATAAAAATTTTATGATTATGAACATTTCAGTAAATGAAGCAAAAAAAAAGTCAGAGTTTTTATAAATTAACTTCATTAAGGCATAAGTAGAAAAAAAAAAAAACTTGCTTTACAAGGTTTGCTGGGAACTTTCCTTTTATATAACGATCTTTAAATTATTTTAAGAAACAAGATTACAACAAGCCTGCAAATAGTAGTTTGGATTGGCTACAAAACATCACTTCAACATTACTGAACAAGTCCACTTGAATGTGAATATTTACAAATAGCTATACGATGACTGTGGATGAAGGGTAACTTTTAAAGAAATACAAACAGGTTAACTAGCTGGTAATATGCTTAAAGCTATGCTTGTTTCAGGGATAAATCATTCCTCAAGTACCACAAGAGCTCAACATATTACAGTGCTACAAAACATGATGGGAATATTTAAAAAAATACATATTTTACAATAGTAAATATATACCCTGTTTGCCAGAGAGAATATATATGTTAACTCACCAGAGAGTCTCACGAATCACTTGGGTTTCGGTGACATATGTTTTCTCATCAGGTGTATATAGTGGATCTGTACTGTACAAGTGCTGATCCCTGAAACATCAATTGAGAGTTCATCAAATCCAAATACGGCAAGGCTGGTATATATGTTTTAGCCTCAAATATCAAAAACATGTCCAATGGATGTGCTTTCCTGGAGAAAAAGCTGCTTCAGTAACAATTTAGTGCTAACCACCTCTAAAAAGCTTAGATAATCATAATCTCAAGGAGTCAACTGGAACTCTTTTTTCCTTCACCTGATCTCTACAGAGAATAAACGGCCAAGAACCTAGGTCATGAATCTGTAGTGCAACAAAGAAGTAGGAAAGATTGTCCTTCTAATACAGTAGAAGATATGCCTATGTTAAATATAAGTGCTGTAAGAGATCATGCTGAAAATGCTGAGAAGGGGAACATAAAATGTCTCTTACCATATAGCTGCCAGATTAGAATGCAAGTGCAAGCTATGTGAAAATCTACTTGCTCTTGAGGTCCAGTACTGATGAACGACGTGCTGCTCCAGCCAAGTTCGGGCATCTGGTTCACTAACTAGAATGACAAGACAATAATATTTATGCATACTTAACTTTGGCAAACGTGTTCACCATACATTTATTATCATAACATGTGCATTCTTATGTGGATCATCCAATAAAGTAAAATATAATTAACACAGATACTTGAGTATAAGCCGAGGTAGCTAATTTTATCACCAAAAACTGGGAGACTTATTAACTTGAGTATAAGCCGAAGGATGGAAATGCAAAGTCAGATAGTGGAGTTTGCTAAATGAGAAAAATAGCACAAAAAAAGTCATTCACATTGCTCCTAGGAATTAAACAAACAGGTGTATCTTAGTGCCACAACCTCAATTAAGTTAAGAGAACACAGGTTTATTGTTATTACAGGATGGGTTTTCAAGGCACTTCTTTGCTATTGGGATCAATACATGGATTTGAAATAGAAAGTTATTTTCATATTTGAATCAAAAGTAGTGGAGTTTTCTAATTGAAATACTACATTCTTCAGTAAAAATTAACAAATAGCCACTAGACGGGGCTGCCATCCAAGTTTGCTTACATTTCACCAGCAGATCTCTAAAACACAGAGAGCTGGCGGTGGCTGCAAACCAGCGATCACCGGAACAGGCAAGTAGGGCCCTGACTCAGACTCTGGTATAAGCCGAGGGGGGCTTTTTCAGCACAAAAAAACTGAAAAGCTGAAAAATTCTACTTATACTCGAGTATATACAGTAGTCTTTTTCCTTCGAAAAAAAATTATCATTCTTCAACTTTATTGTGTTGAGGAACATGGGTGTTCTAACTAGTATCTTGAAGTTCAATTATTCACTAGGCAAGTGCAGAATATCAACCAATGTGTGCCCAAAAAAAACTAGAACCCTAGGTTTGAATCTTGTCCAGGACACAATGTTCATATGTTGGTCATAAACTAAAGGTTAGTTGCCGCTCTCTAAAACATTGTTGCTATAGCTAGTGATAGACTTTTTTCTCCTAAACAGAAGGAATTATAATGAAAAAAATGGAAATAAAAATTTCATGATATGGAAAATACAGAAAAACTATTTAAACAGTAGACTTCTACAAAAATAGATTAGACATTTGCATTTTATTTCTAGAAAAAGAAAAGAAATATTGTCAAATGTCTCCTAGAATGAAAGCAAAAAACATGTTGACAGTAGAACTTTTCTTTGTCAATTCTTCAGTGAGCAGAAGTATAAGCCAAAACATAATCCTTTCCTTTGTATATTAATTAAGAAGCCTTTTTGGAGCACAAAAAGGACAAAGTGCAGCAACTACACATCAGCCACAAAATAAAACCGCCGACAGAGGAAGTACTAAAGTCGGAAAGATGCAACATTAGTTACTTCCCAATAGCTTTTCAGACCGATATTGTTATGGCCCCAGTGCGGGGGGGGGGGGGGGGGGGGGTTTGGGGGGTGTCAAGTACAGTTCTATTTTCAATTTTAAAGTGTACATGTGAATGCTGCCTTATACATGCTTTTTACTGTATATACGTATTTCATACAAAATGTTTTCAAATGCTGTACAATGTACACAAGTATACTTTCAAAAATATACTGATTTGTGAGGCTTGTTTTGATTTTCAAATAATGTGTAGTTTAGAGTCTGGTAATTGGTGTGTTGCAGCACTAGTGTCCTAGATTCAATTCTGGGCACTCTCTGCAAGGAGTTTGTATGTTCTCCCTGTGTCTAATTGGGTTTCTTCCCACCTTCCAAATACATGCCAATAGGTTAATTGGTCTCCCCCAAAGAAGATTCTCTTATGTCAGTTACTCATGACTAAGACTGTGATATATGACTGTGTTAGGTACATATACGTGACTATCTAAGATGTGACTATCTAAGATCTGGATGTTAAGTGCTGCGTAATATGTCAGCGCTATATAAATACAAGATAATAATAATACTGACACAGACACACACACATATACATACACAAAAACAACTTAATATAAAGAATAATAATACATAAAGAACAGAAAGGAAGTACCTTTCCATGATACCACAGGGGGAGCATTTTTCTTATCAGGATCATCTTGAGGTGTCCTATCAACTTGGATTCCAGAGTCCTCCCTGCTAAGAGTCTCTTCATCATCTTCTTCGCTCACATCAGACCACTCCTGAAAGAGTACCCTACATTATTCTAGTCTTCATACTTACAACAAGTCACTTCCACATTCCAGAAAGAGTACAAGAATAAGTCTACAAAAAATATATCTAAATACAACAAATGGTGAACAGGATGTAAACCAAAAAAAACCTAGAGATCCATATTTGATTAGATAGTATTGTTCTAGCTGTACTTATGCGCAATCAGAATTCATATGATACATGCATTCACATTTACCTTCCCTCTCATTTCCTAGGTAAAGCGATGCGTAATATGTTGATGCTATATAAATACAAGATAATAGGTAGTGTGGCAAGTTGGGGACTTGCTCATGGGCTGCAGGGATCTAGGTTCAGAAGTAAGCGGCAGAAACACTGTCCTTGAACACACACTCAGGCATCCGTCTGTGGGCTTCATTGTCAGCGAGTTAAAAAAGGCAAAACAAACCTCCAAACAAAAATGCACAGCCCGGCTGGGCGACTAGCTTCATCACTCAGGTAGCTAACTCACTATATAGTACAGCACAGAACAGCAGCAATACAGTTTTGTACACACTGTACCTGGAGTGCTCAGTCCATGCTCTCAGCTTGTCTATGTCCCTCTGCCCACACCCACAGTCAGCTAGCCACTGACTTTTAAATCACATCCGACACCTGTGTGAGCAAATCCCAGACCTGGACCTGGTGGCCTAGGGACCCTCCCTTCTCTTCCCTTGGCCGGCTCCAGGGCCCTAAACCACGGCTCTCACTCTGAACCCTATCACAAACCAAATGCACTGTTTCCCTGGAGCCTCTATTGCAAATAGTACCTAAACCTAGGTGCAATATATGCACCATTAAGCACTTCCATGCAAATAATGGGACACCCTGTCACAGTAGCTTCTACAAAAGAACCCCTGTACTTGTAATCAAGTGAACCTAAGCACGGACATCAAATAATTTTTTTTATTTAAATGTGTGTGAATGTGCATATTCATTTCAAGTTCTTGTGGATAAGCATGTGTGAGTATAGTTAAAGGGCCCATTACTGGAGATTCCTAGCCAATAATGGGCGCAGTACAAGTGTATAAATGTATGTCAGACACATGTGTTTCGCTCGCAAAAATGTAGGACGTTTGCACTAACATGTGTCATTGCATGTTAGTGCAAACGCAGGACTAGTGTGAAAGGTTGCTAGAGCCCTAAAGCAGACACACAAAATGTTATGTCAGTGTGTTTCACTTATGTTCACTAGCCTTGACAACATTGCCATAATACTGGTGCTAAAAAGTAACCAAGAGATGCAATGTCAGCGTGCACAATTATAAATATTATACTGTATCATATTTGTATTACCAACAGATTATACCATGCTTCCACAACCAAGGATACATTTGTGGGTTTCTAGAGAACAAAGGCAAAATGCTACCCACAATGCAGTCAACCCCAATAGTAAAGTCGGCCATACACAGACCGATTTTTTGTTTGATTTTGGAAAGATCGACCGCAGCGCATGTTGGCGGTAATCGATGGTTCTGGAATCGTTCAGAAATCAATTCCCTAAGGTGGTGTGCAACGATCGATCATCAATTTTGCGATCCCATGTTACAATTGATTGTACAATGCTTGCAGAGGGGAATTGCAACGTGTATTGCTAGCTTGAGCGTAAACCTACAAATTATCCATACAGTTAACTGCATCCCCCACCACCAATTTTCCATGTATATGCAACTTTAACTTGAGTTTTATTAGTGATCTCAGGTCAGTGGGCAGCTTTAGGGCTGAGGTTGCATGATGACACATGGTTTATGATTGACATCATCTTTGATACTGTATTGTTCTTTAAACACCCAAAATTACGGCATTACATAATATTAAAAACCTATAGGAGCTTATGTCTAGTGTCACACAACAAACATCACAAATCTTACCGGGGTGTCTGCATCAGGACTTAACCCATAATCTTCACCTTCCCTTAAGTATTTTCCCCAATCAAAGGGCTCTTCTTTTTCTAAAATAGAAACAACAGCTAATAAGCTTTTATGCAGATTTCCAGGCCTGGTCCACCAGCAGTAAATCTAAATGTCACTTTCAAATCTGCAGTGAAACGTGTAAAGATAGCAAACCACGGGCCGATTCCTGCCCTTTTGGCGATCGACTGCCATGCACGTTGCTGCCGACAGATTAACCAGAATCCTCACACATGTCGGACGGCACAGTGATTCAACTTGTTGGTAAATTCATGGCCGATCACATTACTTTGGATAATGACTTGCATCCCCATCCAAAGTAATGTCCTGCACAGAAAGGGTGCCCGCCGAACCTTTGAGGCATCATCACGCTGCAGTGGTCCCTTATCTATCGAGGGAGAAACGGCCCATGTATGGAGACCTTAAGTGAAGATATACATGCACAGAGCGTCCAAATGGTCCTCCCACTTATGAATGATATTGCTTCAAGAAAGTTAGAAGTCAGGCTGCTGTTGATGCAATGCTGGAAAAATATCATCTTCACATGTCATTTTTTTATTTAAATTTCTTTATTGTCTATTAAAAGAATTTATTTCATCCAAACAAAAAAAAAATATTTACATGTCGAAGTACCTGTTTGTTTTTTTCTTGGTTTTTCGACATAATCATTACTGGATGGAGACTCAGATAGGCTCAGAAGAAGAGATAATATGGCATAGTGGGCATTAGTCTAGAAAAAGAACAAAATGTTATTGTAATGTAGTTTAGTTAACCTGCTGTACATTAAATTAGAGTAGAGATGCAACACAAGATAACAGAAAAAACCAATCCCAATCGGGTTTGCAATCTTAGATCATAACTATATATAAATCTTAAGGTGCCTCTTCACACTGGTCATGTTTGCCTTGCAGTACCAGAACACATATTGTGTTACCACAAAGTTCAGGGTCAGTGTGAGAGGGCCTCAATGTATACAGTGATTTTAATAATTAAACAAGCTCACTTTTGTCCCTTCAGTGTTCGCTAGAGGAAAGTTTAAAAACTCATCAGTCAGTCTCTTCCAGCTCTCTGCTTTCTTCAAATCAGAGTGAATAACAAACTTCTCGTGCATCCTGCCAAGGATAAGCATGATCAGTATGGATGAGTTTATAATGGTTATTGCAATTCATTATAAAATACAAGAATTTACCCATCTAAAGTCCGGTGAATCTGGTGACTGCTTACATCCATATACCGATGAAATCTAGAAGCAAGAACAAACATTTTCGTTTGGCAAACCATTTAAAAAGAACAATCCTGTAGAATATTATTGGTAAGTAGAGATGCTATAAAAATTTAGACTAGCTGACTTTGACAGTTCATTACAAAGCTCATTAACAAGATTTCATTACCAAATTTATTAAATAGATGTAGGAAAAGGTTGAACAAGTATTGCTCTAGCGGTTGGTCATTCTGCCTGTTAAAAAAATCCAAAAAATCAGGACTGCAAAAGTATTGCTCTAGCACAGGTGTGGAGCAATCTACGGCCCAGGGACCATATCCGGCCCTTTATTATTTTAATCTGGACCTTGGTATCAAGACACTCTGGCTCCCCCCCTGCTCATTCCCTGCAATAAATAAAGATAATGCCTAGAGGATAATTATAAAGGTCTCCTGTTAAGAGATTAACTATTCAAAGCCTCAAATATAATTTTTTCTCTTTTAACCTCCCTGGTAATCAGTATGATTATAACTTTTTTTTTAATCAATTAATCAACGTTTACATTTTCTACCCAGGCTGGGAAGACTTGGGATGGGGCGGCCCTACAGGTTCATTGTCCGGCCCCTCTGTCAAATTTAAAAAAGCATTGCAGCCCACGAGTCAAAAAGTCCCACCCCTGCTCTTGCACATGCAGTTTTTGCATAAATTAAGTTAGATTGAAGCTCCAGAGTTAATTTCTTCTCACGAAGGTCTAGGTTGAGGCTATCTCTATACTACAGTAAAAATTATTTGTGGCCCTGTTGTC
Organism: Ptychadena robeensis; assembly: GCA_036250615.1. Taxonomy (NCBI): domain Eukaryota; kingdom Metazoa; phylum Chordata; class Amphibia; order Anura; family Ptychadenidae; genus Ptychadena; species Ptychadena robeensis. Next base: position 71,200,975 of record CM070033.1, on the reverse strand, counting down.
CAGACTTTTTTTTTTGTAGACTTTGTGAGTAGTATGTGAGGCCTATTACATAGAGCAGAGAGTGTCCGACTCCTAACCACAAGCTGTGGTCTGCAAATCAATTCTCCGATCATCCATCCTGATCACTTCCTCTAACTCTTAGGCCTAGCCTTAACTGTGTTAAAATCCCTGTGCTTCACGGACAAATTAAACTAGTTGGTCCATTGATATTCTATGTACCCAATGCCCTTCAGTAGTGAGTTGCTTCAATGTCAACTGGGATCACTGTGTTGACACTGACTTGATGCAACATGTGTATAGACGCGTTGACACAACAATTGTAATGCACTGTACACATCACAAATTAGTAGAGAACACAACTTTCATATTTTGCCACATTTTTTCCCACAGGCTTGCATTGCGCGCCATTTTGACATCTTGGGGACAATGCATAAAAAAATTCTAAATGGAGACATGGTCTTAATTCCTCAATCCTCCTCCAGAACTCTGAACTCCAGATCCGACAAGCTCAGAGCTCTTTTTAACACTATATACGCTGAGTTGTTTACCGGCAATGCATGTGTTACCAGAAGTGTGAATGTGTGATGCTTTGTTTTGCCAGACTATTTTATTTACTGATAGAAGGGTAAAATGGCTCTTTTGATAGTAAAGGTTGCTGACCCCTGGTCTATACTCTGCACAGCATTATAGAAGGTGATGATGCAGTATGTAAAAATATAACAGTTTTACTTAAATCAGACATTAACGCAGAACTAAAGGCAGAAGATATAAGCTGTCTCCAGCATTAACACTGTAGGCATTGTTTTTTGGGGTTGAACATCTGTAAATATATAAATCTCTTTTAACTTGTTTTAAAAAGACTGAACTAAGGGCTTGTTTCCATTGTACGCCGGGACCCGTACGCTAAGCGTATACGCTAGCAGGGGTCCCGACGTATCTCCGACGTATCTCACAGACCTTTGCCTGCCGGCGGATGGTCTGTTTACACATCCACCGGTGTAAAGGCTGAACGTACTCGACTACGTTCAGCCTGACACCGGCGGATGAGCTCAGCGCAATGAAGACAGACCGTCCGCCGGCAGGCAAAGGTCTGTGAGATACGTCGGAGATACGTCGGGACCCCTGCTAGCGTATACGCTTAGCGTACGGGTCCCGGCGTACAATGGAAACAAAGCCTAAAAGGCTAGGGTGAACTATTTCACAGCGATAGGAGTGCTTACAATGACCAGTTGTGATAAAGTTTAGCAGGATTTAGGGTTTGTTAGGGCTAATTTCATACCTGTCAAGTTTTCCCTTACTTACTTACCTAACGGGAAAATGACAGGAAGTGATGTCACTTCCAGTATTTAGAACAAGGAAGTACAGAGGTGGAGTGATACTTTAGTGTTCCAAATTACCTCCTATGTAATAGCAGGCCAACGAAGGAGTGGGAGTTACTCTCCCTCCTAAATTCCCACCCCGCTTGTGCAGATCATGTTCGGGGGTGGGAACTTAAGAGGCAGGGAGTGTTACTCACAAGTTAAACCAATTTCAAAATTTATTGAAATCGGGATTTGGCCAGGAAAGTCATATAAAAACAAGATACTTGACATGTATGTAATTTACACAATTGTCCAGAAAAGAGCGGTTACAATTGCCAATCTCTCAGGAACTGCAACTCGCCGTGGTCCATTGCAGTTGCCCATAGAGAAAGAAAGATAATGGGTAGTTGCGCACAACCTTCAGCAGTGATTACACAGCTATAGTG
>CM070033.1:71174472-71199128 GCA_036250615.1 Ptychadena robeensis | reverse complement strand
GGGACTAAAATCTCCCGGGCGGGCCGCCCGGCCAATCTGCTCTGGGGAGAACACTGATTTAACCATTTGTTGTACTAGGTTGTGCGCCTCTGTCCTTGTTCTTATTTGCCCATAGCGAAAGGGCTAGTGTCCACTGCTGAATGAAGGCCTGCGCCGAAACATTCGACGAGAAGATTCCCTGCTGCCCGCAGGCAGTTTGCATCGGTGGGAGCGCGCCCTATTCTTGCACCAGGGGAGAGCCGCGGAAAATTAGCACCCTAACAGTTTCAGCCCGCAGTGCGTCCACAGAGGGGAAAAGGACATAGGGGGAAAAAAGCCCTGAGGTGGATGGTTGTCAGTGATTAATATTGGTCTGCCAACTGCCTGCACATATTGTGCACAGTTTGACACCAATCTAATGCAAAGCCCAAATAAACCCATCCACCAGTACCCTTGCCACAATGCTGCAGTTGCTACAGTCTTCATCCATAGATGCTCACAGGAAACTAAAGGTAGCCGCCATACATGGTACAATTCCTGTCCAATTCTCTAGCAGCCGATTGCAGCAAATCGGGGCCGAGTGGCCAAAAAAACGGACTGGAATCATACCATCTATGGCTACTTTTAGACACAGGCAGGATCAGATGGTAGGAAGCCGAAGAAAATAACATGAATACAAACAACACATACAATACAAAAAGAAAAAGTTGCTCCTTCCAAGAAGAAGTTGCAACTTCCAAGATCTAGAAGGGGCTCTTTCCCACTATGCGCCAGACATGTGCGTTTTCAGCAGCACTGCATTCTCGTCTACACTGTGTTTACATTACTAACTGAAGTCAGAAGCGCGCACACAAGCGCAGCCAGAATGCACACTGCAGTGTGTTTTACAAATAACTGCATCACATAACCCAGTGCATTCATGTGAATGGTAACACAGGCTCCCTGTGAAAATCTGTGTACCATGCGGATTGCGCGTCTTGTGTGTGTGTAGTGTGAAAGAGCCCGAAGTCTCCTGACATCCATAATACACTGTGATGGAGGGGCTCGGTGGTCAGGTCCTCTATCACACCTGAAGTTGGACCAGGCGTACTGCAGGGCCAGCTGGAAGTTCTTGTCATCCTCATCCTGCAGGCCGCTCAGCGCCGTCACCAGCTTCTTCACATCCTTCTCCTGCTCCTTCTCAAAGCGAGTCCAGTGCGCCATGTCACTTCCACAGCCCGGCAACCGTCACCACGCCATCCATTGGATACTAGCGGGCCAATCCTGACAAAGCTTCATGTTAACCCGCGAATTCCCGTCTCGGGAGCCGAGACATAAAGTGACGTGAAAGGGCACAGGAAGCGGAAGCGGCCATGTTGTTGTAGTCATAGATAGGGAAGTGTGGTAAGCTGGAGACTGAACTTTGGCGCCATCTGCTGGTGAATATGAGAAGTAACAATTACGAGCGAGACGCTGCTCCGCTCTGATCTCCTTCCAGGGTCGCCACTGTCATGTCCTATAAATTCGGCTACACGGGGGGAGGACGTCTCACCGAGAAGTGAGGGCATGGCACCACATGAGCGATGCAGTGATGGCTAGCATTTTTTTATGTAAAGCGTTCGGGAGCGATCTGGCGTAATTGGCGCCATAGAAAATGAATAGGGACGCATTCAAAAATCACGTCCATTCATGTCTATGGACACAACGTGACGTGATCGGCTTGATCGCGGGCCGCACTGCAGACGCGCCCAATCGAATCCGATCGTGTCTGTGGGGAAAAGCCCATTGAAATGCATGGGCGCGATTGACGCAATTCAAATCGCGGACGATCGCCAAAGTGGGACAAGCCCTTAGAATTGTGGCACGTCATCTGCAGACAGGAAGTGGGGGGGTGGAACAGGTCATCTTGCCGCACCTGATTCACTCTGGGCGTGGTTAAGATGAGACTCAGTTTTTATCAACCCCCATTCATATCTATGTTCGTCATTGGCCGCCACCCGCGGCCCACAATCCAAAACGTGGTGAGCAGCATTTTAGATCACGGGCCATGCCACTGCTGCGACCGATTGCGGACAATCATAGCTTTGGGGATGAGCCCATTCAAATACATGGGCGTGATCTCCACGCCGTGATTATAATGGCGGGAGAATATTATTATTCATTTATATAGCGCCAACATATTACGCAGCGCCGTACAATACATTAGAGTGGAGATGTAAACACACAATAACACACAGGTACAGGTATGACATAGGAGAAGTAGAGGACCCTGCCCGGATGGGCTTACAATCTAATAGAGAGATCGCTATAGTGGGGACAAGCTCTAACAATTTAGGTCAGTGGTACTCGACATTCTTATTGACACGACCCCGGAAGTGACATCACCAAGAGTTGTCACTTGTGGTTGGAGTAAGACAGTGTCGGTGTGGATTGTTACTTCCGCATTCCACTCCACTCCGGGCTTAGGGCACTATCAGGTGTAGGGGTACTGTCCACCACCAAATTTCCCACCTCGCTTATGCAAAGTAAAGTGCGTGGTGGGAAGTTAGGAGGCAGAGGATCGCCCCATAGTTAGGAGGTAGGGGGCGTTACTGTCCCTCCTAACATCCAACCCAGCTTGTGAGTATCAGTGCTGCTGCTTGTTAGCAACAGAATTGATGCTTCCAGTGAACTTGGTAAACCCCTGTGAAATGGTCATTCAACCCCCAAGGATGTCCTGACCCACAGGTTGAGAACCACTAAATTAGGTGATTATGATGACAGATATGGAGAACACCCATAGCATTCCCTATAGCAGGGGTTACCATCCTTTTTTGGTTTGCTAGTTACCTGTAAAATAGCCAAATCAAAATGATATATATAGATATACACCAAAATTTTTATATAGCATCAACATGCATGGCACATGTACCATTCTGTACATTTCTGGTCATCAGTATACGGGCACAGAGCAGTTAAACACCAAAAAGTATAAGGACACAAGAACCATTACATATCGCTGTTGTTTCACACATCAAGCAGTCAGTAAGAGGTTTTTGCTGTCACATTGCATTTATTGTACCCATACTCAGAGATGAGGTTACATTTTATTTTATTACGTTGGACTTCTGAGATATTTTCCTACCCTTACAACTGCATGCGCAGATAGCTGTACTTATTTGGGGTTACATGGTTAAGCCTCGGGTGTTAAGGTTAGGGTTAAGGTTTGGTTTATGGGGAGCCGTGCTTAGTAGTAGTGTAGTGTAGTCACCCTACCAAACCGGGACACTGGCCCCTTTAAGGAAAATTCCCATCAGCCCCCGTGGTCCCTGGAGTACATATGCGCTGCCCTGGACGGGAAGGGGCAGTCCAGAGGTGTGATTCCTGATGAGATGGCAGCAGCCGGGCACACTAGCGGTCTCCAGGAAAACAGCCCTCCACCGTCTATACCGGCGTGCAGGCAGCCGGTGAACCTAATAGCCTGCGCTACTTAGATCAGACCCAGTTGCAGTACGTGTGGCAGCTGTTGGGTTCAGCCCCCATACGCTGCTCAAGTGGGGTAGAGAGTCCCTTGTTATCCGGGCCTGACTGGTGGCAGGCAAGTGGCTCCTGGACACTCCCAGCGGGCCTCCAAGAAAGTCAAGGACTGTACTGGCTGGGAGGACCTGTAGCTGCAATCAGCTGAGTGACACGCTCGAACAAGAGTAAAAGGGGACTTGATCGCCCTGTTGGGATCGTGATCCGTTTGTAAGTGTTCCGTGAGTTGTTCTCTTGCAGTTACAAATAAAGTATTTGAAGCAGCACGTCCGCCTCTTGTCGTGTTTGATCCTGAATCTTACAGAAGCGGTTAGTTCAAGGGGTTGGGGGGGGGGCTTAGGGTTCAGGGCACCAGAGGCCTATAAGCATAACCCTGTTACCCAGAAAAAGCACAGCAATTGGAGCATGTGCAGTTGTAAGAATAGGAAAATCTCTCACAATATCAAAATGTGACACTTCCAGGTGCTTGAGCAATTTACTGCAATCTTCTTGCCAGGAGAGCGAAGACACTGACAAGAAGCCAAGGCGCAACCACCCACGGCCACTTGTGCTTCGGACCATAAGACACAGACACTCCCCCCCCCACCCCGGTTTCTGGTGGAAAGGGTGCGTTGTATGGTCCAAAAAATGGTACATACCATTTCAGCATATAGCCTAGTAAACTTATTTTTATTCAACAGGTAAAGTAGTCAAGAGGTAAAGCTTATCATTTTACAAATCCCCATGTCAGTAATGAATGAATTGTCAGGATATAGTCTTATGTGAACAGCAGTTACTTCTGAAAACAGTCAGTTCCTGTGTAAATCAGATAACAATATTTCAGACATCCTTTTTACAGACACCAGGATGTAAAATCAAACCTACTTAGTGTTGACTTAGGCAGAAGGAATGTATCAGACTCATTCTTTCACATAACTTCCTTGCCGGTATTATTCAACTCACCCTAAAAGTAAACCTCGCCCTTGATCTTTAGATTTGATTGTCCATTGTGCACGCTCACTCGAGAAATCGGCTGCAAATCTAATGCTTAAAAGCTAAATCCGGCTGAGAGATCGATCTAAGAAATAATGGACATGTCTGTAATTTCTTAGACCAATCCCATTACTTTGGATGGGTCCCCATCCAAATTAATGGGCGACACACAAATTGTGTTCTCCGATTCTCTGCAAAAATCAGCTGCAAAATCGGCAGCAAATCGAAATGTTTAGGGCCAGCTTAACTGATCTCCCACTATTTCATACAAATCTCTGTTCACTGTAAGCCTCTGCATGTGGACGTGGTATTATTTTTTATTCATTTATTAATCATTTTTTATTAATTAATTTGATATGGTATATTCAAGATGTTACTCGGCACTGGTTTGTATTATGCATTTATGGATGCTGCATATATTCTTGATTTAATCTTTTACTCTCAAGACTTTAAATCAAACAACATGTCACCTTTATTTGTTAATATTTTGTTAATATGAATATCAACAATATATATATATATATATATATATATATATATATATATATATATATTCTAGGCTGACATCTCTGGTTTTCATGTGCTTCTGTGTGTATATGACAATCTGGCATATCCTGGTGATCTGTAGAAGAAAAGGGTAAAAAAAAAAGCAATTTACAGCATACAAGATAAAGCATATATGATCTATCTTCCAAGTAAAAGATGGTATATCAATGGATAGTAATTCATAGAGCAAAGTGTTACCTACTTTTATCGGCAATAAAAACTTTTATCGGCACTTCAAAAAGATCTCGAATATAGTTCTGTAGCTACATAATCTTAAATATTTGAGATTCTGGGGAAAGTACCATGCATTGTTAAAGCAATATTCACATGTACAAATGCCGCTTTTTGCACAGAATATGAAAAGAATGATTTCTGTGTTGTTTCATAAGATTACACTGCAGCTGCAAGTTCACATTCTGCCACTAGATGTCACTGTGACAACACACATTGCTTTTGCAATACATCACATTACAAATGGACAGAAGATCTCAAATTTGCGAATTGACTTTCAAATATTTGGAGAATAATTTGAGAAATGTCGCAAATTTTAATATTGCCTATGCTGCTCATCACTTGTGTTACCATTACATTCATAGAATTAAAACTGACCTAATATAATTGCCCCAGCAATTGAAGAGCCCAGGGATAGCTGAGCATAAAGATTTGGAGTAGCTAAGGCTATTGGTAAACAATAGTATTGTTTAAGCTGGCCATACACCTTTAGATCTCTCTGTCAGATATCCTTTAGATCTACCAACAACTATGTTGCACCAGAATAGGGGACAAACCGCGGACGGGTGTTACGGTCACTTCACGCCAACGTATCCATAATACCACCAGCGTTTTTTAAGTGTAGACCCAGCCTACGTTATATTTCTTCACAACACAGAATGGTTAGGTAGCTATTTTAGTTATATTAAACCCTGAGAATTCAGTCTATAAAGAGCTTACCTCCATAATACACCCATGTTGTGTAATGCATGCATACACCCTTTGAATTCTAACAAGTGTTCCTTGGGTACAGCATTCTGCGCAGTGAAGTGTTGCAGAATAACAAGGTTTAGTAAGACTACCACTCTTCAATCATTGCTAAATCTATTACGAAGATGAAAGGAATCATAACTATTCATTGGGTAAAATTGGCAGCATATTTCACTGGCACACCCTGAGTGTTGATGTGAAGTAATGCATTTGTTTCATATTTAATACAGTGGATATAAAAAGTCAGGTTTCTGTGCTGTACAAATGAGACAAAGATAAATCATTTCAGAACTTTTTCCACCTTTAATGTGACCTATAAACTGTACCACTCAAATCAAATTGAATTGTTTTTTTGTGATGTACAGTATTGTATAATATAATGGCAAGATGAAAGCCTTTTCTTATGAAGAAAAACATCCAAGACAGGCTACATTTTGCAAAAACACATCTGAAGTCTCCCAAAAGCATATTGGAAAAGCTGTTGAGGTCTGATGAATCCAAGGTTGAACTTTTTGGCCAAAATTCCAAAAGGCGCAAATCAAATACTGCACATCACCAAAAGAACACAATACCCAGCATCATACTTTGGGGCTGTTTTTCTTCAGCTGGAACTGGGGCCTTAGGTAAGATAAAGGGAATTATGAACAGTTCCAAATACCAGTCAATATTGGCACAAAACCTTCAGGCTTCTTCTAGAAAGCTGAACATGATAAGGAACTTCATCTTTCAGCATGAGAACGACCCAAAATATACATCCAAACCAACAAAGGAATGGCTTCACCAGAAGAAGATTAAAGTTTTGGAATGGCCCAGCCAGAGCCCAGGCCTAAATCTGATTGAAAATCTGTGGGGTGATCTGAAGAGGGCTGTGCACTCGCAATCTGAATGTTTCTTCAAAGAAGAGTGGGCAAATCTTGCCAAGTCAAAATGTGCCATGCTGTAATGAGTGCTGTAATAACATCAAAAGGTGCCATGAGTGCTGTAATAACATCAAAAGGTGCTTCAACAAAGTATTAGTTTAAGCGTGTGTACTCTTACGCAACCATATTATTTATGTTTTATATTTTTTTCCCTCCACCTAAAAGTTTGTTCTTCAATTGAGTGGTACAGTTTATAGGTCACATTAACCATGGCAGCATACAGTGGGTTCCACTCTCTGCATTCCAATAATGTTACCAAATAAAAGAAAACAACCCCCTCCCTTCAACAGGAAGACTTCTACTGTTCCATTTGAGCTTATGATTAAAAGTGGTGCACTGATTTTCTCCCAGTGTGCAATGTATTTCCAATTGTATAATGCCCCAGAGAAAACTAAACTTCTGTCATTTTCCTTTCCAATAGCATATTCATGGCAGCAAATGTGTCGCCTCCCTGCTCTTGGTGATATTTACTAAGAATGTTGCAGTGGGACAGAGGGTTGTCTGTCTTACATTATGAAGTATAGAATTTCCTGTTTTGCTTTACTGCCCAGGCTCAGAGGTCTAATCTGTACCTCAACCGAAAAGCTGAATTCTATATTTACCACCAGCCTTACATAACGTACAGTTTCTTCTCCTGTACTGAAATGTGCACTTAGGTTAGGGCTCCACTATGCGCTGGCATCTGCTGATGTCAGCGCAAGTTCCTGTGGACGCAGATGGCCTGTGTCAACATTAAGCTGATGGAGGCTCAAGCTGGCCATACACCTTCAGATTTCTCTGTCAGATTTCCTTCAGATCAGATCAGATCTACCAACAACCATGTAGTATAGTGTCCTCCCTGATAGAATACATAGTGATTGGAAGGTGTAGAAAGGTCCTCATATTGCATGGTTTTGGTAAAACAAAATCTGATCTGAAGGAAATCTGACAGAGAAATCTGAAGGTGTATGGCCAGCTTTAGGCCGACGGATTGGGAGCTTTGTCAATGGGCGGCTTGTGCACTCAGTTAAAATCCCTGCGTTCAATGTAAGGATTTAATGGATAGTAGAGTCCTAGCATTACTGGGAGTTTTTTCTACTGCACACTGTGAGATTCTGAGTGTGTGCATTAGAAGCTACTGCAGGTCTGATAGTAGATACAGCCTTTACTTGTTTGGAGGACATCCAGCATCAACTATCCCTGCTCCTTTTTATTGATGTACATCTATATACCGTACTCTGCCTAAGAACACCCCCTCGTTCACACTGACAACTACCCATAATTGCATTTTAATATTTGCTTACTCTTCCTAAGGGCCAACCTGCAATTTGCATGTGTAGTAAGAAGGAGGCATGTGAAGCAACATGTGTAGCAAGGTTGAGACAGATGCGTTTACTGACACTACTCCCACAAATGAAGAAAATGTACTTTATTCATGTGTCAATCTTCCAATCATCTCTATCGCCTCATCCGTCAGTACATTATATTTTCAGATTTTTGTTTAATAGACCTTTATTAATGTTATATCAATAAGACACACAGAAAAATACATAATACATAGTTCCTGCAACCTGTAGCGGGGGAATAGAACAAAAAAAACTCAAATGTACAGTAAAACAATAAAACTGAAAAAAACAATAGGTCTTCTGTATACCATATCAATTATAGCAGCGAAGCTAGGGCCCCTTCAACTAGCCCTTAGGTGGTAGAGGGTGGGCAAGCAGCTGTATTCAAAAACTGGAAAGAAAAAAAAACACAGTGGTCCATTTGGGGGGGGGGGGGGGGGGGGGGGGGGGGGGGGGGCAACCAGAATGAGACAGTACAGGAGGAAACAGTAATGTATGGAGGGTCCCCAGGACAATGGACCGGCTGGTGTGGAAGGTGGAAGGTCTCAGGGGGCATCCTATGTGGTCCAATAAGTTCCTACCGTTGAAGGACAGAAAAGGGCAAGAAGAGAACAACAGAACATTGAAATTAAGGGGGCAGGGGGAAGGATATGTCGAGTGTGGGGGTCCCACTGCTCATAACTAGTGCCGATAGTGGTGTCCTGAACCGTGGTGTGGCCAAGGGCCCCAATTCTTTTTGTTTACGGAAGGCGTCCATGTAGTCATCAGCCTCGGCAGTCAGTTGTTCTAAATGCTCAATGGACGCCAGTTCTCACAGCCATTCAGAGATAAAAAGAGGAGTGGTTGGAGCCAGTGCCTGAGGATCAACGTGCGGGCCACAATCAAGAAAAAACAAAGTGTATCTTTCTTGATAGAACTTTAACTTGAGTGTGCCTGGGAGCATAGACAATAGGGCAATAGCAGGTGTATTGGATATGGACGAGGAATGCATAGTATTGTAGATGCAGAAAATATTTCCAGATTTTTAAAGTTTTACTTATTCTTCACTCATAATAAAGCTTTAAAAATAGTACTTTAAAAATAAGTAAGCATCGTATTCAATAAGATATAGAAGAGAGTGCCAAGTATATTAACCCAATAAAAACCAAATGTAACCAACATTATAAGTATTGCTGACTGAAATGTACATGGGCAGTTTGAGTCAATAAACTCTATAAATGGATTTCATTTACATGGATGAGTCATTCAAATATATTCATCTGAAAGAAGACAGTTTAAAAAGTGACAAGGGAATAAATAACTTATGATGCAGAATTTCCATCTGGTAAATAGTATAGGCTGCAGGCTCATTCTTTACATGTTCATGCCAGATGTTCTGGTTCATGTGATATCAAGCTAGAGCAAAGGCTAATAAAATGTGTATGAAATTCAATACATATAATGCCCCCAGGATTATTAAATGGAAATGTTTTGTTTTGGCACAACAAAAGGTCTGTAGACCATGTTCACATCAGGAACCCTAAAATATGAGATCATTGGCAGATTGCCTGCCTTTTGGAGGACTGTGACATACATCTGCCATGTATTGGAGCAGTAAATTCTCTATTTCGAAACATACATGTTCTAGAAATAGCAGTGAAATCACACATTGAATGTCAGTGCAGTTAGTGTTATAGCTGGTTCTTGCACAATTGTTCCAGTTCCTCTCCAGCACATTAACACAAATGCCCTTCGGAATGAATTCTTGTGCCCCACTGGGGACAATGTAATGGGCAAACTAAGGCCCAGGGGGCTCAAACCGTCCCTTTAAGCTGGCCACACATGAGTAGATTCCCGTGCAATCGACCAGCGATCAATTACAGCGTGGTGACGTCACCACGCTGTGATTGATCGCCAATCAATCGGACAGTAATCAGTGTGCACCACATGGGCACATCAATTACTGTACGCTCACAGCCTCAGAAGCAGACAGCTTCTTTAGCTGGGGAGAGCACTCCGTCTGCAGCCAGCCCCCCTCCTTCTCCTCTGTCAGAGCTCGGTCCGGGCTGGCCACGCCCCCTTCACACACACAGACGCTAGCTGTCAGCTGAGCTAGCTGTGCGGCTCTACATTACATTGGATGGGGACGTCCTTACTCAATGCAATGGATTTCGACCAAGGTTTTCCAACATGTTCCTTCGAATCGTGGATGGCTCAGATGAAGTAACAGATTAGAGGAACATCGGGTGCAGTGGCTAGCTTAAGTCTTTTAATTTGGCCCTATGTGACCTTGGTGTAAAGATGGTCTAGCTCCCTTTCGCTCATTCGTTGGAATAAGTTGATGGTATTTCGGGTCTTCTAATAGCAATAGTTTACCTGCAATATAATTTTTACTATCAAAAGCCTCAATTTATTAATATTGTTTTAAATATATTTGCTTTTTTTTATTTCCTAAGGATACCTATACTGGGCAGCCCTTGCAGGCTCTTGCTCTGGCCCTGTAAAATTTAAAAACAAAACATGGCCCACAAGTCAAAAAGTTTGTCCACCCCTGCCCTAGCCTTTAGATTTTATTTCTTATTTATTAATATTTATCTATTTATATTTATTTTGTTATTTGATTCTCTTTATTGTGTTCTTCAGTATCAAATAGAAAATAAACTAGGAGAACCAAAAACAAATTGTTTTTCATTGCAAATGTATTTGGTCATTACTTACTGACATAACAAATAGACCTGTATTTATCAATTATATTTGTTTATCTATAGCAAGACATTATAGCTTTATAGATTATAATATATATGAAATGTATTATATTTCTATAGAGTATAATAAGGTTTAAATACAGTAGGTGGAGAAAGGTTTAATTTAGAAATATTTAGTTTTAAGCAAAATAGGAGCTCCAACACATAAAAATATGGGTATATATTTTTACAATGTACAATAATTGTGGCACCCAATTAACAGGGACTGCATTTCTGGTTCACAGTGGGGACTTTACACCGAATGTTTAAAGTACAAACAAAATAAATAAGTTTGTATATTTAACATCATAATAGTTTAATATCACCTTAATTTGGTACTGTATTGATAGTAATCAAGGCTAAGCACACTGGACCAAGTGCCTGTTGGAGAACGTGGAGCCCAGCATTGCATATCCCACAGACACATAAATTGATGCCCCAATTTTATAATTGTCTGGGATATGCAGTTCTCCCCCATTCCCCAACAAGGACTTTGGCCTCCTATGCCTAATTTTCATTGCCGTGATTGCAGTACCAAATTAAAGTGATTGCCTTATTTATCTTTATTACTATTTTGATGTTAAATATACAAACAAAGACATTTCTCATGGCTTTGGGGATATATGGAAGATGAAAATTACTATGTTGAGGACAAATATGTAATACGATTTACAATACAGAGGACGAATCCAACCTCCTATAGTGGCAACCTTTGAAGGCGTATTATAAAGGGACTTTAAAAAGTCACAAGAGTATTGTCCGTTGTAAGCAGACATAAACATAATTTTTTTTTATAAAGCACTCCATGAAAAAGAAAATTCAATACATACAGTATTCGTTAAATTTCTTATCACATAATTATCCTGTATTAACAATCTCGAATTCAGGATAATCACAGGTTTACATTCACAGGTTTACATTAATCTGGAGAGAGATGTAGTTCATATTAATTGGTTTGATCTTTGCATGTATAGCATACCGTAATTAGATATGAATGTAGTATTATTGTTAAGGCTACCTTAGTGCGATGCTTTAGTTTCCGGCCCACCTGGGAATGGGGCGCGGGAGGGGGGGTTAGGCAGTGAGTGAAGCAAGGGGGACAAGAGAGGAGCCCAGTGCCTCTGCCCCGTTCCCCGGAAAACAAACAAAGTCAAAACTTACAGCATGTGATAACATGTCATCTTCACTCAATACACACAGATTAATGCAAACCTGAGGGATCCCGACAATTTTTGTTACTACCGTGGGAACCTCCCACTGAAAGATACCATTGTATAATAAACCTCAACAATACAGGCCCCGAACATATTCAGCGGACATGAATAACTGTTGTCTACAACAAAAAAACAATGTAAAAAATGAAAAAAAGGAATGAGAAAGAAGAAGGGGAATATTTATAAGGCATATCTCAGTACTGTAATGTATTCATATTTTGTTTAAACTACTTGTAAATAAATCAGACAAAACTTTGAGTTTTAACAAATGAAGTGTAATGAGTAATTCGTTGTTCATTGCTGCTGTTCAAAGTCCCTTCTATTTACAAGGAATGAAGTCCCTGGTAATTGGGTACCACAAATATTGTGCTTACTGGTTTTAAGGTTAGTCATTCTCTTCCTGGCCCAGTTTAGTACATTCCCTGCTTTTTGCATAAAATGTAGCAGCAAATGTCTGCAAATTATTATTATTATTATTATTATTATTATTATTCCTTAACGCACCCATACGCCTTACAGTCTTTCCATACAATTTCTGTACAATCAAATTTTGTTCTACCAAAACCATGTAATATGAGGAGCTTTCTAATCCTTCCAATAACTATGTATTCAATCAGGGAGGCCGCTATCCTACAAAGCTGTTGGTACATCTAATGGAGATTGTATGGATCGATCTTAAGGTGTATGGGGGGCTTTAGTACTATTTCTGGAGGAATATAGACAACCATTCTAAAGCATGCACTGTATATTCTGCATGTAAGAATTGAGATCCTTTCCTATACAGCAGCTGGCCAGTAAAGACAAAACGAGGCTATGACCTAGTTTTTCCTCTTGTCTGCTGTGTCTGTATGGTAGCCACAGCCTCAGGGTAATACTGTCTGTGTAGGTCTCTCCTTCAATACTTCGTTCCCTGTGAAATAAACATTTCTGCATGATTATAACAACGTAATGAGTTGCATTTTCCTTATATGTTTTGTCTTACTAATTCTAGGATTCGCAAATCTTATTTGTAGCCACACTTTAAGGTGGGTTTACACATGTAGATTTTTTCGTTTAATCAATGAAGAACGAATGATTTTATGGTTGATTGAACAAAAATCTAGAATGGCCAATTTGTTCGATGGATAAATTTTGTTCGACCCCGAACAAAAAAATGTTCAAAAGTTCATCGAATATGTTGGTAATTTTTTATCTGTCTTAATTCCGAATGTATTTCCATTCGATATCGGGATGGACGAACGATAAATGGACGAACGATAAATGGACGAACGATGTTCGACAACGACATCGAACAAAACATCTTATTGGCAGTTGATTGAAAAAAAATCTACAAGTGTAAACCCACCTTTACAGTACAATAAACTCCCTATTATCCAGCACCCCCTAGCAATAAGGATACATGTGGTTTCTCGTTGCTTGAGATATAATATTTATTTAGATGATACCAAGCTTGTAGCACTACAAGTCTCAATAAAAAATATATAAATTATAAAATGTTTACCTCTCTATAAGAAGAAACACAAAAGCAATGAAGTACAGCATTTACCCAACACAGTTTGCCAAGGTGACACAACTGGCTTGTCTTTAGACAAACGTGAGATACAACTAAAATTTTAGCTTTGACTTACAACCAAAGTCATTACTTACAATGGTGGAGGCCAAAATTTTCACAGTTGTAAACAATGAACCGGGGTGTCAGATAATCATTTGTAAGCTGCACTCTGAGCCCAGATAGATGTTTGAGGAAAAATTCCCACAATAGCTAAAAACAGAAAGAAGGAAGCAAGAAAAAGTGAAGAAAGCCATCACAGTTGAAAACAAGAACGAAATTGTGAAGAAACATGAGCCAGATCTCACTAATAAATACCGCTCCACCCACTGTCCTGAAGTAGGATTTCTCTTTTGGGATTTGTAAAGGATTGTAGCATGTAAATAACTTCTGTTTTAAGAAGGCTTTACTGTGCTATCCTCTACTTCTGAAAACCAAAGATGTCAACTTTCATGGGGACTACAAATTTTTGTTTCTGGTAGGCTAGGAGTATTTTATCTTTTTGGTGAGAACACCTTATTGGTTTATTTGGTAAATTACACATATTATTTTTATTATGACAAGGTCCTTGCTTTGGGAGGATCAGAATGCATTATAGGGATCTTCATTATTTCTTATTAGAAACACTTGGGAACAAATTAAGTTGGTAAGTCAAGGGTCCATCTGTACATATCCCTGACAGCTATATACTGTACAATGCTTTGGCAATGTGTTAAGCCCCCCCATACACGTTTCTGCCGATCGACAATGCGTGATCGTCATCACTCGTGGTCAATCGGGTCACCCTTTGTGTCTAAACTACATGTATCAGAGCAAAATTATTTTTTTTAAATGTTCCCACAACCCTTCTCAACATCTCCAGCAATTTTGTTGATGATACCATTTTCAGAGGCTTTGCAATCAGCTCACAAATTCAGCTAGGTGAAAAATTACTCTACCAGTAATATTAAAGTATGCTATTTTTAAAGTGCAAATTGTCATTTGCAAGAGCTAAGCATAGATACATGGAGATTTATCTATGCTTTATGACTCTGTTATTCTGCACCTTGTAAAAACCACAACAGAGTACACTGGTTTCGGTTTTTAGGTCGTGTAGATCAGGAAGTTACGCTCTTCTTTTCTCAGAAGCAGTCTAAATCAGTTATTTTGTGTAGATATTTCCACTCTAATGTATTGTACAGCGCTCCGTAATATGTTGGCGCTATATAAATAAATGATAATATTAATTTCATGATGACAAAGTGTTATTTGACTTTTAAATAGAGATATTCAAGATCTATTGCTTACATACACTATAAGGTAAAAATGCCAAAAATGATTGGTATACACCTCTTAATCATTGCATTAACCTTAGCACAGCAAGGGCTTGTTTCCACTACAGCGGTCAGATGCGGATGGATGCGGCTCTAACCACTTGGCTGCGTCCGACCGCAACGCATGCAGTTTTGCACTGACACTGGCCCATGTATTTGATATGATTGCGGTTGGACGCGGACGCACGGTTCTATCCGCCTGCATCCGCGGCCGACCTCTTCAGTGGAAACAAGCCTTAACTGTTCACAGGAACATCAGACAAAGAGTTTACATGGCATGGCATGGCATGACATCTCCACGTGTAGTGCCAAGCTTGAGGCTTTAAGTTGGAGCTGCTTTATATAAAAAAGCACACAACTTAATCTAAAAATCGATTCCCTGACTGAATAACTAAATATATTTTTTCTGTATGTATGTATCTTGCTACTAGTTTTCTGTTATCTGTCATAAAAATAAAATATACATTTATGATTGTCGTTAGGTAGTGTCATTTCAAAACTGGATTAGCAGAATTAACAAGCCATGTGCCATGTAATATAGACCTCGTATGTGCTTGCAGTTTAGGTTCAGAGGAAAACTGTAATAATTGAATGCCCTGGCTAAGCTTTCCTAGTGCTTTGTGTCATTGACCTGGAAAGAGTATTACAATAGACTTGTTTGGAAGATGATAAAGTTTTGCGTTTAGAAGTTTTGTTTTAGCATCACTCTATATGCAGGTATTATCCTTCCTGGCCGTACAGGGGGGTGACAGTATCTGTTTCAACAGCAACAGCAGTTTTTGAATTTCCCACCCCTTCCCTTTGACGTCCACACACCATGATATCTCCCCGCATTGGAAAGAAGAGATAGAAGCCAGGGACACCAGAGAGACCTGAAGGTGAGAACGGTTCTGTTTCTCTGTGGCTGTCCCAATGCCAGATCAAGCTGACTGCTTTTGGCAAATTTTTTGGGGTGACCACCCAGGAGGATAAAGTAAATGTGTAGTTAAAAAATTAACATAAACATATTACTTGTAAGCTATTATCATTGTTAAAAAACTTCACAATCCTAAAAATAAAATACCCGAACCTGTGCCTCCATCTTCGGTGCTGGCATCCTAATTCTCTTCCCTCTACTTTCTTTCAGAGGAATGAATTGGGATATTTGGCTGCCCCAAAATCTTGCAAGACTTGGGAAAGGAATGTCACTAAAGGTAGCCATACTCTGGCCAACTTTTGCACGATCACTGCTTGATCAATTTTGTATAATAGTAAAAAATAATAGTAGGACAGCCCTCTGTCCCTAGTGTGTGTATGTGCAGTCACATTTAAGGTTTAAGTGTTGACGGTTCTTGAGGATGCATAGATACAAGATGCTGGACAGCAAGGACTATACCATTCACAAGGGGTGGGAGAGGGAGCCCAAGACTATGGTGCAGCTGTCACATTGATATTGCAGCTGTGGTTTTTGAGGAAGATTAGAGTGCTTCAGCCATTGTATCCAAACAAAATAGCTGTGTTTGGAAAGCTTGGTGCTTTGGTGTCACCCCCCCCCCCCCCCCAATAGTGCATAATAATGAAATAGTGCAACCTGGTACCCCCCTAGTGATGCAACTGGGTCAACAGAATAATAGATTATAATCTGGTTAAAAAACATGCAAACTTCAAAACATGCATTGGCGCATAAGGGGTTATTTTTTGTAAACATTAACACAATATCACCAAAAACCATTACCTTGTTGCCACTATTATCTACATAAAAATCCCCGTTTTCTGAAACAAGCCAGCTGACACTATAGCAACCAATGAACTCACTCATGCATATTTACTACAGATCAAAGGACGGTGCACCTCTTCTCCTGTCCTGCCTGCAACCAGCCATATCACTATTTTATTATGAAATCTCTATATTTTTTTGTATACCTTTATTTCTTTTATCTAAAATGTTGATTATGATTGTAGCAACTACCAAAAGCCTATAGTATCTGGCTTGCTGAGAATGCAGCAAATGAATTACTTAGTTTTACTATCTGTATTGCCACCTTGCTAGCATTTTATGTGGTTTAAAATGATAAACCTGACCTTTAAAATAATCTTTTGTACACCAAGCATCATAAATAATAAAGCTCAGATGCATCTGCTCACACAAGACATGCCTTGTTGTATACATAAAATAGTACAAAAAATGAAATTATTCCTGTCTGGTTAAATCATTGTCAGTAGGACAAGAGGAGAGATCTTACTGCTATATGGGTCTCCTCATTTCAGGATCATTTAAAAATAATATTTTTTCTCCAAAAATTGATTAATCAAAAGTGTGTGATTGTCTTTATAAGCATAACACTGCTTTAGGCATAGAAACACAACAAAATTACAAAGTTAATTACCCAATGTTATCTGCAAAACAATGCAGAGTACAACAAAATAAACAGGAGAGCTATTTGTAGGCACAAGCAATGAAGTTATTGCATACGGCTGGTAAAAAGCAGGGTGGGAAGTTAGAAGCGAGAGAAATAGATTGAAAAAGATTGTGCAAATGATGTGCGGGGTGGGAAATTATAAGGGAAGGGACATTACACTTACCTGATCGTGCTGGAAGTCATGTCGTGGAATGTCACTGCTGCGTTTCTAATATCAAAAGTGATGCTTTGTGATGTCACTTCCGGGGTTGCGGATCTTAAAAGGTTGAGAACCAATGATATAAAGCATAGGTATAGATAAGACTATGATTTGTATACCAATCAATACATAAATATATTAAAAAAAGATTCTTGGCCAGATATTTAAGTCAGGAATTATTACTTAAAACTTCCAAATACTTTTTTTGCCTGTTTTATGAGTGGTCACATGACCACTATCGCAGCAATGTATGCAGGGTGTAGAGCACCTACCATTCATGTTGCCTGGGGATTGGTAAATCAGAGAGAGGCACATTGAAGGAGCTTTAAACTGCCCAGTAATGCTGCCATTTGATGTGACAGCTTGCACAGACTATTCTAAAGGCCCCATACACGGGTCGGATTCCAGCCGGATTCCGGGCCGATCGATTCCGGGCGCGTGCACGCGAAACGATCGTGCCGGAATCGTGTGCAGCCCACCTTGTCCGATCGATCACGTCCGATTGATCAGGGGCTCAGAATCGGATCCGACAGAGAACCAACATGTTGGTCTTTTTGATCCGATTCTGCACAGATCAGGGGGAGTTGCCATTTGTGAGGTGGACAATCGGACACGGAATCGTCCCGGAATCCATTGGACAAGGTGGTATGCAGCGATCGGATACTCTTAATTGGCCGATCGATCACACCTGCGATTCCCGGCAGAATCGCCGGAATCGATTGGATAGGTGATCGAGCGGCCATGGAATCCGATAATAAGACCAGCACCTGACTTCCAGTTACTTTCCCTTTATTTTACCAAGAAAATCTCAATCCAGACAAAATGTTACACAAGGAATGCCTCCGCCTGTTGTAAAATATGCTAGTGGGAAAATGCAGTCGCCAAAGAAAAATCCTTTTTAGCTCTGTGTTTATACAATCACAAAATGGAAAGGCAGGGTGCACACTGATCTAGCACTAAAATGCAGTGCTTAATGGTTGTAACCCAACAATGCCCAGTGCCTGCTGTAATGATGAAGAACTTATATCTAATCCAAATACTTTCTGTTCCAGACATGCTTCAGTAGTTGTGCAATATCTGATTAGCCCTATTTACTAAACATAAAGAAGAGATAAGGATGTCCTAGAAGAATCTTTGGGGGGGGGGGGCATTACTTTAATGTCACTCAACACAACTAGCAGTGAAGAAAAAGTTACCAAAGTAAAAAAAGTCTGGCGTTGTGATTGTGCCCCTAGCAGATCGCCAGGCCAGTGCCTGGCAGTTTCTGCCTAAAGGGAGGCTTAAGGTAGCCTTTCAGGAGTTGATGAAAGGCCATCTTGTGTTTCTAGGCCAGGTGGGTAACCTTTTTGACTTGTGGGCCACATAAGCTTCTTAAATTTGATAAAGAGGCCTGACCAAGAGACTTTAATGGGCAACCGGCCATAGAAGTGCCAATTCCATGCAACAACGGCCTGACTTATGATGGCTGTGATATGTAATAGGCGACGTGTGACAGGGACGTTATCTTTCAGAATCTCCTGCACTTAAAGTCAAATGCTCATTCATTGCAACGAGCAGAGATAATTCCTAGAGACTGTCTGTTATCACCACGAGGATGCACCCAGAGTGTTATGATCACGTCACTGCAAGGCAAGTTTGGACACCTCTAGGCATTATGTACACTCATTGCAGAGAACAAGCAGAGGGGAGCATATTTTCAACAATGTGACAATGGGCTGGAAAAAAAGCTAAACGATCCGGACCCCAGGCCTTAGTTTGCCCACCCCTGTTTTAGGCATAGAAACACAACACAATTATTTGTGTTTACAACCAAGTTAATTACCCAAAGTAATCTGCAAAACAATGCTGAGTACACCAAAATAAATGGGAGAGCTATTTGTAAGCACAACCAATGAAATTATTGCATACAGCAATACATTTATTCAAAGCTCTAGATAAGACAATGCTTTGTATACCTATCAAAATATAAATACATTCAAAAGAATCTTGGCCAGATATTAAAGTCAAGAATTATTACTAAAAACTTCCAAATCCTTTTTTCACCTGTTTCATGCCTAATGGCTTTTTTTGCCTGGTCGTGGTGATCGATTGTTCAGGAATCGAACATGTCCATTCGTTCTTCATTATTGATCCGGCTCGAAGAAAGCTCGATCAAACAGGGAAACAACATGTTGGTTAATCCCTATCCAATTGCCATTACTTTAGATGGGTGCCATTACTTTGGACCCCAAGATCTGAATGGGAATCGATTGCACAAAGTGGTGCATATCACTTCGCCATTCCAGTGCAGCGTGGTAACATCATCACGCTATGCTTGAGCATTAATCGATCAAGTGTGTAACGACCAGTGCATGGGCATGCTTATGGTTCAGGCATTCTCGGATTAATTGAGCACCCCAAGACCCTCCACCGAGGAGGAATATAACTCTTTCCCACTACATCCAAAAGAAAAAAAAATGTTGCCTTCCTTTAAAAACACTCTGTTCAATAAAGTTTAAATTATTTTAAAATATTTAATAGTTCCCCAAAAAAAAAACTGTTGGTACACTTTTTTGGCCGGTCTCTAATGACACTTCCTTTGACCCTTTTAATTTTAAACATCTTATTGTTACAGCATCTTACAGCACGATCAAATTACAAACACTAAAAAAATTATAATACATGTGAAAATACAAATTTCTATAGGATGTAATTATTTCCTGATGTTTGTAAAAAAGACCTCTGGGACCCTGTACCCTAAAAGTTATACTCAGAATTCATGACTGCACCTGATAAATATCCAACGTCAATAATTAGTTCTACAACATCCTGACTGATGAGTCTTCTGTAAGGAATGATTTAAAGTACGTTCGTAAGTTTGAAATGAACACATTAGTCTGTAAGCCACCATATATATGAATATTTAGGTATCTGAGACACCTAAGATATTCTGAGCACCATGTTCCTCCTATGATGAAGAGGTGAGGACAATAGTCACCTGCTAGGTCCAGAGTGTCATGTGCCTGCTCTGATAAAGAAGTAAGGTCCTCAGATAGTCATCCGCTAGGTTCAGAGCGCCAGGTTCCTACTCTGATGAAGAGATGGGGACCTCAGATAGTCACCCGCTAGGTTCAAGTGCCATGTTCCTACTCTGACAAAGACGTGAGGACCTCATATTGTCAACCACTAGGTTCAGAGTGACATGTTCCTACTCTGATGAAGAGGTGAGGACCTCAGATAGTCACTTGCTAGGTTCAGAGTGCCCTGTTCCTACTCTGATGAAGAGATGAGGACCTCAGATAGTCAACCGCGATGTTCAGAGTGACACAGTCCTACTCTGATAAAGAGGTGGGGATCTTAGAAAGACAACCTGTAGGTTCAGTGTGCCATGTTCCTACAATGACAGCGAGGATGTCAGGTGTCATCTATCTCAGCTTTGTAAGACAGAATCTGCATGGCCTCCCCACAAGCCTCCTCAACCCTTCGAACCTGCTCTCTGCTCAGTCTCTCCCTCCAAGCATTTACTGCTTCCCTGGCATTGCGGGCAGATACCAGGAATGGTCTATCAGAGGAGTAGCTGCTTCCCCGTGTCATATTTATCACAAAGTCATCTAGATCGGGCACAGCTGGCAGCCCAGTAAAGCGCAGAAGGCGATTGAGTTCCTTGTTTGGAGACAGTACCAAGTCTTCATAGCGGATCTTGAGGTAGCGCTGGCGCAACCAGGATGGGCTATGCCCCCTCACCAGAAGAAGATCACGCAGCCAGTCTTGGCAGATGACCTCTAGGGAACCGCTAAGCAGGAAGTCTGTACCCCCGCGGTGCAGCTGTTGTTGCTGCTGCGCTCTGCTGGCTGGATCAACCCCCCGCAGCCGGCTCCGCAACACCTGCAGGCTTTCCCGCAGCAGGGAGCGCTTAGACCGCAGTCTTGAGTTCTGGATTGCTCGCGGATCCCGGAATAGCTGCACTACCTTCAGGTTGAGCTCCGGATCCCGCAATAAGGGCAACATCGCTGACAATTCCATAAGTCGCACATCTTTTATCACCACAACCGGGTAGCGACGGCACTCTTTCTCCAGGTCCTTCAGAGGCCGGGCTGGACACCGTTGCTCGCAGTCCCTGGGCTCGATCAGACCCACCCTGTCACGGGACCCTCCAGCTGTAGAAGCTGGGTCGTACCCTGTGGAACACATAGGGGCACTGCAGATCACTTTGTTATTCTTCCAACCAAAGAGCCCTGTGGTGGTCAGGTTATCCCCAGCGTAGAGTCGCAAAGCAGAAAAATCGCAGAGAAATAATGAGCGAAGCAAGTCCCGAAGTGCCCCCTGAAGGCTCTCCGCGTCCCCCGGGTACAGCGATTGCCACATGTGCCAGGCTGGCTCATACAGGTAGAAGACCCCCGGGTGCTGGTTAAAGAGCTCACCCAAGAAAGAAGAACCACTCCGCCAGGTAGCATGGAGATACACGTGTGTCCTAGGCTGGGGGGAGCCCACCGCAACCTCATCAGTTTCATCCTCCCACACAGAGGTGTCCAGTGACGGGCACAGCCGCCGAGGTGCCCAGCCGTTGTCATACTCCTGGCCAGCCCGGGTCCTCTTGGTAAACCACCAACCATCATGTACCATGAGAGAGAGCAGGAACAACATGAACGCCGCATAGAGTAGCAGCAGCAGCCACAGTCTCCGGGGCCGCCTCTTCTTCATCGTAGCGATCAGTGTGGAGGCTGCATGGTGCCCGCTATTAGCGCCGATCACCCATCTCATGTGTTGTCTTCTCTCCGCTCCTTCCTCGGGACACGCCCAGGGGCGGGGCCTGCGGCTGGCTCTGGTATCCTGTGCGCGTTCTATCACCTATCTGTGGTGTCTTCTCTGTGCATCTTCTTAGGGATACGCCCAGAGGCGGGGCCTGTGTCTCATTCTGTGTCTACTATGACCCATCTTGTGTTATCTCCGCTGCTTCTTCTACGAAACACGCCTAGGGGTGGGGCCTGCGGCTGGCTCTGGTATCCTGTGCGAGATCTATCACCCATCTCCTGTGTTGTCTTTTCTAGGATACTTCCTCGGGACACGCCCGTGGGCGGTGCCTGTGTCTTGTATTATGGAAGCGTTCGGCGCTTAGCGCAGATCACGTCTGTGTATTATCCGCTAATCGGGTTACTGCCATGTCTGTTCTTCAGCTTCATCACATTCTAGCACGGGAAATGAAACCACTCGGGGCTGAGGCAATGTGTACAGGAGAAGTGCTGCGACCTCAATGTAACGTTCTGTATGTCAGGAAATTCCTGCACACTTGTAAAACTCTCACAGGACTAGAACTCAACACTGTGTCACTGGGTCACATGTGGTTCAAGGGATTCTGCCACCTACATAGGAAATGTGTCACTGGGTCACATGTGGTTCAAGGGATTCTGCCACCAACATAGGAAATGTGTGACTGGGTCACATGTGGTTCAAGGGATTCTGCCACCTACATAGGAAATGTGTGACTGGGTCACATGTGGTTCAAGGGATTCTGCCACCTACATAGGGAATGTGTGACTGGGTCACATGGGGTTCAAGGGATTCTGCCACCTACATAGGTGGGCGATATGGGTACGCATAGGCCGCCTTGCCCATAACGCCCCCTGCGGTTGCTGGGGCGCTGTAGTGTAGACCCAGCCTTATTTCTTTTTGTTCATTGCTGTCAATGGACCAAAAAACGCACCAAAACTGCATCCGATACGCATCCATTGACGGGCGTGGTGTAGTGCTGCTTGCAAAAGCGCAGTAAACCACGTATTTTTTACTGCGCCACACCCAAATTGCAGCAGTGGACACAGGCTTATTGGGTGTAATGGGAACAGTTAAGGCATGGCTAAAAATGTGCTGCATCTGCTCCCAAACTGCTGAAGTGGAGCCTCAAGGTTAGGGGGTTCTGAGGGTTAAAGTTAGGGGATTGGGGAGGTTAGACTAACTTTAACCCTCCAAACCCCTAAATGTAATCCCCAACCTCTAAAACTCACCCTTACAACCAAACACCCCCCAACCCCTAACCTTGACAGCCGAAATTCATAAGACTAACCCTGTAATTCTGAAAAACTCGGCCTATCTGCGCATTTGTAAGGTAGGAAAATATCTCAAAACACAGGCATGCACATGCAGGGACAAGGGACACTGGTGCAGGACAGGCATCACTGGAGGATAGCCACACATGCCCGCCTTCATCCAGCGATGCGGTAAGTCATCCTGGGTGTAGCCTGTAGTTACCACTTTTGGTAATGAAAATCTACCCTGAGTCATGCTAGGGATTACTTTCAGGGACTGTTGATATTACATCATGATGGTCCCTTCATTCTACATATCGGGGGGCTTTACATAAACAATTGACATACAATTGCACATAGAAGATTATGGTTAAACCTAACAAGTGACAGGTTCTCTTTAACATGGCATTGTAATCTATTTGCTGTTCACCCCCTAATATATACCTCAGTTTACCATATTTTATAGCATTTTTATTATTCCACTTTGCATGAAGACATTAGTATTATGTAAAACAAATACTGTCTAGTTAAAAAAAAAAAAATACTGTTTATTGTATATGCACCATACATATTTGAGTATAGAGATGGCCATAGACGCCTCGATCCGCGGCCGTTTTATTGAAGTTCAAGTGCATGTGCACGGCGATTGTATGGGCGAAATTCGGATGCAGATCGAAGCTGCCTACCTGGAGCGACTGATCCTGGCTGCTCCAAACATTGATCGGCCAAAGAAATGTCAGTTTTTCTATGGCAGATCGCATTACCAGCATCCCCATCCAAAGTAAAGGGTGTGTGATGACGTCATGGGATGGGCGATCGACGTGGTTGAACGTTTGCCCAATCGGCCTTGCATCGCAGAGCCTATGGCTGGCTTAAGCCAAGGTATCTAATTGTAACAAACACACCAGGAAAAACTGAATGACTCAAGTATAAGCCTAGGGTGGGAAATGCAGCATCTAAGGCTCAGAAACTTACAGTAAGGCTAAGGCTTAGTTTCCACTTGAGCGGAAGCCCGCGGCGCGGCTGCCGCCGCTAAGGACCG